>CM035162.1:116188644-116389051 GCA_020205615.1 Panax quinquefolius | reverse complement strand
AATCAAGTTCATCTCAAGGATCAAGATAGTCGACGATCGCGAGAGAGAGTTTGAGAGAACTCAATGATCGTGATGTAACCTCTCCGATCGCGATCTGACCTCAACGATCATAAAGCAGACTCGACGATCGAAGTCTTACAAGAGGCTACTCTTAACTTATAAGGAGCTTGGAAGAACATGACAAATGCTCAAACATTCAGATTATGGGAGATAAGTTTGAAGACCGATTGGAAAGATGTCTGTTGAAGAAACATGCCCAAGGCTTCATGAAGTATATCAAGATGGTTGAACCTTACAGTTCAAAATGAGAAGAATGTCAAAACCATCCAATGCAACATCTCTCAAGTGTTGATCGTTGAGTCAACAAAGGAAAAGCGTAGAGTCCATAGTTTGTCTTTATCATGCTACTCTCTATGAACCAAAGAGGTCAACGGTCAATCCACGTCACTCAAACGTCTACTATTATAAAAGAGACATCTAACTGAAAAGTTAATGGGGAGTTACAGCTCATTACTGGACATCGTGCAACCAATGGATAGTTGACACGTCAAAGCGTATGCAGAGTCAGAAGGAACTGCCATAAAGACAAATTCAAATCTACAAACAGTTACCAGAACCTATTGAACCTTTCTCCCTGTCATTTTTAAACCATAGAATCCTCTTCAAAGCCAAACCAATCAAACTTCTAGAGCCCAAATCACATTCAGCTAAATCTCTCTGAATCACATACCATATACCTTGAACTCCTCAAATGGCAGAATGGAAAGTCATAACTGATATTCAACTCGGGTTTACAAAGTTTAAAGAATCAGAGACGAAGTTTAAGGACATACTTGAGCTCGTAAAGAAAGCTGGGTTCTCTGAGTGCATGGAGGCCAACACTCCAGTTTATACAGAGCTAGTAAAGCAGTTCTACTTAAATGCTTCAACGAATTCTGGGCTTCTGACAACTAAGGTGAAAGGATCAAGTCTAAAAATAAGAGCATCAGACATCAATCAATGTCTAGGGTTTCCCAATAGAGGTCTGATAAACTTGGATGAAGTCGACATTGAAGAAGGTAAGAGGCTAATGCGGTACCAAAGAAACCCTAGCCTGAAGGACATGAAGAAGAAGGAATTTCCTGAGGAATTCGAGTTCCTTGCTGAAATAGTGGGAAAAATGTATACTATGTAAGGATACTGCACATGACACTGTACTCGATCAGCAGTTAAAGATTATGTCTGTGATAGTTCTAAAGAAGTAAATCAATTTTGGAGCAATCCTGTTCGATCAAATCTCCAAATGGATAGAAAAGGCTGAATTGAAGAAATCTACAGAGAAACCACTTACAAAAGTATTTCATGGAAGATTGCTAAGTATTGTGATGAAGAAGAAGCTGGGAAGTAAGATTAAGGATGATGAGGGAGAACCTCTGAATGTTCACAAAGTAATGTCTCCACAACTGTGACGCCCCCAAATTCGGGTATCTTCTAACCCGACATATGGTGCTCCACTGTACTAAAATCCATACAATCATTCCATTGAAATACAACAAAATGAATGTAATTACTATCTTCTTATTACAATCAAAGTATAATCCTTCCCAGGTTCATAAACCAGTTACATCATTCGTTATTCATAATGTATAATACATGTAAACTTACTAATCTATTACACAATAGCTAAGCATCCATCTTAGCTTTGGCCTTATCTCTCTTAGCATTCTCAGGACATTCATCCTTAACTGCAGTTATATAATTCACGCAAGAAGTGAGAATGACAGCTCAGCAAGTTTAATAAAGGATAACAGTAATACCACATTCGTGAATTATATAACAATTTCTACATAACTGAACAATAGTTATGAAGTAACATGAAACAATAATACTTTAACAGTTCATAACATCAATTCCCAAAGTATAGAGTAGATTAAGAATTCTGAATCGGTCGATAGTGTGACAACCCGGAAAATCGGATTGTCCTGAATATAAGTTTAAAGAATTAGTTATTAATAAAATGAATTTTATTAATACTATTCAATGCTATGTGTTTATTAATCGTTCTATAACCTAGAATGATTATTAATCGGGAGGATTCTGGCTATGAGCTAGACTGAACGAGTAAGAATTTTCAAGATGAAAATGAAAATTTTCCGGGAACAAAAATATTTTTGGGGAAAAGGACGAAATAGGCACTATTCACCTGACGAAACCTAAGGGTTAGGGTTTGAATAACCTAAGCCGTTCCGAGAGTTCGGTATGTCGAAATGACATTTTGTCGAAAGATTTGACGATAATATATCGTGAAAAGTTAATTAAGCTGATAAAAGTTTTTCTCGAAAAATTTGCAGAAATCAGACGAAATAAAAATGACGAAAAGTACTATTATGTACTTTTCACTCGTTTAGCTATGTTAGGGGAAAATGTGAAGGAAAACGCTTGACACCAAAAAGTATTTTTCAGTTTTTCAGAAATCCAAAGAATACGTAAAAGTTAATTGGTAAAGGAAAGACGAAATATCCAAAAATATTTGGATTCCAAGAATCGCAGTTTTTTAAAACTGTCGGACAAAACCCAAAAGACGGAAGCACGAAGCTTCCAAGGGAAGATATGTAAGGAGGAGGGGGTGAAATGACTAAAATGCCCCTAGCCTTGGTTTTCTATAAATAAAAAGCTTAAGTTCATTATTTTGAGCTTTTGAAAATCCTACTCTTTGAGAGAGAGAGAGAGAGAGAGGGTTCGGATGGGAGAAGAGAGGAAGAGGAATGAGGAAAAACTAGTCCGAGTGCACGCTTTGTCCGACGAAAGGAGATTAAAGAAGAACGGTAATCCGAACCCTAGCTTAAATGATCAAAGAAGATAAGAATGTAAATCATCAAAGATGATGAACGTATTAAGTAAGACATCTCCGTATGTCATGAAGCCGTTAGCCGGTAAAGGAAGTTGGTTGCGTAAACTTAGTTTGTAAGTACGTGAACCCTAAGAAGTAAAGTAAAGTAAACCAATGCGTAAAGTCAAGTATATGACTAATTGGTGTATGTGTTATTTCTTTATGTGCTACATAGGAATTGGAATGAGCGATTCAACGTTAACTATGTTGTCATGAGTCATGCGTAAGGCAAGTTTCCTAACTTCATTCATATTTCAAATGAATGCTAGTTTCTAAAACTTCTCAGATGTTGAACTTGAGAAGTTCTGTCTATGTGCAAATGTGTGATATTTGTACAAGGTGTTAGAATATATGAGGCCTTGTCCCACAATGTGAACACTTCGGTGTTTCTATGATATGAACTGTTCTGTGATTGAACTATTCAATATAAGCATGTTCTGTTTATACATGAACCATTATTGTTAAGTCTATGCTATTGATTCTAGCCAGACAGAATGTGTATAAAAGAGAGAAGAGAGTAGAGAATGAAAGTATTTCAAAAGGAATGTAACTAATGTTTTAAAATGATAGGAATCGAGATTATTCCTATTATTCAAGCTGCTTCATAACCTTTGTTCGGTTATTGAAGTCTTAAAGGAATGTTTAAATTCTTGAAGTTGTTTATTCAACTGTTATGACTTGCTGAGCAATTGAATGCTCACACTTTCTTTAAATAAAAACATTTTCAGCGAACGATGTTAGAAAGAACTTAAGGATCCCGTAAAGATCAAGCTGATCGGTATCCAGAAGAAGTGCCATTCATTATATGAATGTGCGTTAAGATCAAGGGAAGACTTGTGATATAGAATGATAGAATTAAACTATAGAATAGTTTAATGAACGATTATGTATCCTTGGTGGCGGATAAAAGTCACTCTTGTAAGATGAAAAGAATAATGTAATTATCATTATTTGAAATGAAAGAGGTTTTAAGGTTTTAGAACCTGGGATTTGAGGATGTATGTTGTTATATTTAGCTATATAATGAAGTATGTTTGGAAGAAGATGAGATCGTAACGTACAGAATCTGGATGTGAAAATAGACCAGATTTTGGGGAGTTACAGGTTGGTATCAAAGCTGATAGGTTATAAATCTTAGGTATGAGTACCTAAGACTATAGTTGTAGAGAGAAGGATAAGAAGATCACCACGTGATCATAGTAAATCGTAGTAATAGATGAGCTGTTAAACGATGAATGATTTATAGCTAATGCTATGAATGAATGGTACTACGAAGTAGTACGGGAAGAAGAACTCAAATTGAGTTGTAAAGGATTGTATACGAATTAAAGAAAATTCGTATTAAGTAAAGAGAAAGTTAGAAGTTGTAAGATTTCAATTGAGGACTCATGTGATAGCTGAGTTGTATGAACCTTTGTATGGGCATAGGTTTGTTCTTGGTGTAACAATTGCTCAGTTTATTACAGTGATAATCATTGAAATTGGTCGCGCTATCAAGATGTATATGACAAGAAGGTGATTCTTTTCTCATGTATATACTTGATAGGTAGAGAACGATAAGGTAGGTGCGAGTTCTTGAAACTCATACTTATGGTAAGTTCGTGACTCATAATTATATGGTATGTTTTTGAACTTCTCAAATGAATGGACGCTTTATGGTCCATGCAGGATAGTTCTTAAACTCATATTATTGTGGAAAGTTCCTAAACTCATAATGTGTGGTAAGTTGATGGAATGTACTAAGGTATATGAATGTTTAGACTAAAATGAGTTATTTTCAGTAGACTTAGCATTTGAGGTGCTAGAGAAGATTAAGTATTGTCATAAGTAAGACAATGAAGGAAGATGGAGGATAAGATATTCCAAGTCATCTAGCTACGCTAGATTTTGAAGTTTCTTGAATTCGTGCTAAAGTTTGCATTTTGGAAAATGAAAGAATTGGTTCAATTTTTGGAACCAATGGATTTTAAAAGAACTATTCTTGAATATGTCTATGTCAGTTGATTCGGCTGGACAGAAATTGATTTAAAATATCAAAATGAATTTTATATCATCAGTGCATTTGATACAAAGATGGTAAAAGGATGGAGTTGTTAATGCAATTGAACCTGGTGTTGGATTTGATCTTAGGATCAAGACTCACTATGGTATGATGCATAATGATGAATTCATAAACTGACGAAGTCCTTAACGTACTGTGAAAAGTGCAGTATCATGACGTCATGAAACATTTTGATGTATTACAAAAATAATTTAAAGAATTGGTCGATGTCAAGTGAGTTGACTAGACGAATGTTTCAAGTTGATGTCCAATTTATTGGTATGGTCTAAGCTACTTGATTTGGCTAAGACGAATGGTATGTCATGATTAAAAGAAAATCAAGCTTTCTTTGAAGAGCTATACCGAACCAAATTGTTTTGGTGCGGAATCCAATGATTAAGTCTGAGGTGAACATACCCTGAAATGGGGTTATACGTTAGGTTGATCACCTACGTATGGAAGAGGTAGTTTACCTTCTTTGTGATTGTAAACTTACCGTGTAAGAAAGGTTTACGGCGAAAGGCTGTTTAACCTAGTAAGAGTTCATGGTCGATTTGACCCCTCAGCAAAAGTATAAAATGTTTTAAAGGAATCCTTATATTCCTAGTTATTCCTTTCACTTCATGATTCTTGATAAGTTATGAAGGGTAGGGAATGTATGAAAGATAAGAACTTCTTTGAAGAGAAGTTGAGAAGAAGGGTTAACTAAAATTTCGAGGACGAAATTCTTTGAAGAAGGGGAGAATGTGAGGACCCGGGTAAGGGTTTGGTTTTATGAAATTCTGAGGACGGAATTTTTTTGAAGGAGGGAAGAATGTGACAACCCGAAAACTCGGATTATCCAGAATTTAAGTTTAAAGAATTAGTTAATAATAAAATGAATTTTATTAATACTATTCAGTGCTATCGTTCTATAACCTAGAATGATTATTAATCAGGAGGATTCTGGCTACGAGCTAGACTGAACAAGTAAGAATTTTCAAGACGAAAATGAAAATTTTCCAGGAACAAAAATATTTCCAGGGAAAAGGACGAAATAGACACTATTCACCTGACGAAACCTAAGGATTAGGGTTTGAATAACCTAAGCCGTTCCTAGAGTTTGGTATGTCGAAATGACATTCCGTCGAAAGATTTGACAATAATATATCATGAAAAGTTAATTAAGCCGATAAAAGTTTTTCTTGAAAAACGTGTAAAAATCGGACGAAATAAAAATGACGAAAAGTACTATTATGTACTTTTCACTCGTTTAGCTACGTTAGGGGAAAACGTGAAGGAAAACGCTTGACACCAAAAAGTGTTTTTTAGTTTTTCGGAAATTCGAAGAATACGTAAAAGTTAATCGGTAAAGGAAAGACGAAATATCCAAAAATATTTGGATTCCGAGAATCACAGTTTTTTAAAACTGTCGGATGAAACCCAAAAGATAGAAGCACGAAGCTTCCAAGGGAAGCTATGCAAGGAGGTGGGGCAGCCACTTGGCCACCAAGTAAACTTGGTGGCTATGCTTTGAATAGTAAGGAGGTGGGGGTGAAATAACTAAAATGCCCCTACCCTTGGTTTTCTATAAATAGAAAGCTTAAGTTCATTATTTTGAGCTTTTGAAAATCCTACTCTTTGAGAGAGAGTGAGAGAGAGGGTTCGGATGGGAGAAGAGAGGAAGAGGAATGAGGAAAAGCTAGCCCGAGTGCACACTTTGTCCGACGGAAGGATATTAAAGAAGAACGGTAATCCGAACCCTAGCTTCTTTTAATTTTCTTTAAGTTTAATATGTTCAAAAACATAACTTAATGAAGATAAGAGGTAGATGAAGTTAAGAATGAATTCATATGGTTGAAATCATGAGAAAACTAAGAAATAAGAATTAGGAATTTAGTTTATAAATTTCTTAAGGAAGTATAAGATTTGTAAGGATTTTGAGCGATCCGAATGAGTCTTATGAATGAGTAGGTAAAATAACTAGGGAATGATGTTTTATAACATCAAATTCCAAGAAAAGTAAAATTGTAATCCAAAATATCGATTAAAAATGAAGAACACGCGAAGAATGCGAAGAACACACGAAGAACACGAAGAACGTTGTTGATGGACAAATTTAAAACCATCGTAGGATAATTGTTGTTGATGGACAAGTTTAAAACCATCGCGTATAAGTTAGATGCTTATTGCTTGGTTAGGAACATTAGAAACGTTCTTGAAGAACGGATTAAAACAGAGCTATAACGAAGTTATGGCGAAATTTTTGTAAAAGATAAACGAGAATTAGAAAGTTAGTAAATGAACCCGATCATGTAGGGTTTCATAAGAATGTAAGAGAACATATAAAACGTGAGTCGTGGATTCAAGAATGAACGAATTCTGAGTTCGGATGACCGAATTACGGACGAACGAACGAAGAACATTAAAAACGTAAAACAAACGAAGGGAAAAGATTAAGCCAATGAATGGCATGTTAACGGATTAAGAATGAAGTTCTGTCTGAGGGTAATCTAAGAACATAAGATAAGGAAGAAAATGGCTTTAGAACGATCTTGTTCTGAGTTATAAAAACTAAGATATGAGATCGTAAAGTAAGCGTCTCAAGTCAGTGTAAGAGTTAGAAAATTTTTTCTAGGGTTTATGCTTGTATTGTGCAGTACATGAAGTTTGCTCTTGGGGCTGGTACCTACGCAAGCGAGCTCGGGCCATTAGTTACTGCTAATTGGCGCCGTAGCATGAAAAGAAAAGAGAAGGCCGGCGGCTGCGGCCACGGCAGCAGGCAATACCGTAAATGAGATTTTAACTGCTCAATTTCTCGGGGGATGTGCAAGAAAGAAATATGAATATGTAATTAAACTAATTTAACACTTAATCAAGTGTATTAAACCTTTGATGATGGTTGAACAAAAAGATTAAATGAGATTAAAAGATGAAGAATGTTGACGTGGGTTACGGAACCAATGTCCGGGAAACCGTAGTCACAATGAAACGAATGTGAGGAATTGCTATAATTGTGATTCCTTTAACGTTGATTGACTAGGGTAATGAATAATATTTTGATGTTATGTCATGGTCATGAGAGATGAATGTAAAGCGTTTAGACGCTGTGAACGCAACGTTGTTGCAATGAACGATTAGTCTTAGCATACAACGAACCATATGGCTTTGACATTAGGAAAGAATAATGAACATGGGGTTCAGGTGACGAGTAATGAATGAAAGTAATTAAAACCTTGGATGAAGGTTGAATAGAATTAAGAGGTAAGTAATGTAAATGTTGAATACGTAAACGATCCTCGTGAATCGTATTCACATTGAGCAAACGTTCTAAGTATACATTGGTTGTATGACTTAGACGTTGACGGGAGTAGTAAGTAAGATATGAATTATCACGAAAGCCGTAGCGAACGGTAATAAGATTAATGAAAGCCGAATGTGAGTCGGATGAGAATGTTAGAATGAAATGTAAGCGTTAAACACTTTAACCGACGTGAAGGTTGTGTGTACGCAAATATTAAACGGGTAAAACCTACACTCCGTGTATGGTTTGACCGTAGGATAATCAAGACCAATGATTAAACCTGTGATCGGTGAAGAAGCTGAATTAAAGACAAGTGCGTATAACGTATATGAAGCCGAGTTAATGTGTATAACATGGATAACGTTCCGAGTCGAATGAATCGGACGTTGTAAGATAAGAATAAGGTAATGTAAAATGGTTAACGCTATAAATGCTTAGAATGAATATTTAATGATCGTCCTGAGTATACAAAAGATTGTATGACTTAGATGATGATGAATGAATCCTGAGGTATGGCATTTAGTTGACAGAAAGCCATAAGGAATAAGAAATTGACTTAACGAACATTATAGTTTAATAGTTTAGTTAAGTTAAGATGAATTTAGGTTGTAGTACAATCGTAACCTTTGATGGTTGACATATGGGAGCTGGGCTAAACAATTCCTTCAGAGAGCGAAGGTATATACAAAACTGGCAACCGATCTAACTTCATTTGTTATGGGCGGTGTAGTAGATGAGGCGGAACTTGTTTGTTGGTTGTTTGTGGGAAACCACTCAGAGTACCATATGGACTACTAGCCGAGACACGATGTGTACTGAGTCCTAGGAGAGTTATAAGAAGAAGATAAGAATGTAAATCATCAAAGATGATGAACGTATTAAGTAAGATATCTCCGTATGTCATGAAGTCATTAACCCAAAGGAAGTTGGTTGCGTAAACTTAGTTTGTAAGTACGTGAACCCTAAGAAGTAAAGTAAAGTGAACCAATGCGTAAAGTCAAGTATATGACTAATTGGTGTATGTGTTATTTCCTTATGTGCTACATAGGAATTGGAATGAGCAGTTCAGCGTTAACTATAAGTCAGAAGTCATGCGTAGAGAAAGTTTCTAACTTCATTCATATTTCAAATGAATGCTAGTTTCTAAAACATCTCGGATGTTGAACTTGAGAAGTTTCGTCATGTGCAAATGTGTGATATTTGTATAAGGTGTTAGAATATATGAGGCCTTGTGCTACAATGTGAACACTTCCGGTGTTTTTATGATATGAATCGTTACGTGATTGAACTATTTCAATATGAGCATGTTCATTTATACATGAACCGTTATTGTTAAGTCTCGTGCTATTGATTCTAGCTTGCATGTAATGTGTATAAAAGAGAGTAGAGAATGAAAGTATTTCAAAAGGAATGTAACTAATGTTTTAAAATGATAGGAATCGAGATTATTCCTATTATTCAAGCTGCTTCATAACCTTTGTTCGGTTATTGAAGTCTTAAAGGAATGTTTAAATTCTTGAAGTTGTTTGTTCAACTGCTATGACTAGCTGAGCAATTGAATGCTCACACTTGCTTTAAATAAAAACATTTTCAGCGAACGATGTTAGAAAGAACTTAAGGATCCCGTAAAGATCAAGCTGATAGGTATCCAGAAGAAGTGCCATTCATTATATGAATGTGCGTGAAGATTGAGCGAAGACTTGTAATATAGAATGATAGAATTAAACTATAGAATAGTTTAATGAACGATTATGTATCCTTGGTGGCGGATAAAAGTCACTCTTGTAAGATGAAAAGAATAATGTAATTATCATTTTTTGAAATGAAAGAGGTTTTAAGGTTTTAGAACCTGGGATTTGAGGATGTATGTTGTTATATTTAGCTATATAATGATGTATGTTTGGAAGAAGATGGGATTGTGACGTACGGAATCCGGATGTGAAAATAGATCGGATTTCAGGGCATTACAGGTTGGTATCAAAGCTGATAGGTTATAAATATTAGGTATCAGTACCTAAGACTATAATCGTAGAGAGAAGGATCAGAAGATCACCACGTGATCATAGTAAATCGTAGTAATAGATGAGCTGTTAAACGATGAATGATTTATTGCTAATGCTATGAATGAATGGTACTACGAAGTAGTACAGGAAGAAGAACTCAGATTGAGTTGTAAAGGATTGTATACGAATTAAAGAAAATTCGTATTAAGTAAAGAGAAAAGGATTGTAGCACTAAGGCTGTTACATCCGCATTACTTACGAGCACTTCTATTTGATCAGCCTATTGTACTCTATGTTGATCAACACTCATTCATTAAACGTATTTACATTTAATATTTTTGGCAAACTCGCGTGCCCATCGAATAATCGATGAAAAATACTATTGTTTGTTCATAGACAAACCTTACCTTCACGTCCGTACCAATTACTTGGCATAGGATAGCGTTAACATTTCTATATAGAAAGATATGAATCATAATCAATCTATATCTTACGAATAGTCTAGCCGAGTTAAAATCTGGCATCGACCCTTTCTTTAAAACCAGTCGTGCAATTCAGTTCAACGAATCACCTAAAACTTGGCTAACTTGGAAGTTAGACAAGCGTTCAGAAAACTTGCCTTTCATTGTCTTCAAATAACTTAATCGACTGACCACAACCTTTACAGAATCTATATGATATATTCACATAGCACACTGTAATTAGATAACAAACAAATGTTCACATTGTTTTACCAACCTCTTTCTCTTCTATATCTTAGTTAACTTAATATTAATAATAAAGTCAACTCAACTCATTACCCTTCATCCTGGCTCATTACTCAACTAACATTATTAACCGGACTCGAGCATCGTTGATAAAGTACCAACTTTGTTCATCATTCATAACCTATTAACATGCATTCAACTCCTAAGTTCAATACTATATACCTTAGTATAGGTAGTATAGGAATAGCTTTAATACACTTATGAAGTGTACAAACATTACCCCTATAGGTCCCTGAACATTTGAAGATCGAAACCTAAGTCACTATCCAAAGCCTTACACTCGCGTTGCGACACGGCCTCTATAGCACTAGGCTGACTATTTGCGCGGCCGATTAGCAGTGGCAAGGCTTGGTCTCGATCTTTCTGCACATGAGACTCTGTCTCAGACAGATGGCATTGCAGTGCCATTTAGCGATAAGTAAATTACATTGTGCCAAGTCTTTGTGGCGTGGCATTTACACTACGTCCACGCGTCAGTGGCGCTGCACCTCGCATCAATATTTCAACAGTTTTAAAAATTTTTGTGAAATTCCCAAGGTCATAACTTCTTCGTTATAAGCCCGATTTGGTCCGTTCAAAAGCCTACACATCATAAATGACATACTCTATACGTTCATATAAGAATCCGACACTTTTGAATCCAATAACTCAAAATTCACTATTGAGTTCAATTTCTAAACGTTCGTAAACATTGATGAGCGTTCAATGCTCGTTTTCTTCGTTTTAAGTCAAAATCCAACGATTCTCGAACCCACAACTCTTAAATAACCTATCTCACATGTTGATATTGAAAAACAACGTTTTCAAGTCTCACGGAAACTTTCGACCTCCAATCCGGAATTTCAACGTTTTCGACGTTTAACGTCTAATTTCGTGAAATTCGCCATAACTTCGTTACTAATGTTCTCTAAGCAAAATCTCATGGAATACTCCATGGATTTCATAGCTACATCCTAACCAAGCAAGATGCATATATTAACGTATTGATGGAGTTCAATTGTTTATCAACAATCGATCTCAACAATCAATATCTCAATGGTTTAAACTATATCAAACCTTATGATTTCTATGATTTCATGACTTATAGAGATTGAATCTATGGTAAGTCATTCTTATTCCCTCATACAAGCCATACACCACCCATTTATGATTCTGCATACTAAAAGAAAACCAAAAGAGATGGAATGACAAATAAGGAATATTACCTTAAGAACTCTTAGTGTTCTTGATAAACTTCTAATGAAAAAGCTTCAAAGTAGAAGAATGATTTAAGTCTAGCTCTTTTTCTCTCTCAAATATATTGGTTGAGTCTTGGAAAAACATCAAATGGCCAACCTAGGCCTCTTATTTATAGGAAAACAAGAGGAAGGGCTTTTTGGTCCAATGTCCCACCTCCTTACTATTCAATACTTTGTCACCAAGTAAAATACTTGGTGACCAAGTGATTTTCTTAACTTGCACACCAAGTGGCCGGCCCACCACCCCATGGGTTGCCCCATGGGTTTTACCCATTCGGTGGACTCACCGGTTCGATCCACGGTTCGGTTTTCTTGCATTGGGCTTAACCAATCTAATAGTGGGCCTTGAATTGGGCTTAACTAACTAATCCCTTGGGCTTGTTCATTCAATTAATTGGACTAATTATAAACCAACTCAAATGAATTAACATTAAGACTTAACTTAATTCTATAATACGAATCGTATTCTATACATATAATTCACGTATTCTCTCCGTATACTACTCGTACAATAATCGTATTATACGTCGTATTTACTCATTGTATTATATATAGGTACTAATTAGTATCATAATTGTATAACACTCGCTTTAATTATAACGCAAATCCCTCTACGCGTTTCATTTCCTTCTCGGAAATCAATATACTCAACCCTTAGGTTTTAAGTCCGCATGCAAAAACTGCGTTTGTCATAAATGAAATATTATCAGATATTTCATCTTATCTCGATATTCTATCATTACAAATTTTTTAGAATTTCAAAATAATTCCCCGAACAGAAACAGATGAATAGTGTTTCTACGAAAATTTCTCGGAAAATATTTATTTTCGTCTTGGAAATTCTAAACAATTAATTCTAGCACGTACCCAGATTACTAACCACGTTAGCACATTCTAGGTAATAAAACGACCTTCACATAGCTTACTCACATAATAAATCAATTAAATTCATTTAATTCACATAATCAAATAAAAATTTAATTGTCATAAAAATCCGATTTTCTCGAGCGTTACATTCTCTCCCCCTTATAAGGATTCTATCCCCAGAATCTTAGCTTATAATTACATAAACAAATGAGGAAAATCTTCCTTCATTTTACTCTCGAGCTCCCACGTTGCTTCTTCAGCATTATGGTTTCTCCATAACACCTTCACTGAAGGTATGACCTTATTTCTTAAAACTTGTTCCTTCCTATCAATAATTTGAATTGGAAGTTCCTCATAGGATAAATCTTTCTCTATCTGAATAGATTCATACTCTATTACGTGTTTATAATCCGGTTTATAAGGACACAACACTGACACATGAAACACATTATGAATGTGTTCCATTTCTGAAGGTAAGGCTACTTCATAAGCCACCTCTCCTACTCTTCTTAAAATCTCAAAAGGTCCTACAAACCTTGGACTTAACTTCCCTTTCTTTCCAAAACGTATCTTCACCTTCCAAGGCGATACTTTTAGAAAAACAAAAGATCCTACATCGAATTCTCTCTTTTCTCTGTGAGGATATGCATACTTCTTCTGCCTATCTTGAGCAGCAACTAATCAAGTACGTATTAACTTCACCATGTCCGCCGTCTGCTGTACCATCTCAGGTCCCAACATCCGACGTTCACCCACCTCATCCCAACATAATGGAGTTCGACACTTCCTTCTATACAACGCTTCGTAAGGCGGCATGCCTATACTAGTGTTAAAACTATTGTTGTACGAAAATTCCACCAATGGTAGATATTCGTCCCAACCCCCTTTGAAATCTATAACGCAAGATCTTAAAATATCTTCTAGCATTTGAATTGTCCTTTCACTCTGACCATCCGTCTGAGGATGATACGCCGTACTCAATCTTAACTGCGTTCCCATTTTCTTTTACAAACTCCTCCAAAAGTTCGATATGAATCGTGGATCATGATCTGACACAATCGAAACAGGTACTCCATGCCTAGAAATAATTTCCTTGACATACAGCTTAGCTAACTGATCTAGGTTATACCTAACTCTTATTGGTAAAAAATGAGCCAATTTCGTCAATCGATCCACTATCACCCAAATATCATCGTATCCTTTTCTTGTTGTTGGAAGTCCCACCACAAAGTCAATTGTGATGTGCTCCCACTTCCACTCTGGAATTTCTAATGGTTGTAACAACCCGCTAGGTCATTGGTGTTTAGCCTTAACTTTTTGACAAGTTAAGCACCTACTAACGTATTCTGCTATCTCCCTCTTCATGTTCGGCCACCAAAAGTTTTGACGAAGGTCTTGATACATCTTCGTACTACCGGGATGTATCAAGTACCTCGAACTATGAGCCTCCATCATTATTTCCTCCTTTAATTCGGGATCATTCGGAACCCAAATTCTTCCTTCAAAATGAAGTAATCCCTCCTTATCAAGGTTATACCTAGTCTTTTCTTCATCTTCTATCCTCTTCTTTATCTGCTTGCATTCCTCGTTACTCAATTGTACTCCCCTAACCCGTTCCCCTATGGTCGGTTGGGTTTCCATGGAAAATAACATTCCCACCGCTTCCTCCGGTAACTTAACTTCTGATTCCATTCTTGCCATCGCTGTTATCAACTCATTCTGAGTTGTTAACATTGACAGTTTCTCTCTACCCTTCCTACTTAGTGCATCGGCTACTACATTTGCTTTCCTCGGATGATATAAAATATTATAGTCATAATCTTTTATCAGCTCTAACCATCTTCTCTGTCTCATGTTCAACTCCTTTTGTGTGAAGATATATTTCAAACTTTTGTGGTCCGTGTATATCTCACACTTCTCACCATATAGATAATGCCTCCATATCTTCAAGGCAAAAACTACAGCTGCCAATTCCAGATCATGAGTAGGATAGACCTTCTTATAATCTTTCAATTGACGTGACACATACGCAATGACCTTGCCATGCTGCATGAGCACGCAACCCAGTCCTTTATGAGAAGCATCACTATACACTACAAAATTCCCTGTATCGTCTGGTAAAGATAATACAGGTACCTCACTTAACCTCTTTTTCAGCTCCTGAAAACTGTTCTCACATTTTTCAGTCCACACATACTTCACCGACTTTCTTGTCAGATTTGTCAATGGAGTAGCTATTTTAGAAAAGTACGGAATGAACCTTCTATAGTATCCTAGCTAACCCCAGAAAACTCCGAACCTCAGTTGGCATTTTCGGTTGCTCCCATTCATTAACTGCTTCTACTTTTGCTAGATCCACGGAAATGCCATCTTTATCAATAACATGTCCTAGAAACTGCACTCTTTCAAACCAAAATTCACACTTTGTGAATTTCGCATACAACTTCTCCTTCCTTAGTGTTTCTAACACTATTCTTAAATGTTCTGCATGATCTTCTGGCGTATTAGAATAGACTAGAATATCATCAATGAACACTACGACGAACTTGTCCAAATATTGTTTGAACACTCTGTTCATCATATCCATAAATGCGACTGGCGCATTAGTTAACCCAAACGACATTACCAAAAACTCGTAATGACCATAACGAGTTCTGAACGCCATCTTAGGTACATCCTCCTTCCTCACCTTTAACTGATGATACCCCGTGTGTAAATCTATTTTAGAAAAATACTTTGCCCATTTTAACTGATCAAATAGATCATCGATCCTGGGCAACGAGTATTTATTCTTAATCGTCAACTTGTTTAACTCTCGATAGTCGATACAAATTCTTAATGACCCATCCTTTTTCTTGACAAACAACACCGGTGCTGCCCAAGGAGACACACTCGGTTGAATGTACTTTCTATCTAATAGTTCTTGCAACTGAACCATTAACTCCTTCATCTCAACTGGCGCTATTCAATATGGTACCCTTGAAACGGGTGCCGTTCCCTGTAACAGATCAATTACAAACTCAACCTCCCTGTCCGGTGGAATACCCGGTAACTCCTCCGAAAATACATCCACGAACTCTTGCACTATAGGTATCTGGTCCAAGGATGTTCCCACTCTTTGGGTATCCACAACATGGCACAGATAACCTACACACCCTTTTCTCAACATCTTCCTAGCTTGTGTCATCGATAGACAACAAGAGCGTCTCGGTGATTTACTACCGAAGAACACCACCTTGGTTTTCTTAGAAAGTCGAAGGTCTACACTTTTCCTATGACAATCTATTATCGCCTTATAGTTAACCAACCAATCCATACCAAGAATTACATCAAATTCTTTTAACCTTATCGGTACCAAATCTACCGATAACTTATTCCCTCTAATTTCTACGCTACAATCCTTATGAATATGTTCGATGGGGATTATCTCTTCGTTTACTACCTTAACGTCTAAAGGTATTGGTAACTTCTCAGGGATTAAACCTAATCGCTTAGCAAATTCACATGCTATAAAAGAACAAGTAGCACCCGAGTCAAATAGCACATAAGCATTTATCTTATTGACCGGAATGATACCTGCTACCACATCCGTTGATGCAACCGCATCTTGGATAGTCATATTAAACGTACGAGATGAGGGTCTACCCACTAATGGTGTTGGTCCAGTAATGGCTAACTTACCACTACCAGAACCCTTATATCCCTCTAAACCCTTCCTCGGGCAATTTCTTGCCATGTGGTCTAATGACCCACAGACAAAACATCCCTGGTTCTTCTTAGGGTTAGGACAGTTGGGTGAAAAATGTCCCTCCTGCTCACAGTTGTAGCAAACTACTTTCCCCTTTAAACATACTCCCATATGAGTCTTTCTGCATGTCTTACATGCTTCTGTTCTCTGCTTGGGCTCTCCCTGCTTTACCCCAGTATTCCTAGGGTTGAAGCTATTTCTCTTAGGCAAGTTGCCACTTCCATTGGCAACTTTCGCCTTACTCACTCCCTCTAACTTACTCTTGTTCTTTCGCTCTTTGTGGTACTGAGACAATGCCTAACCACCACCTTCAGCTATAATTGCCTTTTCCAGAATAGTCCTGTAGGAAGCACTTTGAAAAACTGATATCCTACTGTAGAGCCAGGGTTTTAAGCCCTGCTCAAATCTGCGTGCCTTCCTCTCCTCTGTATCCACCTAGTGTAGAGCAAATCTCGCCAATTCATTGAACTTGGCGGCAAGATACTGGGGAACTGTCATATCCCCCTGCTTAAGTTCTAGGAACTTAATCTCCATCCTACCCTGCATGCTAGTAGGGAAATAGTTTTCGAAGAAGACATTCTTAAACTGTTCCCATATAATGCTTGACTTGGTCCTAGCCCCACCCCGGTGAGCCCCACCAAGTAGTTGGCTTCCCCTTCATCATGTAAGTCACAAAAGAAGTCTTCGCTTTCACCCACGTTTGTTATCACAAACACCTTTTCAAACTCTTTCACCCATGTTTGGGCCTCTAAAGGGTCCGTCGTTCCTCGGAACTCAGGAAGACCCACACTTTTAAATTCCTTAAAGGTAGTTGTTCTTACTACCTCAGGAGCAACAGGAATCCTACCCCCAACTTGGTTAAATGCATCCGTTAATAAATTAACGAACTCTTGCATAGGGTTATTAGGACCCCCCTGATATGAGACTCGGTCTCTTGGTTACGTTGTCTCCTTCTTGGCGGCATAATTCTGATTAAATAAATAAAGTTTCGTTATTATCTATTTAACTACGTGGTTATCATTCTCAAACAACAACAACCACTCATACCACAACAAGCACATTAAATAAAACTTCATTATATTAATATGCTTTCATAGTCAAAACTATTTACATCATGTTCCCTTAGCCAAAAGCTATTACATACTATCCCGTGATTGCCTTCTACAAAAATTGGGATTTACCAAAAGACTACCCTTTACTTATACAAAGGAGGGCTTTACGTCAATACCATATACACAAAAGATCTTACGATCTACTAACACTGTTGAATGACATTCCCATATTTCTAGTTTGCCAATATCGACACAATATCTCAACTTATGGTATGTCGAGTCTGCCCTGACTCAATAGAATAACAAGCAATTTTTAGCTTGAAATCCTCATGAGCACATTCATGGATATATGACATCCTAGCTATCTTCTGGTCTTTCTCAACCAGTTTCTTTCGAAGCTCTAAGGCCTCTTCCTTATAGTCACGTGCCTTATTTATCATCAGCAATTTCTCATCGTGCTCTGACTCAAAGTCTGCCTCTACAGATTCCTTCGCCTCATATAGGGCGGTTATCTCCTTATTCTGAATTTCTATCACAGTGCGCAGATGCACATTCCTATCCAACACAGACAGATACAATGATCTCATTGTATCCGGAGGTGTTGGCTTTTGAGTAGGTATCACCGTATTAATCGATGTCACCTCCATTTCCTCCTCCACGTCCAGCATCTCATTAAGGTATGATTCTAAACCCATCGTCTCTTCAGAGTATTCCTCCTCAGAGATGTACTCCTCAATGTTTGAGTCTTCTAAGATAACTAATCTGCATTCTCCGCTTAACATTGGCATTGGTACAATTTGAACTTGGTTCACTGACTCCTCACTCACAATGTGAATGTCTCTATACATCATGCTATCGATCGACATCTACAATAGCACATAACAAGTTGATTAGTACATAATATAGAATAGTATAAGCATAAATCACATTTAATTTATTTAAGGTTACTTTTCATCTTTTAAATCTTTCGATACTGAATTATCTCAATACCTTAATAATTCAATGGACTTGAATTTCATTCTTTGGACTTTACCTTCCTTACGAGGTTATTAGCCTAAGGTTTTCCCCCCTTAAGTTTTATAACCTAAGGCTTTGATACCAACCTGTGATGCCCCCAAATTTGGGTATCTTCCAACCCGACATATTGTGCTCCACTGTACTAAAATCCATACAATCATTCCATTGAAATATAACAAAATGAATGTAATTACTATCTTCTTATTACAATAAAAGTATAATCCTTCCCAGGTTCATAAACTAGTTACATTGTTCATTGTTCATAATGTATAATACATGTAAACTTACTAATCTATTACACAATGGCTAAGCATCCATCTTAGCTTTGCCCTTATCTCTCTTAGCATTCTCAGGACGTTCATCCTTAACTGCAGTTATATAATTCACGCAAGAAGTGAGCATGACAGCTCAACAAGTTTAATAAAGGATAACAGTAATACCACATTCGTGAATTATATAACAATTCCTACATAACTGAACAATAGTTATGAAGTATCATGAAAAAAAATAATACTTTAACGGTTTATAACATCAATTCCCAAAGTATAGAGTAGATTAGGAATTCTGAACCGGTCGATAGACCATGAACAGTAACTTTCAGTTTTTAAACTTGAAAAGGATTTCACAGCACTAAGGCTGTTACATCTGCATTACTTACGAGTGCTTCTAGGTGATCAGCCTATTATACTCTATGTTGATCAACACTCATTCATTAAACGTATTTACGTTTAATATTTTTGGCAAACTCGCGTGCCCATCGAATAATCGATGAAAAATACTTTTGTTTGTTCATTGACAAACCTTACCTTCACGTCCGTACCAATTACTTGGCATAGGATAACGTTAACATTTCTATATAGAAAGATATGAATCATAATCAATCTATATCTTACGAATAGTCTAGCCGAAAGTTAAAATCGCATCGACCCTTTCTTTAAAACCAATCGCAATTCAGGTTCAATGAATCACATAAAACTTGGCTAATTTGAAAGTTAGACAAGCGTTAAGAAAACTTGTCTTTTCAAATCTTCAAATAACTTAATCGATCGACCACGACCTTTTACAGTAATCTACATGATATATTCAAATAGCAAAGACAATCGTAATTAGCTAATAAACAAATGTTCACATTGTTTTACCAACTTCTTTCTCTTCTATGTCTTAGTTAACTTCATATTAATAATAAAGTCAACTCGACTCATTACCCTTCATCCCGACTCATTACTCAACTAATGTTATTTACCGGACTCGAGCATCGTTGATAAAGTACCAACTTTGTTCATCATTCATAACCTATTAACATGCATTCAACTCCTAAGTTCAATACCATATACCTTAGTATAGGTAGTATAGGAATAGCTTTAATACACTTATGAAGTGTACAAACATTACCCCTATAGGTCCCTGAACATTTGAAGTTTGAAACCTAAGTCACTATCCAAAGCCTTACATTACATTGGCATGCACAAGCAGCCTCTATAGCACTAGACTAGCTGACCTGCAAGCACCGATTTAGCAAGGCAAGGCTTCAGTCTTATCATTTCATTTTTATACTATGGCCTGCTGGCGTGAATTTGACCTCGATCGTAATTTCAACAGTTTAAAAATTTTTTGTGAAATTCCCGAGGTCATAACTTCTTCGTTATAAGCTCGATTTGGTCCGTTCAAAAGCCTACACGTCATAAATGACATACTCTACGTGTTCATATAAGAATTCGACACTTTTGAATCCAATAACTCAAAATTCACTACTAAGTTCAATTTCTAAACGTTTATAAACGTTAATCAGCGTTCAATGCTCGTTTTCTTCGTTTTAATTCGGAATCCGACGATTCTCGAACCCACAACTCTTAAATAACCTATCTCACATGTTGACATTGAAAAACAATGTTTTCAAGTCTCATGACAACTTTCGACCTCCAATCTGGAATTTCAACGTTTAACGTCTAATTCCGTGAAATTCGCCATAACTTCGTTACTAATGTTCTCTAAGACAAATCTCATGGAATACTCCATGGATTTCATATCTACATCCTAAACAAGAAAGATGCATATATTAACGTACTGATGGAGTTCAATTGTTTATCAACAATCGATCTCAACAATCAATATCTCAATGGTTTAAACTATATCAAACCTTATGATTTCTATGATTTCATAACTTATAGAGATTGAATCTATGGTAAGTCATTCTTATTCCCCCATAGAAGCCATACACCACCCATTTATGATTCTCCATACTAAAAGAAAACCAAAAGAGATGGAATGAGAAATAAGGAATATTACCTTAAGAACTCTTAGTGTTCTTGATAAACTTCTAATGAAAAGCTTCAGAAGATTTAAGATGGAATGAGAAAACAAATTTAAGAATTTTTGGTCCAATGTCCCACCTCCTTACTTAAGACACTTTGTCACCAAGTAAAATACTTGGTGACCAAGTGTTCTTGACTTTCACATAAACTTCCCTGAATGGGTCATCCCCATGGGTTACCCCATGGGTTTTACCCATTCGGTGACCCACCGGATTCGATCAGCAATTTGGTTTTCTTGCATTGGGCTTAACCAATCTAATATTGGGCCTTGAAAATCCTTGGGCTTGTTCATTCAATTAATTGGACTAATTATAAACCAACTCAAATGAATTAACATTAAGACTTAACTTAATTCTATAATCTGAATCGTATATTACATACATATAATTCATGTATTCTTTCATCTTATCTTGATATTCTCATCATATACATAGGTACTAATTAGTATCATAATATTCACTTTAAATAACCTCTCGCATTTCATTTCCTTCTCTAAAATCAAAAACCCTTAGGTTTTAAGTCCACAGCAAAGCTGCGTTTGAATAATTAGATCTTTCATCTTATCTTGATATTCTATCATTCGTTTCTGAATTTCAAAATAATTTAAACGGATGAATAATGTTTCTACGGAAATTTCTCGGAAAACATTTATTTTTGTCTTGGAAATTCTAAACAATTAATTCTAGCACGTAGCCAGATTACTAACCATGTTAGCACATTCTAGGTCATAAAATGACCTTCACATAGCTTACTCACATAATAAATTAATTAAATTCATTTAATTCACATAATCAAATAAAAATTTAATTTTCATAAAAATTCGATTTTCTCGGGCGTTACAATAACTATTTATAAATTGGAAGAAAAATCCAAAGGAAAACAGGAGGATAACACAAACTGAAAGTAGCAGAAAAGTTTCTACAAAGAAGAGAAAGGCAAAGGAGGAAGAAAGCTCTGAGTCTGATGACTCTACATTAGTTACTGCCACACGAACAAAGAAGAAGTCTAAGAATATGAAGAATGCAAAGGCTTCGTCAAGCTATGTATCCACTGATAAGAAGAAACACGGAACAGAAGGAAAACCAACATCAACTGCTGTAAACCCAAAAAGAAGAAGCAACAGATTGCTTCAAGAGCCTTCAAGAAATAAAACCAAGGTGGTAAAAAAACCAGCCCCAGTTGTGACACCCCCAAAATAGGTATACATCACCCATCTTGAGTCGCCAGATACATGGTACATAAATTCAAATACAACTTAATTATAAAACAGTCGTGTAAAATATGACAAAACATAGCTGAGAGTTTAAACAAGAATATTGTCTTCTAGACAATATCCACACTCAATGGCGTCCTCATTACAATTATTATCACATTATTCCGTAGAATAGTGAGGACTACTAAAGCCATTTATCCTGGACCATCATTCCATTTCTCGACTCGTCCCAGCTATATTCTAATTTCCTGAAGAGAACAATGAAAGAAAAGGGTGATCTCAACTAGCCCAGTAAGAAATATTATGACTAAGATAATGCAGAATAAATTATCCTTAGCCTTCAACAGTATAACAACTGATAGAATACAATAGACAATAAGTTTTGGATCAACAACTACAGCGGAATAAATAATCCATTAGAAGAATCAAGTAGAGCATAAAATCTACTATCTTTTATGATTTAAAAAGTTTTTCATCAACTTTATCACTGAGACTCAGCTTAATAAATAAAATCGAAACATACCTGCCCCACGACCAAGGATATTCATGTAATCATCAATGGTCATGATTATACCGAATAATCCCTGGTCATAATCATACCCACAACTGTCCATCAATGAACTACAGGCCAATGAGGACTTTCACCACATCATTCATCACATTATGGTCATGATTATACCGAATAATCCCTGGTCATAATCATACCAAGTCCATCTGTGAACGTATTGTGACACCCCCAAATCCAGATACTTCATTCCCACAGGATTTGGTGCTCACTTATCAAAAACTCTTACATCTAACTACCCATAATAAAGGATAAAGACATAATTAAAATAATTTAAACAATAATCTCTCCCATTAAAGGGTTACATCATCATTTCAAATTAAATCCCAGGAAATCTAACCTTAAAATTATTACATCAGTTTGCAGAATACATCACATATTTAAAACAAGTCTTGAAACATAAAACATAAAATTATCATAAGTCTTCATCATTTGGACATCTTGCCCTTACCTTTGCTAGTCGACGGCTCATCAACTTTCTCCACTTTAGTAGTGCGAAGTTAATTGCAAGAGTGAGCAAACAAATGCTCACTGATATAGAACGTAGTAATGATAATAACATGAGAGTGAACAACGAAAGCTGAACAATAAGGAACTTGTTCTACAAATCAAACTAAAAAACAAGTTCGAACTTTAATTATTTGAGGGTCTTAAGACCACGAACTATGTCCCCGGTACTTAGGTATTATTACCTAACCATAACAGTCATTTAGACTATACTGGACCCTTTTATCGTATTTAGGGGATCAGCCCTTTGTACCATGTATTGTGCACAAACTTCTAAACGTTACACGCATAAAAATCCCCTATGTTAGGTTGTTCATCGATTTGATTTAGAATTTCCTCACTAAAGAAAGTTTAGTTTGGAACTAGCTTATCAGTGTTTCTAGAATTTTAGAACATTATTCGAATATAGATTAATTCAATCAATAAAGGTTTGCTTACTACTTGAAGGTTTAATACAACGATAAAGCTTTGAACAAGGTTATCAAAGTCAAAGATTGAATAACAATAATATATAATTGAGTAATCATGATATACATGCAAAGCGCTATAGAAGAGTTAAAACAATCTCCCTTGAATCAATGTATTAGAACATTATTTGCTTTGAATAATAATTAGGAAACTAAATCTCAATTTCAATGTAACGTAATTAGGTTACATAAGCTTGTACAAACATACGCAAGATAGGTTAAGCTTGCTCAAATTCATAAAGAATGTTAGAAACTTGCAGAATAATAATATAGGAATGGAAACTTGCGTTCGATATGAAAAGAACAAAGTTCAAAAGCTTGCTCAATTATAAAGAGATAAGATTTAGAACTTGCACAATTATAAAAGTAGGGTTAGAGAACTTGCCTCGTGCGTAGGTTAAACAATCACTACTCACGTTCACCCGAAGTCCTACACATACCATACATATTGACAATACATATTAGTTACGCTAACATTACCTTCATGAGTTGCTTTCTACTTTTAGTATAGCAACTAACTAAGTTTAAGTTTAAACAACATCGCATCTTTTCATGAACATTACTTTTTAGCTTTATTACAACTACTTAAGTGATCATGTTATTGCACCACATACACATTAACAACTTGATACATCATCCTATTACATGTCCAACATGTTATCATTAAGTTATACTAATACACAAAGGATTTCACTTGCATTAGCGCATCCCGACGCCCTCCAATTGGCTCCAAAAACACAATAGTCCTAAAGATGGCCATTGTGACCCTTCATAACGATTTCAAATTGAAAACCTTAAAGAATAAAAGTTATAGACCTATTCGTCCTCTTTCCGAATAATCTTTAATCACCTCAATTGGAGTTTGTATGAAAACGTTGTGACTATTTTACTACTGAGAGGTCTAATTGTCTCAACCTGCAGACCACTTTTCTTTTATTTGGTAGCGCGAGTCAGTCAGTCTTAGGCAAGAAATTCCAATATTTGGGAGCGAACTTCCGCCTATTTAAATAACATGTGTAATCCATGTAAAGTACACATAAATATTACCAAGCATATATGTACCAATTTAAATAACTAAACAAAAATTTTAGAAAACTTAAATTTTGAAAACACGGTTTAAAAACCAAAACTCCATAGTTGCTATATTTTAACATAGTAAACACTGCTATTTTCATTTTCTTCCTCAACCCAAATTCTCACGGATTTGATAACAAATAACAAGCATACATGATGATTACAGATTCTACAATATTAACCCATACCATATACACAATGTTTGAACAAAAAACAAAAAAAAAAATCAATTTACAGAGAACTTATATAAAACTAAAACTTGGAGATTTATGAATGAATTATACCTTAAATCCTTGATTGAATGCTAGCAAAAGATAGTGTTAGGGCTTAGAAATCCTCTTCTTCATCCTGCCAATCTAAAACTCTGTGTTTTACTCTCCAAACCCTCTCTGCTCTATACTAGCCTTAAGAGAGAAGAAGAAGAATGCGTAGAAATAACATGACCACTTCCCCACGTAGTCTTTCAGTTAAAAAAACAATGCGCTTTCATCCGTTAAGTTAGACCAAAGGCCATAAGGCCTTGTTTGGCTACCACAATATTCCCAAACTAGTTTATTATTATATTATTTATATTATATAGTTACTTGTGTCACACTTTAATTTAGTTAATTAATTTAAATAACTTAGCTTGGTTAATCTCAATAACTTATAATAATAAAAATCTTATTATCATTATACTTAAAATTAATAAATAATTATATATCTAATTTAATTAATAAATTAGGCACATCGCTTTATTCAATTTATTCATTTTCATTAAATTAAACAATTCATTTAATTAACTAATTTTATAAATATTAAGCAATTGATTTAATTTAATTATCTCCTTAAATTAAATCCATCAAATAAAATTATCATTACTCGATTCAATTAACATTAATTAATTTAGTTACTAAATTAATTCATCACAATTCATCAAATATTTATTTTCCTCAACAACTAAATTATTTAAAATATTTATTTAATTCAATAAATATTTTTAAATTAAATTACAAATTCCTCGATCGTTACACGTATGCCAAAGATGACTTTCATCTCAATATAAGCATGAGGATGATGACAATGACATAATAATTAAATAAAACAAGTTCAAGGATAAATTTTAAAGATTTATAATTTAATTTATCAAGAAATCAATAACGTCCAAATTGTCAACGTGATACTGCTTTGTAGAGTAAAATTCAAGAATAATATTCATGTACCAAAAATAATTTGGACAGAAAAGAAATATATTTTTCAGGTGAATAGTACCCCGTGAATAGTACTTCGGGAATAGTACCCCGTGAATAGTATCCCGACACAAAAAGTATCCCGAATACCCGAGTGAATGATACTAGAGTGAATAGAAATCGGGTGAATAGTAATCAGTGAATAGTAACTAGTGAATAGTACTCTGGCACGAAAAGTGCCCCGAATACCCAAGTGAATAATACTAGAGTGAATAGTAACCGGGTGAATAGTAACCTATAAATAGTAACTCATAAAAGAAAAATACCAAAAAAAATGATATTCCATGACAAGTACAAAAGAAATGATATCTTATACAAGTATAATAGAATATACGAAACTGCAAATGTATTTTCACCCGCTATGCGGTAATCCACGTAGACAGATCATTTCCATAATTTAATAAGTAATGAATACAAAGGATCATTCACCATGCATGCGGTAACCATATAGCCATGTTATTCCAACAAAATAATAAAGAATGGAATAACAGAAGAATTCACCATGCATGCGATAGACCGCACAGACAGGTTATTCCCAAGAGAATAATAAAGAATGGAATCAAGTCATACGTAATTCGTACAGACAGGATATTCCAATATAATAATAAAGAATGGAACCAGGTCATGCGTAATCCGTACAGACAGGATATTGCAACAGAATAATAAAGAATGGAATAACAACAGAATTCCCCAAGCATGCGATAGACCGCACATACAAGTTATTCCAACAGAATAATTAAGAATGGAATAATAGAAGAATTTCACCATGTATGCGGTACTTCGCATAGACAGGTTATTCCAACATAATAATAAAGAATGGAATAACAACCCTTACGAGTATTGAAAGAAAATAACTCTCTTCATGAATACAAAAGAACAACTAGGTCATTCCCAGGAAAGAGGGGGCTTTCCGATCAGGATTTCTCCTTATTGGCGCATAATTAGGTGACCAAACCTCTCCTTGACAGAACTTCAAGACATTGTCAATATTGCAAATAATAATATGAATAACTTTGTCGTCTCAATTATTGATTTAATAATATAACTTATTATACATATGATACTGTGACAATAATTGAATCAATAATATGAGAGATATGATGCAGCAATTACTATAGCAATAATTGGGTATAACTGAGTGATTTCTCACATAAGCATCAATAATCAATACCGTGTGCTACTATGCAATCACGTGTATTACTGTACTTTTACTACCGGGTAGTTCAACAGTTTTAACGATAACACTTTTATCTTTATAAAAAGATAATTCTGTTGTTTTCTTACTACGACAATACATCCGTTTTGGGGTCCACCAATGATTGTGCCGTCATACGAATATTCCCTGTTAAAATGAATATTCCCCGACCAATCGAATATTATATAACAACTTGCTTACTTTGCAAAATTTATAAATATTACCCACAACTATAACATTATATCAAATCCACACCATAATATTCAAAAAAATATTTTGAGAAATTTAAATCTTTTTTCATAAAATTTGGGGTCTCACAATCTCCCCTCCTTATGAAATTTCGCCCTCGAAATTTACGTACGTACCTGGTATACCGAAGAGGTGAGGATACCTTGACTTCATTTCATATATGATCCTTCTTATCTAAGATTTTAACACGTATCTCATCATACGTTAAATCTTCTGCTATCTCGTCTAGTTCTAATTCAATAATGTGGCTCGGGTCGTTCACATATTTTTGTAACATCGATACATAAAAAAAAACATTATGAACACGCAATATACTTGGCGGTAAAGCGAGTTTATAGGCCACAGTTCATACTCGATCGAGGATCTCAAATGGGCCAATTAAATTGAGGGTTGAGATTTCCTCTCTTCGTCGATTCTTGATGCTAGAATAACGCCCTCTTGAACCTTCTTCTTCACATTCATCAGCTTCGGGTGTGTAGTTTGAGCAGCTTTAACTTTATACGATCTTCTACTCAATGCGTCAGCTACCACGCTCGCTCTTCCACAATGATATTGAATGGTATAGTCGTAATCTTCAACAGCTCTAGCCAACATCTTTGGCGCATGATACGTTCGTTTTGGTTAAAGAAATATTTAAGGGTTAAAGAAATAGGTTTTATACTGGGGTCAATACAAAATTCGATTTCACGCTCTAGGGGTAGGCTAAAAAGTCTTCAAGAATACGTCAAGAAATTTATTAATGATAGAAATATCATTTAAAAACTGTGACTCTCATCCAAGACTTGGATAGCACGTGAAATAAAGGTTTCTTCTAACAAAGTTTCAATCGAAAGGTCAAAGTCTAACTTCTCTAGAGTTAAATTTAAACGTTGAGGGCAAGCAAGAGAGATAAAAGAATGGGTAGAACCGGTATCTAATAAGGTATAAACTTCGCAAGAATTTATAATTAACTAACCCGTGCTAACTTCGTTTGGGTTACTCGCTTTTTGAGAAGTCACAAAAAATGCTCTTCCTGAAACCACTGACTTTGTTTTGTCCGTATCTGTCTTTGGTGCCACCGTCCTAGCTGGACTTGATTTCTCTACAGGACACAATCAAGCTATGTGACCGTCTTTTCCACAACTAAAACATACCTTGGAAGGCTATGAACAGTTTGGACTTATGTGTCCCTCCTCTCCGCATCTATAGCATCTAACTAGCGGTCGTTCTCCCCCCCCTAGAATTTGTTGTTGGTGTTGGTGCTACTGCCGATGTCTTCCCATCATCGTTAAATCTTCTCTTTTTGAATTTTCTACTTCTATTATCTTGGCCATGATTACCACCGAAGTGGTTACCATTCTTGGCATGATAATTTCCCCCACGATGGTTATCATTGTTCCGATGGTCGTTGCCACCAGTACGATTATTATCGTGTTGTTGCTCATTATCCTTTGGTTGGGCTGGCTCATTATCGCGCTCCAATAACTGAGCCATATTCACTACATCTGAATACAAACACAATTTGTGAGAAATGAGGTATTGACGTATTTTGGGTTTCAAACCTCTTAGAAATATTCGTGTCATTCGCTCCAACTTGATAATGTAACGACCCCAAAATTTATACTATATAATTCTCAACTTCAGTCGTTAATAACACATCTACCTTCTAATTTTACATCCTTATTCGATGTTAAACTTTATAAAATGTGGAATAATTTAAACTTTTCTATTTTCTTACTTTAATTCCCTGAATCAAAACCTTTATCATCTACATGTCTTTGAATCAATCTTATTTTATGATTCACTTTATCTCTATTATTATATAAAATTTTACATTTCAATCCGATAACCTTTACATATCAAATAGCTCTAACTTTAGCTTTACAACTCAACATAAAACTATACATCATAAAATATTTAGCACATCTCATGAATCTTAGTCATGTTTCAAAGAAATAACAACTTTAGCTAAAATATTAATTTTCGTGTATTATTTCTGATCCACGTCATTCAAGTAGCACATAGTATTACCTTCAATCCTTAACCTGCAAAAATGGTTATTTGCAAGGTTGAGCTCGACAACCCAACCAAAATCTAACAGTTTTCATGCATCACATAACACATAATAGCATGCTCAACAAATATCTCATAAACATTGGACTAACATAACATACATGTTACAGTTCATATAATAAGTATAAAGATGTACAAAGATTGAGTTCCTTACCCAATCAGAGTGCTTTACTCAATCAACGTAGTCATAAGTTGACTTTAACATTTTATACATTCAACATAGTAAATAGGAACTGAAAGACTTACCATGCTCGTTGTTTACCAATAACAGTTTAACAACTTACAGTTATCTGCACTTCACGTGCCCTACACAATTATATAATCATGCACATCAACTATTAGTCACATAGCAACGCATAGTAGTTTTAATGTAAACTTTACTCTACATCTCATAATCCTTTACTATTATATATACATAATGTTCAATTTTATTGTGTTAACTTTCAACTTATATCTCACTGTATTTCATATTCGAAGTTCATTCAAGTGTTTAAGTCTTGCTAGGACTACTTATTGGTTTTATATTAACACTATTCAATATCTTATTATATTCATTTCATTTTATTTAAAACACTTTTTACGTTCATTAACACTTATCACGGCGTTTCAACGTTTATTCGTCACACGCCCAATTTGTCTCTCTTGTGTGTGCTTAGTATGCGTATAAAACTTATCTAATATATCATTTATTCATGTTAAGCATCATTATACTTCATAATATTCAGGTTCTATAACTTAGAACAACATCTATTATCGTCAACATCACTATACTTGTGTATGTGCATGTCCGACGCCCTCCGATTGCCTCCGAATACGCATCAGTCAAAAAGATGACAATTTTAACTACTGTTCCTGACCTTAAATTTAAAGACTTAAAGAATACAAGTTGTATTTCTATTCGTCCTCTTTCCGGATCATTTTGAATCACCTTAATCGGAGTTTGTATGAAAACGTTATGACCATTTTACTAAAACAGGTCAAATTATTCACACCTGACATAGTTTGGGCTCAGCTGCACCCATTTAACCCTTGGGCACTACGCAGCTACACCCTACATCGCAGCTATGCCCCAAATGACTTAGGGCACAGTGCAGCTACTCCCGTTAGAAGAAACGGGACCTGAAGCTACTGTTCTTCGCGATTTTTGACCCTTTTTCTCCTACTAATCTTCATAACTTGAGTTATACACATCCAAATTAGTCCGTTTTCAATTCTATGGATTCGTAATTCATAGAACTACAACATACTAGAATTCTAACAATTTATAAAAACATTAACCAACCTAAAATTTAACCCAAAACACATGTTCATACTCTATTTTCAAGTTTTAACATCTCTAGCGAATTCGATCGCCACGACTTCGTTTCTTAATCAATTGATACGATTTAAACTATGTTGTTTTCGTTTCTTCACATACTAACATAATCCAACATCAATTTATAGATTATAACATATATTAAACATGAAATTTTATACTTTCTAAAGCTAATTTTCATGTAAAAACACTGTTATAAACTTTTCTTCCTACAAACCAAATTACATGAATTTTTATCATCAAACAACACTCACATGTGATAATTAACAGAGTATAAACCCTTCATACATATATATATATATATATATATATATGTATCAATTCAACACAATTATCAATAAAAATTTCAAAAACAAGGGTTAACATTAGAGTAGGTTATACCTTGTTCCTTTGATTGTTTGCTAGCAAAGAGATGATGATTAGGTTTAGAAATTCCCCTTCAATCACAGTGATTCCTCTCTTGCTCTCCCTCCAAACTCTCTGTGTTTCACTGTGTTCCTCTCTTCCAAACTCTTTGTGTATAGCCTTAGGAAGAAAAGAAGAACGTAAAATAAACTCAAGCTACCCACGTACTTCAGTTATAAAATAATACGCCTTCATCAGTTAAATTATAGCAAAGGCCACAAGGCCTTGTTTGGCCACACACCAATTCCGCCAAACTAGATTATTTTAATAATATTATATTATATAGTTTCATGTGTCACACCTTTAGTTAATTTATATAACACATAATAATAGTAATTAATAATAATTATAATCTCATTATAATTATACTTATAATTAATAAATAATTACATATATCTAATTTAATTAATAAATTGTACACATCACTTTATTTAATTTATTTATTTCCTTTAAATTAAACAATTTATTTAATTTAATTATTTTCTTAAATATTAAGCAATTGATTTAATTTAATTATTTCCTTAAATTAAATCCTTGCAGACAAAATTATCATCACTCAATTTAATTAATACTAATCAATTTAGTTACTAAATTAATTCATCATAATTCATCAATTATTTATTTATCTCAATAAATAAATAAATTAAAATATTTATTTAATTCAATAAATATTTAAAATTAATTACAAATTCATTTAATTCCTTCAATAGTTAACTTAACTATTAAACCTTACTTCCCAATATATGAATATATATTTCTCTTTACACCAGATCACACATTTTAAAATATATAGCACGTATATGTACATACTCAAACACAAAACATCTTATAATAAGAATTTTAATTATTAAATTCCTATTTTAATAACTTATAAAAATTCAGGTTGTCACAGATAAACTCCACCTTCTTCATATGACGAATACTTTCGGGAAAGTACTTGTCGTTGAACAACTCTTGGAACTTCTCCCAAGACAACTTGAGTGCGTCAGGCTGGGTACGTTTTACAGATTACCACCAGTAATCTGCCTCTTCACGCAACATGATGGTGGCAAAGGGAACCTTTTGCTCCTCGAAGCATCCCAAGACATGAAATATCTTGGTGATCTGCTCTAACCACGTCTCCGCCTTAAGTGGCTCTGGCTTTCACAAAAACTTTGGCGGTCCCAGCTCTTTGAACTGCTTAGCAGTGGCCAGCCGTGGGTTGCCATTGATTCCACATGCATTATGAACATGAGTCTCTCTCTCCTGAGGATTATTGTCTTCCTGTTGCACGTTATCCTCGGTATTGATCGTTGGTGACTCAACGGTCTCATGTGCTTCATTGCTGATCTCAACATTTTTAGATGTCATTTTCAAACACTGTCACAAAACAAGGGTTAATTGATATATCACATATTATCCCTATACTCTGACTGACCAATTAAATACCAAATAAACTTAGGTTGGTCATACTAGCGAAGGAATTCCCCGTCTCTGCCCTCCTAGTTCTTATCTCACATCTCAGCCATGGATCATAACCCTAAGCTATGATAACAACTGTGACGCCCCCAAAACAGGTATACATCACCCATCTTGATTCGCCAGATACATGGTACATAAATTCAAATACAACTTAATTATACAACAGTCGTGTAAAATACGACAAAACATATTTGAGAGTTTAAACAAGAATATTGTCATCTAGACAATATCCACACTCAATGATGTCCTTATTACAATTATTATGACATTATTCTGTAGAATAGTGAGGACTACTAAAGCCATTTATCCTGGACCATCACTCCATTTCCCGACTCGTCCAACTATATTCTCATTTCCTGAAGAGAACAATGAAAGAAAAGGGTTAGCTCAACTAGCCCAGTAAGAAATATTATGACTAAGATAATGCAGAATAAATTATCCTTAGCCATCAACAGTATAACGACTAATAGAATACAATAGACAACAAGTTTTAGATCAACAACTGCAGCGGAATAAGCAATCCATTAGAAGAGTCAAGTAGAGCATAAAATCTACTATCTTCTATGATTTAAAAAGTTTTTCATCAACTTTATCGCTGAGACTCAGCTTATTAAATAAAATCGAATCATCCCCGCACCACGGCCAAGGATATTCATATAATCATCAATGGTCATGATTATACCGAATAATCCCTGGTCATAATCATACCCACAACTGTCCATCAATGAACTACAGGCCAATGAGGACTTTCACCACATCATTCGTCACATTACGGTCATGATTATACCGAATAATCCCTGGTCATAATCATACCTAGTCCATCTATGCACGTAAGCCAAAGATGACTTTCATCACAATATAAGCATGAGGATGATGACAATGACATAATAATTCAATAAAACAAGTTCAAGGGTAAATTTTAATGATTTATAATTTAATTTATCCAGAAATTAATAACGTCCAAAGTGTCAACATGATACTGCTTTGTAGAGTAAAATTCAAGAATAATATTCCTGTACCAAAAATAATTTGGACAGAAAAGAAATATATATTTTTGGGTGAATAGTATCCCGTGAATAGTACTTCGAGAATAGTACCCCGTGAATAGTATCCCGACACAAAAAGTGTCCCGAATACCCGAGTGAATGATACTAGAGTGAATAGTAATTGAGTGAATAATAACTAGTGAATAGTACGCTGGCACGAAATGTGCCCCGAATACCCAAGTGAATAATACTAGAGTGAATAGTAACTGGGTGAATAGTAACCCATGAATAATAACTCGTAAAAGAAAAATACCAAAGATTATGATATTCCATGACAAGTACAAAAGAAATGATATCTCATACAAGTATAATAGAATATACAAAACTGTAAATGGATTTTCACCACCACGCACAGAATCCGTCAAAGTATGATCATTTCCATAATTTTATAAGGAATGAATACAAAGGATCATTCACCATGCATGCGGTAATACACATAGACATGTTATTCCAACAGAATAATAAAGAATGGGATAACAGAAGAATTCACCATGCATGCGATAGACCGCACAAACAGGTTATTCCCAACAGAATAATAAAGAATGGAACCAAGTCATGCATAATCCGTACAGACAAGATATTCCAACATAATAATAAAGAATGGAACCAGGTCATGCGTAATCCCGCATGCATGTGATATTCTAATGTAATAATAAAAATAGAATAACAACAGAATTCACCAGGCATGCGATAGATCGCACAGACAGGTTATTCCAACAGAATAATAAAGAATGGAATAACAGAAGAATTTTACCATGTATACGGTACTTCACATATATAGGTAATTCCAACATAATAATAAAGAATGGAATAACAACCCTTATGAGTATTGAAAGAAAATAACTCTCTTCATGAATACGAAAGAATAATACCCCCTACCATAGAAGAAAACAGGATACTAGAATAGTGAGGTAGCAGACTTCTCTTATTCTTTTTTTCTATAATTTTTCTCTATAATAATTGCTCTTGTGAGACTTAGTGAATTAGTGAGAAATGAAAGAAGAATGAGTTTCTATTTATAGAAAAATATAGTTTCAATAATTGCACATTTTGGGGATCAAAATATTATAGTATAATACATTCAACTTTTCTTTCATTTTTAATTTAGTCCTGCAAGTATTATCAAACTTCCACCACCTCCCCTAATAGTAAATCATGTGAATTAATAGTAAATCATGTGACTCAATAGTTCTAAACATGTAAAAAAATTAATTACAGTATAGTACCTTCATCTATACCTCTATTTTTAATTTAGTCATGCAAGTATTATCAATCTTGTACCAACTCCCCTAATAGTAAATCATGTGAATCAATAGTACACACATGTGAACACATAGTTATAAGCATGTGAATTAATAGCAATTAATTGCTCATTTATCCGATTAATTACCCGATAACTTCCAGACATCAATTATTATCGAAATAAATGCCGATTTCCACTAACACTAATAATTCTCACACAATGGAACTATCAATTTCATCTTTAATCAACACTAACTTATTCATCATTAATATTATAACTCACAATATTTAACAACCAGGTCGTTCCCAGGAAATGGGTGCTTTCTGATAAGGATTTCTCCTTATTGGCGCGTAATTAGGTGACCAAACCTCTCCTTGACAGAACTTCTAGACATTGTCAATATTGCAAATAATAATATGAATAACTTTGCGGTCTCAATTATTGATTTAATAATATAACATATTATGCAAATGATACTGTGACAATAATTGAATCAATAATATGAGAGATATGATGCAGCAATTACTGTAGCAATAACTGGGTATAACTGAGTGATTTCTCACGTAAGCATCAATAATCAATACCGTGTGCTACTATGCAAGCACGCGTATTACTATACTTTTACTACTGGGTAGTTCAACAGTTTTAACGGTAACACTTTCGCCGTTATAAAAAGATAATTCTATCATTTTCTTACTACGACAATACATCCGTTATGGGGTCCACCAATGATTGTGCCGTCGTACGAATATTCCCTGTTAAAACGAATATTCCCCGACCAATCGAATATTATATAACAACTTGCTTACTTTGAAAAATTTATAAATATTACCCACAACTATAACATTATATCAAATCCACACCATAATATTCAACAAAATATTTCGAGAAATTTAAATCTTTATTCATAAAATTTGGGGTCTCACACCAGTTCCCCAGGAAAGTCTATCCAACAAAGAAGAACATGAAGAGTCTGAAGATGGGAAGGGAACTGAAATTTTAAATATTGAACTCTCAAGTAGCAAGTTTAACAATGAAGAAGAAGTTGAATCTATGGAAGAAAGAACCATGGTTGATGATGAAGAAAAGGAATATGTAAGTCCTGTGACTAACTCTCAGAGTACTCACTCTAAAGATGAAGAGAAGCTGCAAGATGACCCATCTGAATCTCCAAATGCAAATGCTCTAAAAGCCCTCACGATGGCTCAAAAGATGATGAATTCAAAAAAGAAACACCTGCCCCTGCCAATGATGAAAATCAAGGAAGCTTGCCTGATAACTTAAAGGCCTCAGAGTCTGAAGAAGAAGAAGAACCCAATTCTTCCATAGCTGAACATCCAAGGAGAAGGAAGAGCTACAGACTATTGGCTAAACTTGCCTTTAACAAGAAAAGTGATCATTCTACTGCAGTCGTTGAAGTAAGTGATGATGAATCTGAGGAAGAAAGTGCTGAAGATGGAACTAGTGATGAAGAAAATAAATCCAAGGAAGATACTGCTGAAGAAGGTTTTGAAAATGAAATTATACAAGAAGACTTCACTGATGAATCTGATAAAGGAAGTCAACAAGATTCTGGATCAAAAAGGGAAGAAATAGAGAAATATTCTGATTCTGCACCTCAGAAATCAGAGGAACCAGAATACTATCCTGTTCTCTCTCCAGCTAGAATCAGCAGAAGAATAGTAGTAGAAGTCTTTGATGAACCACCAGCTGAACCAGCAACAAGATGGATAAATCATGGAAATGAACAACTTCGAGTTATAAGAATGACTTCAGATGAAGTGCTTCATAACTGGAAAAATATGGAGTTGGATTGCATAACTATATTGTACAATTCTGAAGATCTTCTGCTGAGATGGTTCTTTCCATGGATGCCTTGGCTAAAAGCACATAATGAGAGAGATGAGAGTTACTTCAGCTGGTGCTACTCTCAGTTTCCAAATTTGGAACTTGTGTCACAAAACTTCCCCAGGGTAAAGAAGTTTGCAACCATGATGATCAATGACCAACCCCATTACAAAGTCTATCAACATGCTGGCAATCACTATATTCCCTATGATCGTAGAGTGAACTCTGAAGGCAGAAGGTTTATGACCAAGGAGATAATCGTAGAGTCTGTTCACTCTATCACTGATAGTGTTCAAATTCAAGATAAGAAGCCTTCATCTACTCAAGCACTGTTCCCCAACATCCCTTCATCTTACAATATTGATTGGTACTCAACGATTTTTAAGATTGTCAACACTTTCAAAAATCTATCCAAGGATGAAAATTGTAGAGTCCAAGCTAGTGTTCAACAAGAAGTTGCCAGACCAGATGACCAAACTCCTATGGACCAGGAGCTGTTGAAGAATTCTGTTGAGCTGGTTGAGAAGATATCTCTAATCCATGAAGAGTCAAAGATGTTGATAGCAACAGAAGATAACCCAGTTCAAGACAAAATTCAAACCACTATGGCCGATGTATCTCTTAAAATCAAAGAGAGAGATCAAATCTATCTGAAGGCCATACATGATCAAAAGTCTAAAGCTCTACGAGCACAAAAAGCAAATGAAGAACAACTGAAAGTCCTCTCTGACAAGATTGATAACATGAATCAGTCCTTCTCTATGTAACTTGAGTTAAGCCAACAAGAACTCAAGATTGAAATTGGAAACACCTTCTGTAATCCACTTTGGAGAATTCTTGAGCACTTGATAACATTGTAAAAACTTGAAAACACCTTTTTCCTTGTCCTCTGAAGACCATGTTTTAATGGCTTGATTAAGCTATAAAAATATTATGCAATATGTCAAAATAATAAATATGAAACTATCACTTATATATTAAAGTGATTATTATAATAAAGGAAATTAAACCTTGTCTTGGTCAGTCATTCCACTCGGATTCGCATACTCAATGCTCTGAACAATCCCAGAAAACGTCAAGCATTTAGTCATGATAATGCTGAATCGGTTGATTATTGATTTCTCTGGTCGATATGGATAGCTGCTTGAATTCGACAAGTACTCTCTCCATACTCTAGTCCAATATTGTTCTTTGGCTTGGTCAGTTCCAATCACCACATCCTCACTAGTATGCTCCCATGCCGCAATTATAATAAGGTCTTCCGCTACAATATATTTTTCTGCCTTTCTAACTTTTGGCTTATCCATGTTTGCATTATCAATTTGAGAATCTATATTGATGTACCTTCCAAGCAAAGAGAACAAAATTAAGAATATGCAATTTTAAAATTAAAACCCTTCATTGGTTATATCAACAAAGGTTCCTGTTAAAGCATAAACCTCAAACCTTCCTCTATAATTTCAAATCTGGACTCACTAAGTAAGACTGTATAAAGGAGAGCGATGGATATGTATTAGAACAAGTAGTATGATCTGATTTAAAAATGAACAAGAACACTAGCCAAATGCCACAACGCACTAATGTAAACGTGAACAACAAGAAATAGAAGGAAAACAACAATCATAGAGAAAACAAACAAAATTATGTTATGGGTATCATTTTCCACAACCAAAAGAACAAGAAAACAAAGGATAATCAGATTATAAATGACCATGGTGAGGGAAACCCATAGAAAAGTAATGAAAAGGCGCTTAAAAACACTGGGAATTGCAGAGAGAGTGTTGGAGAAGGAAACAGGATTAGAGGTATACAAAGAGGCAACAGTGAAGACAACAACAGCAGTTGAGAGTAGAGAAAAAGAAAAAAGGAAGATGAGGTAAAAGAACTGAAATATGAGTAGCTTGGTCCACTGGGAAGAGTGAGATCTATATGGGTCTTGGATTTGGGACAAGAGAGGATGAGTAAAGAGGGAGTGGGCTAAGATGGAAAATGAAAAAATACTTTTATTAGTACCACTAGCTGAGAAACTCAACTCGAGTGTTTCTTCTTCTTTTATTTTATTATTTGTTCTTAACAAATATATCTATTTAGCCACATCTCGTGGCTTATTCAACCCAGGAAAAACCATCTTGGTTCCAGGAAAGTACTGCACAAATCAACTTTTATGATCACAACAGTGCCCAATTCTCATACATGTTCACCGAAACATTACTACACAATAAGATTTTTCAACAATAAATGACCAAATGGATAAAAAAGAATTTGCGGTGACTCTAAGAAGCACATGCAAATTTCAAAGAAATGTAAACTAAGCTTAGTGTGCGGAGCAGGCCACATTCTATAAGTTACAAATGTCATAAACTATAAAACTACACAATTTTTTTTTTTTTTTAAAAAAGAGGAAAAACAAACCAATCAGCTAGAGCCTTTAAAAAACTTTGGAGAGACATAGTTAATCATCATAAATAACAGAAAAGAAGAATATATAACATCAAAATTTACAACCTTGCACTACGTAAACAGTAAAACAAAAGAATGTTTACATTGTATTAAGTAAACATAATCAGAACTTGGGCTACAAAACAGTGGATAAAGCAAATTGCACATTAAGCATAGTTTGTCATTTTGCAAGTAAAATTTCAGTAATAAACATGATCCAGTGGCCTTTGCTTTAGTAGCTAGTATGTTGTGAATTAACCAAATCAACCAAGTCAATTTAATAAAACACATTGGAAAACTAATTCTTCCTTCCCGTGTGAATCTAATATGAAACTATCAAGTAAAGCAATATAAATTTTGAAAAATAATTAAGAGAAATCACACACAAAAGAACAAAGGGGAAAATTATATAAAGACCATTAAAAAAATACTCAAAAATAGGATGAATTCTAAAATACATTAAAAATAACTACCTTTCTAAATTATAATCTCTACCCAAAAAAATACCTCAAGAAATTAACATAATACATGTTAAAAGAAAAGATTTTAAGCAATACTCAGAAATGTCTTACAATCATACTATTCCAATAACTCTTGAAAATGGCAAATTAATTCTTGAAATTGCCTAAAAAGAAAGAGAATTACAAAGAAAGAATTAATACCAAATTCAGTGTAACTCGTTCAGATTAGTCGCCGCAGTCGTTTCTTATTCTCGGCCTGAGATTTTGAGCTTTTGTTGAACTGAAAAATCAAAGGAGAACCCTAGATATGTCACGTGTTGTAGAAGAAGACAATCAGCGAATAGGAGAATCAATGAATTTTGGAGAAGAAAATCGTAGGTTGAAGAAGATTCACGATGTTAATTTTTTACCCCCTTTCTAAAGCTGACGTGTCAGGGTGTGAAAGGTAATTTTACATATATAGAGAACGCTTTTTTTATTCCCTCATCTTGAGGAGTAAAATCTTATTTAGAGATTAGGATAGAGAATTAAATAAGGATAGAGAAACTGTTGGATAATAATTTGTTGATCTATTCTTTAAAATTGGGGATAGAGAATGTATTAGGGAAACTGTTATGAATCCTCTTATTACTTGTGCACAACTCTAAAATGACATATATTAAGGAACGAAGGGAGTACTAATAAAAGTTAACCACAACATTTAATATACACTTTTAATACTACGTTTGGATGACATTAATCAGAGAGAGAATTTAATGACTTATTTTTATGGAATGAAAAAAATTTATTTTTGACTATTCTATTGAAAATTTGGATTAAAATAAACGATAATCATTCCTATCTAATTTGTGAATTTTATTCATTGAAGCAGATATAAAATGACTCATTTTAGTCATAAATAAAATGAATTGTTCAACTCTTCATTCTATTCCCTTTCAAATTTATTTTTTCACCAATTTCATTATTTTAATCCAAGTGTAGCACTAATATTTAAATTTTAGTCACCAAAGTATTATTGCTAAATTTGTAAACCAAATACGAATTGAATGGTGGTTGATAATAATAGACTAATAATTATATTGCCACAATAAATATGTATTTAACAATATTTTACACTTGTTTTAATGACATTTAAAATTTTAAATGACACTTATTACTTTAATAACATAATTATTGTTATATCCTTCATCTCACTTAATTTGCAACGTTTCATTTTGATTTTTCTTATCAAAGAAATTTAACTCCTAATTTTTTCTCATTTAAAATAATTAAAATTGTCATGTCATAAAATAATTATTGAAGCAAACAACAAAGTATATATGTGACATTAATGTTTTTTTAATAAATTGAAAAGGTAAAATAATAAATAATCATTATAGTGAGAGAATGTAACAATCCAAAATTTTATTTATAATTTCAAATATTTATTGAATTAAATAATTTTTTTAATTGATGTGTTTTTGTTGTTTAGTAGATATTTGTTGGATTATTTATTAGTTGTAAATAATTCATGAGTTATAGAAATAAACTTAATTAAGATAAAAGAGTGATGAATTAAATTTATGAGATAGTACTCTAATTTAACTTAATAACTAAATTAGAGAGTTGTTAAGGATTATATAGTTTGGTAGAATGTTGTTTTAATTTAATTTAGTAATTCAAGTGATATGTTAATTTATTAAGTCAAATTATAATGAAAATTATAATTTTGTGGTAATTAATTTTGTTTATTTAATTAAGATTGGATATAGAAATCCAAGTAAATAGTGTTGGACAATAAACTATAGTATAAATGATTTATTGAAGTAAATTAAAAGAGTTTTAAATGAATTTACCAAACAAGAGTTAAGGAATGATTAAGTCATTATTTTAAAAGTGTTTTGCCAAACAAAGCCTCCTGGCTTTTGAATTAAAATAATAATAATAATAACAATAAAATAAATATTTTTATAAATGATACATAATTATTATATTTAATAGTACGTCAGTTTTAGACGTTAGTTTTTGTGCGTTGGTTTTGACGTAAAGGTTTGGCCTAAGCCCGAGAAAAGAGAAGAAGAGAAGAAGAGAATGTAACGCCTGAGAAAATTAGATTTATATGAGAATTAAAATTTTATTTGATTATGTGAATTAAATGAATTTAATTTATTATTTATGTGAGTAAGCTATGTGAAGGTCGTTCTATGACCTAGAATGTGCGGATGTGGTTAGTATTATGGCTATGTGTTAGAATTAATTGTTTTGAATTTCCAAGACGAAAATAAAAGTTTTTCGAGAAATTCTCGTAAAAACACTATTCATCCGTTGAATTAAGTTTGAAATTCCGTGAAACGCGTGATGATAGAATATGAAGACGAGATGGAATATTTAATAATATTTTATTTATGGCAAACGAAGTTTTCGCCTGCGGACTTAAAACCTAAGGGTTGAGAAGAATGATTTTCGAGAAGGAAATGAGATGCGTATTATGAGTTACGATGATGAGTATGCGTATGTTATATGAGTGTGATACTATTTAGTATACGAGTATAATACGAAGATTTAATACGAAGTACAATATGATTATCGTACGAGTATTATACGAAGAGAATACATGAATTATACGTATGGAATAAGATTGGTGTAATGGACTTAGAGTTAGGACTTAGTATAATCCAATGGGGTTTGGATTATATCAAGCCCAAGTGATTAATTAATCAAGCCCAAAGAATTATGTGTTTAAGCCCAAGTCTAATCCCAATGTTAGAATTAATTAAGCCCGATCCAAGAAACCGAACCGTGGATCGAATCGATGGGTCACCGAATGGGAAAAACCCATGGGGAAAACCATGGGGATGACCCATGGGCATGTGGGCTGGCCACTTGGTGGCCAAGTAAAGTGATCTACTTGATCACCAAGTATTTTACTTGGTGATGAAGTAGTAAATCGTAAGGAGGTGGGGGAGAATGACCATTTAGCCCTCCATTTGATTTTTCTAAAAAAAGAAAGTCATATGTTGGTTATTTTTGGTTTTCCAAGAGTTATCTAACATATATTTAGAGAGAGAAAGAGCTAGACATAAGAAAACATCTCACTTTGAAGCTTTTCATTAGAGATTTTAGCAAGAACACAAAGATCGTAAAGGTAATATTCCCTTAATAATAGTTTTTCATCCCTTTTGATTTCTTTGTTATAAAGAATCATAAATTGGTGGAGCACACCTCTTATGGAGGAATAAGGATGGTTTGTAATATATAAAACCATTATAAGTCATGTGTAAATGAAAATCGTTAGGGTTTACGTAAGTTAAAACCGTAGGAAATATTGAATTATAAACTTTGTCGTTGATGGAAAAATTGAACACCATCACTATTAAGATATGTGCATCTTGCTTGGTTAGGATGTAGATATGAAATCAATGGAGTGTTCCATTTGTTTTGGTTTATAGAACACTAGTAACGAAGTTATGGCGAATTTTACGGAATTAGACGTTGAACGTCGAAAACGTAGAAATTCCGGATTAGTAGTCGAAAGTTTTTGTGGGACTTAAAAATGTTGGTTTTCAATGTCAACACGTGAGATAGGGTGTTTAAGAGTTGTGGGCTCAAGAATCGTCGGATTGCGACTTAAAACGAAGAAAATGAGTATTGAACGCTCAATAACATTTAAGGAACGCATGAAAACAAACTTAGAAGTGCATTTTGAGTTAACAGATTAAGAATTGTAAAATTCTTATATGAACACGTAGAGTATGTAAATTATGAGTTGTAGGCTTTTGAACGGACCAAATCGGACTTATAACGAAGAAGTTATGAAGCCGAGAAGTTCACAAAAAATTTTATCTGTAAAAATTTTACAGGTCTTTGAGGTCTGGCGTCAGCACATGCGAACAAAGCTTATTTACGCGCCATGATCTGCAGGTGCATGTAATGATGTAATGAGCCTCTTCAAGAAGAGTGTTGCATTGCGATTGCCATTCATATAAGGGAGTTTCGTGCCATAAAGCGCTTGAGCAGGATTTAGCTTATAAATAAATGTGTGCATTGCTAGTGATATATATAGAAGGGTCACACCGCGGCAGGGCATTTGTTAGACAAGTTAGGTTTGAACTTCCATTATTCTGAGAACTTTATAAGTTAAGTTTATATACTTAATTAACATAGTTAAACTATTCCTATGTTACATATACTAGTGTATATGGTAATGAACTTAGGAATTGAATGCGAGTTGTTAGTATGGTAATGAAGAACACAAAGTGTTAATAATAAACCGTGAACGGTAATCGACATTGGAACTTCACCAATGATGATTGAGTTTGGTTAGTAATATAAGATCGTTAACAAGTCGGAATGAAGGGTAGTAAGTCGAATCGACATTATTAATGAAATAAAGTCAATTAAGACATAGAAGAGAAAGAAGTTGGTAGAAACAATGTGATTGATTGTTTGGTAGCTAATTACAGTGTGCTATATGAATATATCATATAGATTCTGTAAAGGCTTAGAACAGTCGATTAAATTATTTGAAGACGCTTGAAGGCAAGTTTTCTTAACGCTTGTCTAACCTTCGTGTTAGTCGAGTTTTCTGTGATTCCTTGTACTGAATTACATGAACGATTTTAAAGAAAGGGTCAATGCCAGTTTTAATTTGGCTAGACTATTCGTAAGAGATAGATTGATTTGTATACATATCTTTTTATATAGAAATGATAACGTTATCCTATGCGAGTATTTAGTGAGTTAAAGGTAAAGTTTGTTTATGAACAAACAAAAGTATTTTCATCCGTTTATACGATGGGCACGCGATTTTGCCATAACTTAAACGTAATTACGTTTAACGGATGAATGTTGATTAACATAGAGTACTATAGGCTGATCACCTAGAAGGGCTCGTAAGTAATGCCGGATGTACAACCTTAGTGCTGTGATGTCCTTTTTAAGTATGAAAACAAAAAGACACTGTTCATGGTCTTTCGACCGATTTAGAATTCCTAAACTATTATATACTTTGGGAATTGAGACTATGAATTGTTGAGTATTGATGTTTCGTAATACTTCATGACTATTTGTTCAGTTGTGGAAGATTATCATATAATTCACGAATGTGGTATTGATGTTATTCTTTGTTAGACTTGTTGAGCTGGTTATGCTCACTTCTTGCGTGAATTATATGATTTCAGTTAAAGCTGAGCGTACTGAGAATGCTAATAGAGATAAGGGCAAGGCTAAGATGGATATTTAACCATCTTGTAATAGATTAGTATGGTTGTATGAATTATATTTACGAACAACAAATGATGTAATCGGTTTATGAACCTGGGAAAGGATTTCACTTTGATTGTAATAAGAAGATAGTAATTACCTTCTTTATGTTGTGTTTTTAATGGAATGATTGTATAGTTATGAGTACCGTGTAGCACCATATGTCGGGTTGGAAGATACCCGAATTTGGGGGCGTCACAGGTTAGTATCAAAGCATTAGGTTATAAAACTTAAGGGGGAATAAACCTTAGGCTAATAACCTCGTAAGGAAGGTAAAGTCTGAAGAAAAAAATTTGAGTCGAATAAATTAATAAGGTATTGAGAAAACTCAGTATCAAAAGATTTAAAAGATGGAAATTAATCCTAAATAAATTAAATGTGATTTGTGCTTATACTATTGTGTATTATGTACTAATCAACGTGTTATGTGTTTTATAGATGTCAAACGATAGCTTGATGTATAGAGTCATTCACGTGATAAGTGAAGAGTTAGTGAACCAAGTGGAGATAGTACCTATGCCCGTGGCAGAGGTACCGATAGTGGTTCTAGAAGTTTCTGATCCAGAAGAGTACATGTCTGGGAGGATTACTCTGAGGAAACAATGGGAATAACATCATATCTAAATATGATGATAGATGTGGATGAGGATATGGAGGTAACATCGATTAATACGGTGGTACCTACTCAAGAGTCAACACCTCCAGATGCAATGAGATCATTTTATCTAGAAGTGCTTGATAGGAATGTGAATCTACGCACTGTGGTGAAGACACAGAACGAGGAGATTACTATCCTATATGAGGCGAATGAGTCTGCAGAAGCAGATTTTGAGTCAGAGCACGATGAGAAAGTGCTAATGACAGATAAGGCGAGGGATTATAAGGAAGAGGCCGTAGAGCTTTGAAAAAAACTGGTTGAAAAAGACCAGAGGATTGCTAGGATGTCATACATCCATGAATGTGCTCATGAGGATTTCAAGCTAAAAATTTCTTGTTATTCTATTGAGTTAGGGCAGACTCGACATACGATTAGTCAAGATATTGTTTCGATTTTAGCAAATTAAAAACATGAGAATGCCGTAAGGCAGTGTTAGTAGATCATTAGATCTTTTTGGTATATGTGTAGTGACGTAAAACCCTCTTTTGTATAATTAAAGAGTAGTCTTTTTGTAAATCTCAATTTTTGTAGAAGTCAATCGCGGGATAGTAATGTATTAGCTTTTTGGCTATGGAACAAAGTGTAAATAGTTTTGACTATGAAAGCAAATTAATATAATGAATTTTTATTTAATGTGCTTATTGTGGTATGAGTTGTTTTTTGGGAATGATAACTAATTAGTTAAATAGATAATAATGAAACTTTATTTATTTAATCAGAATTATGCCACCAAGAAGGAGACAACGTAACCAAGAGGCTGAGTCACATAATGAAAATCAGGGGGGTCCTAATAACCCTATGCAAGAGTTCGTTAATTTATTAACGGCAACATTTAACCAAGTTGGGGGAGGAATTCCTGTAGCACCTAGGGTAGCTAGAAAAACTACCTTTAAGGAATTCAAAAGTGTGGGTCCTCCGGAGTTCCGAAGAATGACTGACCCCTTAGAGGCCCAGACATGGGTGAAAGAGATAGAGAAGGCGTTTGTTATTACAAACATGGGTGAGGCGCAAAAGACTTCTTTTGCGACTTACATGATGAAAGGGGAGGCCAACTACTGGTGGGAGGCTCACCAAGGTGGGGCTAGAATAGTGGCAGTTATATGGGAACAGTTCAAGAAGGTATTCTTCGAGAACTATTTCCCTACTAGCATGCAAGGTCGAATGGAGATTTAGTTCTTGGAACTTAAGCAAGGGGATATGACAGTTCCCCAGTACGCCAACAAATTCAATGAATTGGCGAGATTTGCACCACATCAGGTGGACACAGAAGAGAAGAAGGCTCGTAGGTTTGAGCAGGACCTGAAACCCTGGATCTACAGTAGGATTTCAGTGTTCTAGAGTGCTTCCTACGAGACCATTCTTGAAAAGGCAATAATAGCTGAAGGTGGTGGTGAGGCGTTGTCTCAGTGCCATAAGGAAAGGAAGAATAAGAATAAAGTAGAGGGAGGAAATAAGGCAGAGGTTGCCAGCGGTAGTGGCACTATGCCAAAGAGGAAGAGCTTTAACCCTGGGAATATTGGGGTGAAACAAGGAGATCCTAAGCGTAGGATAGAGGCATGCAAGACATGCGGAAAGACTCATTTGGGAGTCTATTTAAAAGGGAAATCAGTTTGTTACAACTGTGGGCAGGAGGGACATTTATCACCAAACTGTCCTAACCCTAAGAAAAATCATGGGTGTTTTATTTGTGGATCGTTGGACCACATGGCAAGAAATTGCCCAAAGAAAGGGTTAGAGGGAAATAAGGGTTCTGGTAGTGGTAATTTAGCCATTACTGGACCAACACCATCTGTGGGTAGACCCTCAGCCCGTACGTTTAATATGACTATCCAAGATGCGGTTGCATCATCGGATGTAGTAGCAGGTATCATTCCAGTCAATGAAATAAATGCTTATGTGTTATTTAACTCGGGTGCTACTTGTTCTTTTATAGCATGTGAATTAGCTAAGCGATTAGGATTAATCCCTGAAAAGTTAGCAATACCTGTAGACGTTAAGGTAGCAAACAAAGAGACAATCCCCATTGAATATATTCATAAGGATTGTTGTATAGATATTAGAGGTAATAAGTTATCAATAGATTTGGTACCGATAAGGTTAAAAGAATTCGATGTAATTCTTGGTATGGATTGATTGATTAACCATAAGGCTATAATAGATTGCCATAAGAAAAGTATGAACTTTCGACTTTCTAAGAAAACAAAGGTAGTGTTCTTCGGTAGTAAATCACCAAGATGCTCTTGTTATCTATCGATGACACAAGCTAGAAAGATGTTAAGAAAGGGGTGTGTAGGTTATCTGTGCCATGTTGTGGATACCCAAAGAGTGGGAGCATCCTTGGACCAGATACCTATAGTTCAAGAGTTTGCGGATGTATTTTCGGAGGAATTAACGGGTATTCCACAGGATAGGGAGGTTGAATTTGTGATTGATCTGTTACCGGGTATGGCATCGGTCTCAAGGGCACCATATCAGATGGCGCCAGTTGAGATGAAGGAGTTAATGTTTCAATTACAAGAACTATTAGACAGGAAGTACATTCAACTCAGTGTGTCTCCCTGGGGAGCACCGGTATTGTTTATAAAGAAAAAGGATGGGTCGTTACGACTTTGTATCGACTATCGAGAGTTGAACAAGTTAACGATTAAGAATAAATACCCGTTGCCCAGGATCGATGATCTATTTTATAAGTTGAAAGGGAAAAAGTATTTTTCTAAAATAGACTTGCGTACGGGGTATCATCAGTTAAAAGTAAGAAAGGAGGATGTACCTAAGACGACGTTCAGAACTCGTTATGGTCATTACGAATTTCTAGTAATGTCGTTTGGGTTGACTAATGCGCCAGCCGCATTTATGGATACGATGAGCAGGGTGTTCAAACATTATTTGGACAAGTTCGTCATAGTGTTCATTGATGATATTCTAGTCTATTCAAAGACGTCAGAAGATTATGCTGAACATTTAAGGATAGTGTTCGAAACACTACGGAAGGACAAGTTGTATGCAAAATTCACAAAGTGTGAATTTTGGCTTGAACGAGTGCAGTTTCTAGGACATGTAAATGAGTGGGAGCAACCAAAAACGCTAACCGAGGTTCAGAGTTTTCTGTGGTTAGTGGGATACTATAGAAGGTTCATTCAAGACTTTTCTAAAATAGCTACTCCGCTGACAAATTTGACGAGAAAGTCGGTGAAATATGTGTGGACTGAAAAATGTGAGATCAATTTTCAGGAACTAAAGAAGAGGTTAAGTGACAAACCTGTATTGTCATTGCCTGATGATACAGGGAATTTTGTAGTGTATAGTGATGCTTCGCATAGAGGACTAGGTTACGTGCTCATGCAGCATAGAAAGGTCATTGCGTATGCGTCACGTCAATTAATGGATTATGATAAGGCCTATCCTACTCATGATCTAGAATTGGAAGCTATAGTTTTTGCCTTAAAAATATGGAGGCATTTTTTATACGGTGAGAAGTGTGAGATATACACGAACCATAAAAGTTTGAAATATATCTTCACACAGAAGGAGTTGAACATGAGGCAGAGAAGGTGGTTGGAATTAATAAAAGATTACGATTGTGATATTTTATATCATCCGGGGAAAGCAAATGTAGTAGCCGATGCGCTAAGTAGGAAGGGTAGAAAGAAACTGTCAATGTTAACGGCTCAGAATGAGTTATTAACAGCGATGGCAAGAATGAAATTAGATGTTAAATTACCGAATGAAGCAGAAGAGGTGTTATTTTCCATGGAGACTCAACTGACCATAGTGGAATGTGTTAAGGAAGTGCAATTGAGCAATGAGGAATGCAAACATATTAAGAAGAGGATAGAAAATGAAGAAAAGACTAAGTATAACCTCGATAGGGAGGGATTACTTCATTTTGAAGGAAGAATTTGGGTTCCAAATAATTCTAAATTAAAGGAGGAGATAATGAGTGAGGCCTATAGTTTGAGGTACTCGATACATTCTGGTAGTACGAAGATGTATCAAGACCTTCGTTAGAACTTTTGGTGGCCGAACATGAAAAGGCAGATAACTGAATATGTTAGTAGGTGCTTAACTTGTCAGAAAGTTAAGGCTGAACACCAACGACCTAGTGGGTTGTTGCAATCATTAGATATTCTGGAATGGAAATTGGAGCACATCACAATGGACTTTGTGGTAGGGCTTCCAACAACAAGGAAAGGATACGATGTTATTTGGGTGATAGTGGATCGATTGATGAAATTGGCTCATTTTCTACCAATAGGAGTTAGGTATAACCTAGACCAATTAGCTAAGATTTATGTCAAGGAAATTATTTCAAGACATGGAGTACATGTTTCGATTGTGTCAGATCGTGATCCACGATTCACATCAAACTTTTGGAGGAGTTTGCAAGAGCAAATGGGAACGCAGTTAAGATTGAGTACGGCGTATCATCCTCAGACGGATGGACAAAGTGAACAGACAATTCAAACGCTTGAAGATATGTTAAGATCTTGCGTTATGGATTTCAAAGGGAGTAGGGACGACCATCTACCATTGGTGGAATTTGCGTATAACAATAGTTTTCACGCTAGTATAGGCATGCCGCCTTACGAAGCGTTGTATGAAAGGAAGTGTCAAACTCCACTATGTTGGGATGAAGTGGGTGAACGTCAAATGTTGGGACCTGAGATGGTACAACAGACGACGATCATGGTAAAGCTAATATGTACTCGGTTGGTAGCGGCTCAAGATAGGCAAAAGAAGTACGCTATTCCTCACAGAGAAAATAGAGAATTCGATGTAAGATCTTATGTCTTTCTAAAAGTATAGCCTTGGAAAGGGAAGATATGTTTTGGGAAGAAAGGGAAGTTAAGTCCAAGGTTTATAGGACCTTTTGAGATTTTAAGAAGGGTATGAGAGGTAGCTTATAAAGTTGCCTTACCTCCAGAATTGGAACGTATACATAACGTGTTCCACGTGTCTGTGTTGCGTCCCTATAAGCCGGACTATTAACACGTAATAGAGTATGAATCTATCCAAATAGAGAAAGATTTATTGTATGAAGAACTTCCACTTCAAATTGTTGATAGGAAGGAACAAGTTTTGAGAAATAAGATAATACCTTCGGTGAAGGTGATATGAAAAAACCACAATGCTGAAGAAGCAACGTCGGAACTCGAAAGTAAAATGAAGGAAATTTTTTCTCATTTGTTTATTTTATAATAACGATTCTGGGGACAGAATCCTTATAGGGGGGGGAGAATGTAACGCCCCAGAAAATCAGATTTATATGAGAATTAAATTTTTAATTGATTATGTGAATTAAATGAATTTAATTGATTATTTATGTGAGTAAGCTATGTGAAGGTCGTTCTATGACCCAGAATGTGCGGATGTGGTTAGTATTCTGGCTATGACTAGAATTAATTATTTTGAATTTCCAAGACAGAAATAAAAGTTTTTCAAGAAATTCCCGTAAAAATACTTTTTATCCGTTTCTGCTCGGGAATTAAGTTTGAAATTCAGAGAAACGCATGATGATAGAATATGAAGACGAGATGGAATATTTAATAATATTTCATTTATGGCAAATGAAGTTTTCGCCTTCGGACTTAAAACCTAAGGGTTGAGAAGAATGATTTCTGAGAAGGAAATGAGATGCGTATTATGAGTTACGATGATGAGTATGCATACGTTATACGAGTGTGATACTATTTAGTATAAGAGTATAATACAAAGATTTAATATGAAGTACAATACAATTATCTTACGAGTATTATACGAAGAGAATACGTGAATTATACGTATGGAATAAGATTGGTGTAATGGACTTAGAGTTTGGACTTAGTATAATCCAATGGGGTTTGGATTATATCAAGCCCAAGTGATTAAGTAATCAAGCACAAAGATTTATGTGTTTAAGCCCAAGTATAAGCCCAATGTTAGAATTAATTAAGCCCGATCCAAGAAACCAAACCGTGGATCGAACCGATGGGTCACCGAATGGGTAAAACCCATGGGGGAACCCATGGGGATGACCCATGGGCATGTGGGCTGGCCACTTGGTGGTCAAGTAAAGTGATCTACTTGATCACCAATTATTTTACTTGGTGATGAAGTAGTGAATAGTAAGGAGGTGGGGGAGAATGACCATTTAGCCCTCCATTTGATTTGCCTATAAAAGAAAGGCATATGTTAGTTATTTTTGGTTTTCCAAGAGTCATCTAACATATATTTAGAGAGAGAAAGAGCTAGACATAAACAAACATCCCACTTTGAAGCTTTTCATTAGAGATTTTAGCAAGAACATTAAGATCGTAAAGGTAATATTCCCTTAATAATAATTTTCCATCCCTTTTGATTTCTTTGTTATAAAGAATCATAAATTGGTGGAGCATGCCTCTTATGGAGAAATAAGGATGGTTTGTAATATATAAAACCATTATAAGTCATCCGTAAATGAAAATCGTAAGGGTTTACGTAAGTTAAAACCGTAGGAAATATTTAATTATGAACTTTGTTGTTGATGGACAAATTGAACACCATCACTATTAAGATATGTGCATCTTGCTTGGTTAGGATGTAGATATGAAATTAATGGAGTGTTCCATTTGATTTGGTTTATAGAACACTAGTAACGAAGTTTTGGCGAATTTTACGGAATTAGACGTTAAACGTCGAAAACGTAGAAATTCTGGATTAGTAGTCGAAAGTTGCCGTGGGACTTGAAAACATTGGTTTTAAATGTCAACAAGTGAGATAGGGTGTTTAAGAGTCGCGGGCTCAAGAATCGTCGGATTCCGACTTAGAACGAAGAAAACGAGTATTGAACGCTCAATAACGTTTAACGAACGCTCGAAAACGAACTTAGAAGTGAATTTTGAGTTTTCGGATTCAGAATTGTAAAATTCTTATATGAACGCGTACAGTATGTTATTTATGAGTTGTAGGCTTTTGAACGGATCTAATCGGACTTATAACAAAGAAGTTATGAGCTGGGAAGTTCACTAAAAATTTTATCTTTAAAATTTTTACGGTCTTTGAGGTTTGGCAGCGCGCCCATCTAAGGCTTATTGTCGCTACAGTAGTAGCTTGCGTACAGCATGTAATGAGTTCTCTTGAAGAGTGTCGCCACAGCGCCATTCATATTAGGGAGTTTCGCGCCATAACGTCGGAACCGGTACTTAGCTACTGTAAACTTATAGAAGAGTCACGCCGCGGCGCTGAGGCAGGGCATTTGTTAGACAAGTTAGGTTTGAACTTCCATTGTTCCGAGACCTATATAAGTTAAGTTTATATACTTAATGAACATACTAAAACTATTCCTATGTTACATATACTAGTGTATATGGTAATGAACGTAGGAATTGAATGCAAGTTATTAGTATGGTAACGAAAAACACAAAGTGTTAATAATAAACCATGAATGGTAATCGACATTGGCACTTCACCAATGATGATTGAGTTCAGTTAGTAACATAAGATCGTTAACAAGCCGGAATGAAGGGTAGTAAGTCGAATCGACATTATTAAAGAAATAAAGTCAATTAAGACATAGAAGAGAAAGAAGTTGGTAGAAATAATGTGATTGACTGTTTGGTAGCTAATTACAGTGTGCTATATGAATATATCATGTAGATTATGTAATGATGAGAACAGTCGATTAAATTATTTGAAGACACTTGAAGGCAAGTTTTCTTAATGCTTGTCTAACCTTCATGTTAGTCGAGTTTTCTGTGATTCATTGTACTGAATTACATGAATGATTTTAAAGAAAGGGTCAATGCCAGTTTTAACTCGGCTAGACTATTCATAAGAGATATATTGATTTGTATACATATCTTTCTATATAGAAATGATAATGCTATCCTATGCCAAGTATTTGGTATGGATTCAAAGGTAAGTTTTTTTATGAACAAACAAAAGTATTTTTCATTGTTTATACAATGGGTACCCGAGTTTGCCAAAACATAAACGTAAATACGTTTAACGGATGAATGTTGATCAACATAGAGTACTATAGGCTGATCACCTAGAAGTTCTCGTAAGTAATGCCGGATGTACAACCTTAGTGTTGTGATGTCCTTTTCAAGTATGAAAATAGAAAGATACTGTTCATGGTATTTTTGAAAGTAATATGCACACAAGCCAATCATGTTTGATGATAAAGCATATACTTTGTAACAATCTTATTCATTTATTAATAAAAAAGTATTAATTTATTAAAGGCTTTTAATTATCTACATGATGCTGTTTTATAATATGTGATAAACCCATAGTTTTAAGCAATGCTTTTAGAATAATGATGATGATCATTCTAATGAGATCTAAATTCTTAGAAAGCTTAAAACTAAAATAGTTCCCAATCATTGGATTACTAAATTGGGGATTAGTGAATCCGGATAGATTGAAGTACATACGTTGCTTGCTTTCATTGGATGAGGATGATTGATCTCATGATCATTTGTGTGGAGACACTAAAGCAAGTATGTAGGTGCTTATTAGAGAATAAGTTCCTTTGAGCATTGGCTCATTAAGGAATACTAATGGAGTTTTACTTACTGTCGATAGGAATTCTGTAGTGATAGTAGTACAAGTGATCCTTGGACTTGAGATCATCATAGTATCTTGTGTATGATGAGTTATACTTTGACTTATTCCTTAAGACCCTTAGGGTATATCAAAGGGTATGCTTGGGTATAATAAGTTGTACATGGAGATAATGTATGATCGATAAAGAATCTACCACTTATTAAAGAAGAGAAATGTCTATGTGATTCGATAAATGACAAACCAGTGAGTCCTTGGCAAGGCGAGAATGAAATTAGAAAGGAGTTTCTAATTTGCATTATTTGGTGTTGTGCATTTAAGAGTCGAAATACATATAATTAAATAAAATAAGACTTGTGAAATTCCATGTTTTATATTTAATTGGGACATTGTATGGTGGAAGGATTGAATTGTACGGTAACTATTTACTCAAAGGTTCTTTAATGATTAATGTTGAAATCTATATTATACGGAAAGTCGTTGATCGCTAGGGAGGCTTATCCCTATTGTAGAATAAATATTATTTATTCAAATAAATTAATTGTTTAATTTATTTATTTAAATAAGATTAGAATTGTTCTAATTGATTTATTCACAATAGGTTTAATATGGAGAACCTAAAGGGTCACACCATAAAAGGAAGAATAATTATTTAAGAAGTTAATGGCATAATCGTAATAATATGTTAAGTATATTTAATTTAATCTATGGTGATAGAATAAATTAAATAGCTTAATATTTATTATTTAATATTTTAGAAATATTAAATATAAATTAATAAGAGGAGTCTTATTAATATTATTACAATTATTATTATTTTAATTTCTAAAAGAGTTTAGGAATTAATTTAATATAAGTACTCTCATTTATTCTAATAGGATTAGGAGGAAAATTAGTTAAAGGAGTTTAATTAATTATCCCTAATAAGATTAGGGAGCCCATTTAATTAAAAGAGTTTAATTAAATAATACCTTATTTTTATTAAATAAGGTTACGATATCTTTATAGGAGGAGTCTTATATCGGATATCGGATATGCGACATAATTCAATTTGTTGGAGAGTCGCCCTTTTTCTATAGAGATAGGAAAAACTAGGGTTTGAGCAATACCCTTCTTCTTGAATTCCTATTCTTCCTTGGTGGATCACCTACAGAGGCCAAACACATGGGTGGCTAACGTTGATCAAAGGAAGGAACAAAAACCCGATGGATTCAAGTTGAGCGAAAAGGATTGGAGGTGAACTCGTACTGAGGAAGCTCGTTTCTACAAGGGTATGATTTCATAATTCATCTTTTCGTTTAATTAATAATTGTGCATAAAGGGTGATCCGGGTATATGGTTTGTAAATTTTAAACTCGATTTTCACGTTTTCGCACTTTTTACTTGATTGGATTCATGCATATGAATATTACAAACCTAACGGTGGCATCGAGCCAAACCTTTATGCGAATTATTAATTGTTGATTTGATATGTATGTTGATATGTGTTTAGAACAATTTAATTGGGCATAATTTTATTGTATAAAATTTATTTAAAAAAAAAAAAACGTGAATCATGATATCACGTGGACCATTACATTATATACTCGGGATATCAAAAGCGCAATTTTTTTTAAATTACATGTGAAATTAAAAAGTCTATACCCACCTTTAGATGGGAACTTACATAATGAAAAGTGATTCACGGAAATCTAAGGCAATGCACTGAAATCAAGGAATTTCAAAATATATATATATATATATATATATATATATATATGAAATACTATATATATATATATATATATATATATATATATATATATATATATATATATAAATACGGTTATTAATGAAGTCAAAACAAATTGGAATTTCTTTCCTACATATCATGGACTTGACTTCATTAATTAGGATTACGGACTTGGCCCAAGTCAAAAACTCTTGATTCATTAATATGATGTGCGGTTATATATATATATATATATATATATATATATATATATATATATATATATATATATATATTAAAATAAAATATTTATTTTATTCTTAAAATAAAAAGTTTATTTTAATTTTAAAATAAAAGAGTTTATTTTAATTTTAAAATTAAATTTCATGCTAACTAATTAGAGTTGGAATTGGATTCCATGATAACTAATTGGAGTTGAAATTGGATTTCATGTTTTCTAAAATAAAGGAGTTTATTTGTGAATAGGAAAGTTAATCCATGTTTCCTTAAATAAAGGAGTTAATTTAGATATGAAATAGGATTTCATATTATTCAAAATAAAAGAGTTTATTTGTGAATAGGAAAGAAAATCCAGTATTTCCTTAAATAAAGGAGTTTATTTAGATATGGAATAAGATTTCATATTATTCAAAATAAAGGAGTTTATTTGTGAATAGGAAAGATAATCCGTGTTTCCTTTAATAAAGTTTTTTTACATGGAATTGGATTCCATAATTAATTAAAATAAAGGAGTTTATTTTGATTAAATATTTTGATTAAAATAAAATAGTTTATTTTATTCAAAATTGGATAAATTAAAATAAAATAGTTTTATTTTGATTTAAATTTGGATTAAAATAAAGGAGTTTATTTTGATTCAAAAATTAGATTTTATACTAACTAATTTTGCCCATTAAATGATATCAATATATATATTAAATGTTTATTATTCATGAGATGAAAGTTATTTATTGATGCATATGGTGATGTGTATGATAATAAATGAGATTGATTATGGACTATTGATTAATGTGATTGGATTTTATTTTAGTTGGATGCATGAATGTATGGGTTTTATTAAATGGGAATTGCAGCCTCGTCTTCTCTAATTTTTACGAATGTAAATTCTATCTCCTCCTATGTACTTCTTCTCTTGGCAGTTGATCAAGGTTTCTATTTATTTTAAATTGTTTTGTAATAGGAATAGTTAGAATTAATTTTGAAAAATTAGAGATCAAGGAGCAAGGAAGCGTGAAGACCCGATTTGTAATGGAGCCGGTTTAAATGTAATAGTTATATTTAAATATTAATTCTTGCACCCTAAGATTTGACCTTTTGGTTCACTTGGTGGCTCTAGTGAACCAAACTAGAATAAAAGTCCATAATCAATCCAGGTAGAATATAGTATTCTATATGTGCATGCTTATACTATATATATTATATATTATGCAAACATGCTTCGCATGTTCATTAATATGACGTGTATTTATATATATATATGTAAATGCGCCGCTAAACAAGATGAGACAAATTAATAACAAACCCCTCAATTTTTTTTTATATTAAGTCCTAAGCGTTCAAAGATATTTGGAATATCGAATGTCGCCTTCTAGCATGATAAAATTAATAGAGTATTAAATATTTAATATGAGTTTCTTGTGTCACCACAAGGCAAGTATTAAGTATTTAAGATGTTAATTTATCACATTTGATGCTTATAAAGAAAATTGAACAATATTGTTTTGTTGTGTCACCACAAGGATGATATTTTTCTTTTTGAATATATGGAGTGCTAGGTCGGACTTAACTTGGATAATTTTGATTGGATGTGCCACCACTTGATCAAAATAATCTAAGAGGCAAAAAGAAAAGGAGTTGCATAGTTGATGTAATTGACAAAAGTTGTCTACCTATTTATTTATATATAGTTTGTTGTGTCACCACAAGGCTATATACATTTGAAATGGGATCCTTATTCTCACTAGCAAATCTTTAATTAGATATTGTCGAACTATATATATTGAGGGTAATATAGTTTGAAGAAAATAGTGGGAGATACCAATTTAAAATAAGACCTAATTTATTTTGGTAATTAATAAAAGAATGTATGTTAAAATGTTGTTAATTACAAATTCATTTACGTAATTTTACAATGTCTAAATTACTATTATCATCATGAAGCATATTAAATCTTTGTTTAATATTTGTATATATATATATATATATATATATATATATATATATATATATATATATATATATATATATATATATATATATAAATGCAGTTATTAATGAAGTCAATAACAATTGGAATTTCTTTCCTACATATCATGGACTTGACTTCATTAATTAGGATTAGGACTTGACAAAGTAAATAACTCTTGATTCATTAATATGATGTATATATATATATATATATATATATATATATATATATATATATATATATTTAAAATAAAATATTTATTTTAATCTTAAAATAAAAAGTTTATTTTAATTTTAAAATAAAAGAGTTTATTTTAATTTTAAAATTAAATTTCATGCTAACTAATTAGAGTTGGAATTGGATTCCATGATAACTAATTGGAGTTGAAATTGGATTTCATGTTTTCTAAAATAAAGGAGTTTATTTGTGAATAGGAAAGTTAATCCATGTTTCCTTAAATAAAGGAGTTTATTTAGATATGAAATAGGATTTCATATTATTCAAAATAAAAGAGTTTATTTGTGAATAGGAAAGAAAATCCGTATTTCCTTAAATAAAGGAGTTTATTTAGATATGGAATAAGATTTCATATTATTCAAAATAAAGGAAGAGATTACCCGAATTTGGGGGCGCCACAGAGAAGAAGAGAGGAAGAGATAAATTGAGAGGAAGAGAAGAAGAAATTCTATGTGATGGTTGGAGAATCAAAGAAAAAAAAACAAGAAGATTGTTTGAGTTTTCTAACTAATCAAAGGTAATAATCTAATTTTAAACTCTAGTTGTGTTTTCTTAAAATTACTTCACTGTAATTAAGTTTTGATGATGTATTTCTTGATATGTTTGTGGGTATGAGTAATCCATTATATGTAATCTATAATTTTTTTTTGGTTATCAAAATCATGAAAATTAGGATGAAGAAGAGGAAATTGAGTTATTAATGAAATATGTATGTTATGGTTTAGTTGGAGTCAAAAATTGATGGTTAGAACATGTATATAATCTAAAATTGATAATAGATGTTGTTAGTATGTTGAAAATCGAAAACAATGAAGTTTAAACGGATTGAATTGGTTAGGAATCGAATCCTTGGTGAATGATTACGCTAAATATGTTAAAACATGTAAAACTAATATGAACATGAGTTTTGGGTGAAGATTTAGGTTTGTTAGTGTTTCTGTAAATTGTTATAATTCTAGTATGTTGTAGTTCTATGAATTACGAATCCATAGAGTCGAAAACAAACTGATTTGGGTGTGTATAACTCAAGTTAGGAAGGTTGGAAAGGGAAAGGGTCAAAAATTCGTAAGAACAGTAAAACAAGGAAAAAAACATGTAACTACTGCTAAGGGGCACTGCAACGCGGCCCCCAAGGCTATTTGGGGCGCTGCAGCGCCGGAATAGTTGACAGGGCCGGACAGTTTTGACCTCCTGTAGTAAAAAGGCCTTAACATTTTCATACGAACTCCAATTGAGGTGATTCAAGATGATCCGGAATGAGGACAAATAGACCTACAACTTTCGTTCTTTAACTGTTTCAATTTGAGGTCAGAAACAGGGGTCAAAATGGTCATTTGTGGGACTGGTATGTATTAGGAGGCAATTGGAGGGCGTCGGTCATGCACGTATGAAAGTGTAGTGCTCCTGACGATAAAAGATGTTGTCCTCAGTTATAAAACATGAATATTAGTAAATATAATGATGCTTAATATTTATAAATGATGTATTAGATAAGTTGTATAAGCATACTAAGCATACACAAGAGAGACGATTCGGACGTGTGACGAATGAACGTCGAAACGCCGTGACAAGTGTTAATGAACGTAAAAAGTGTATTAAGTCAAATGAAATGAATATTATAAGATATGAAATGGGGTTAATATAAAATCAATAATGATTCCTGGCAAGACTTAAACACTTGAATGAACTTCGAGTTTGACAAAGAAGAAATATAGTGAGTTATAAGTCTAAAGTTAACACAATCAAATTGAACATTGTGTATTGATTAATAGGAAGGGTTATAGGATGTAGATTAAAGTTTACATTACAACTACTATGCGTTGCTATGTGACTAATAGTTGATGTGAATGATTATATAATTATGTAGGGCACGTGAAGTGCAGATAACTATAAGCTGTTAAACTGTTATTTGTAAACAACGATCAAGGCAAGTCTTTCAGTTCCTATTTGCTATGTAAATTTGATGATGAACTGTTTGAAATATTTATTACAAATAGCATGGTGTATTATATTAATGTTGAAAGTATGAAATGTTAAAGTCAATTTATGACTACATTGATTGAGTAAGGAACTCAATCTTTATACTTGTTATATGAACTACAACATGTATGTTATGTTAGTCCAATGTTTATGAGATGTATATCGAGCATGTTATTCTGTGCTATGTGATTCATGAAAACTGTTAGATTTTGCCGGGCTGTCGAGCTCAACCTTGCAAATAACCACTTTTGCAGGTTAAAGATTTAAGGTAAAGTTATGTGCTATTTGAAAGATATGAATCAGATGTGATACTTGAAGATTTATATACTTTGGCCGAGTTATTATTATTTGAACCATGTTTAAGGTTCCGAATAATGTATTAATGTTGAATTGTAATATCGTTTTACGATGTAAACCCTTGTAGTATTAAAATGATTTTGAGATATTTAGATGTAAAGGTTGAAAGTTTTGGGAACGAGAATAGTTTGTAATAGAAAATTTTAATTGTAATAGAAAATCATTTCCAACCTCGGAGATAACCTCGAGTTTTGTCCTTGGCGATAACCCAAAAGAATGCTGTTGCAGTTCCGGCGATAACCCTGGAAATGCTTATTTCAAATACATGCAATCAACTTAAATCTCAGACCTCTACCGAGGCACTCATCTCAGAGAACCGGAGCTAGCAAGGCAGACATGTGCATCCATAAGATGACATTGCGACATTCAACACTTGCAGCAGTCCAATCTCAGGCGTAACCCTGAGTAACGTCTTCTTTCAACTCAAATTGGCGATAACACCGATGAGGAGACAAATGTCATCTTGCTAGTGACGCCCCCAAAATAGGTATACATTACCCATTTTGAGTCGTCAATAACATGGTATAGAAACAACTATAACTTTATTAATACAACATAAAAACTGTGAGTTTAAATACAAATATTGCCATCTAGACAATATTCACACCCAAATAAGTCCTCATTACAATTATTGGTACATTATTTTACAAAAATGGTGAGGACTACTAAAACAACATTCTAGAACCTTCATTCCATACCCCGATTAGTACACGCTACATTCTCACATCCTAAGAAGAAAAATGGAACAAAAAGGAAAAGGGTGAGCTCAACTAGCCCAGTAAAGAATATTATGACTAAGATAATATAGAACAATTTATCGTTAGTCTTCAACAGGAAAAATCTGATAAAATACAATAGACAACAAGTTTTGGATCAATATTCGCAGCGAAAATAATAATTCATAGATGAGTTACGTAGAGAATGAAATCTACTATAATCTATGAATTTAAAAGTCCATCATCAATATTTTATCCCTGTAACATCAATCAATATTCATCTTGAATCAAATATTCATCTTTGCACTACGTGCCAAAGATATTCATCGATCGGTTATGTTCATCTCAATTTTTGTATATCTTTGCACTCTGAGCCAAAGATATTCATCAAAATTCATTCATCTTTTGCACTCGAGGCCAAAGATATTGATGAATACCATCATTTAGGGTGAGGATGATGAAAAATATTTTAAAATAAGCGAATCCAGTGAAACGAAAGAGCAAATATTAAGGATTCGTACTTTTAACAGTCTAAGTTCAAAAATACTTCATTAATAATCATATGAAGTAAAATTAAAGAATGATCAAAACATGGATACAATCAAAGCTAGTATCCATAATAGATATTTTGGACAAAAAACAAAAATTTAATTTTCCTGTGAATAGTCTTTGATTCGTGAATAGTGGCAGAGTATCGTGAATAGTCCTTGAGTATCGTGAATAGTAATCCCAACACTAAAAGACAAGAATTTCACAAGAAAAATCTTACCAAGAATCCGGTATAATGATATTAGAAGAAATAATATCATTTTAAAAAGAATAATATCCATTACCTTGAAAAGACTGTACTTCTAGCTGGAATACCCGATATAGTGTTGAAGGGAACTTGCACCGTATAGTAACACTCAAAGTCTCAAAATACTCACAAGAATACGCTCGATAATATAGAGAGAAAAAATTTCAGTTTCTGGTGTGATTTTCAATTCTAACCTAAGCACCCTATTTATAGTAAAATGCTTAGAACACCAAAGCAAAAAAATTAATAAAATATTATTATTAATAACAAAATTCATACGCATCCTTTGAAATCAGATTTCCCACATGCCCACCTTCTAGAAAAAGTAAGAAAAACGTTTTTCATAAAATAAATAATTAAAACTTCCAAAAATCAATTATTTCGGAACTTCGGAACTTCAATAATTCATAATAAATTGCCCTTTTGTCAGAAAAATTCAAACCTTATATCTTTTCCATAGGAAATTCCATTATCTACAACTTTACAGAAGAAAGTTTTTCCAAATTCCAAATAAAAATTGACCGAAATCCACAAATAGGCAATTTTACATGCTATAATCAAATTTCAGTCAAGAAATGGGGTCCACCGACATATTTAACATGTTTTAAACATTAATTGTAAAAAAAATACTCCTCCTCATATACTCATATATCCCACATTCATTGTAAAAATATCACCATTATTATATTATTAAAATATAATAATATATTTAAATGAATTATTTATCAGAAAAGATAAAATAATAATTTTTCAACAATTGTCACATTAAAAATTTTCTCCATCTATATCCACATAAAATGAATATTTTCCTTATCATATAAATCAATAATTAATTATTCACAAATAATATTATAGAATCACAACAATCTTTGTATTGGCGGTTCCCTAAGAAAGAGGGGCTTTCAATAAGGATTTCTCTTCTTGTGGCCGTATAATTAGGTGACCAAACCTCTCCTTAGACAAAACTTTCTAGACATTGCCAATAATGTTATCTAATAATATTATTCAAATAATATAAATTATTGATCCGATAATGAAAATCTTTGTGTAGTGACAATTATTGAAACACTAATAATATAAAATATCAATGTAGCAATTATTGAATCGATAAAATAAAATATTGAGCGGTAACTCATTGTAACAATTATTGAGTAATGCCTTCCTACGTAAGAATCAATAATTGGTGCAATGCGGTGTCTATCTTGTGTTTTAACCAAAGGTATTCCAATAGTATTAAGCAGTAATAACTACTACCGTTATTTATAAACAACTTATTCTTGTCGTTTTCTTCATCCAATCGCTTTCCGTTATGGGGCCCACACAAAACTACGCTGTCGTACAAATATTCCCCGACAGTAAGAATATTCCACGACCAAACTAATATTCCCCGATAACAATGAATATTTTATAACCACTTGCTTATTTGAAATATTTGCACATTTTACCCATAACTAACCACATTAATCAAATCAACCCTTACTATTTCAAAATAATAAATAGAGGAAATTCAATTTAATTAATAATAAGTTGGGGTCTTACATTGCTACCTCAACATCTGCGCGTCGTCTCGACATTTCAATACATACATACATACAACTATGTCCTTCAAGAACTAGGATTTCCAATCCCGAGTGACTATTATGCGTGGAAGCACACCTGATAGAATTTGAAGCTTGAAGACCATGGGCATGGTCCCCTCTTCTTGACTTCGTACAACCTCTATTCCATGTCATTGCTTAACTCTCGACACAAACAATCTGAAGAAGGTCATATATACCTCGTTCGGATGCTCGGATTGAAGTTCTGCAAGTTCGAGTGGACATTATAGTGCACGAGTGCACGTACTTCGAGACGATGGGACCCACGGAACCCCGGGCAGCTCGGGCAGCCGCAGGTGCATCTGCAGCATCCGCAGTATCTGCAGGTACACCTATGGCTAGCAGTCTATAAATATAAAGCTTGGGGTTAGCCATTTAAAAAAAAAGAAAAGGCGAGGAAGCCCCGTCCAATTTGCTTTATACACACCCTATATTGAGTGCTTGCTCTTTTTAAACACCTGTTAGCCCACATATAGTTATAAATTTACCAGCGGGAGCTGAGTGTTCATCCATATAGAGTCATAAAAGTCTGCATTGGCAGCCCGCTATAAGCCTTCTTACACTCTATAAAGCCTTTCTCTTCATATTTGCACACACTATTCTACACATTGAGAGTCGTGTTGTGTGCATATGCCCAGACTTCGGTCCGTAGTTTTCAAATCTGTCTGTATATATATACTTATATATATGTATATATTTTTATATGGACTAACATTATCGAGTTATGCCTCGATTGAGCCTAGAATTCGGTCTGGAGCGTTTATTTGCTTATATATATATTATATATATATATAAATTGTGGTCAGACTCTATCTGATGAGCTTGGATTTTATATCCGGTGCGTTTACTTGTTTTTATATATTATTGTTGTTCGACATATCCGATGAGCCTGGATTTTATATCTAGTGCATTTACTACTTATATATATATATATATACATTTCGTCCTGCCTGGAGTTCACTTCGTGGCAGTTGATAGCTTTTACAGCTTTTTTTACATTCAAGTCCCGTCTGGAGTTTACTTCGTGGCAGTTGATAGCATTTACTACTTTATTTACATTTCTGATCCCCCATGGAGTTGCTTCGTGGTGGCTGATCATGCACACACACACACACACATATATATATATATATATATATATATATATATTTACCGCTTTTATATATATATATAATCGCCATCGCTTTCGCATAAACAAGCTAAGATTATCATGTGAGACTAGCAATCATGTGATCACTGATTGATCTCATGAATCTAGATTCGGTTCCGTGATGGACATTTTTTCATTTATAAGCGACTTGTACATTATTTACGATGTCATCTGAATTTCCTTGGATGGTCATTATGCCCATGAGGTTTAAAGACGCTCAGATATTATTTTCTCATAGATGTTTCGCATCTCGAAAATAAAAGCAAACAAGCCTAACATTTAACAATAAAATGGAAGTATGAAAAGGTCTTAATTCCTATTGAGTACAGGGTTTGAAAAACCTCTTTTTATAAAAATTCATTGCTATATCTGGTTAAAACTGAATTTTTCTATAAATTCAAACCCGGTGTATATAGGTGCAAACGAGACCTCACATTACTTTCCAAATAATTGAACATTGACATAGACACACACACACACACATATTCATATAACAGTTTCTTTGAGAAGTGGCGGTCACCGTGGCAACACGGATGTCGGGGGGTGCCTAACACCTTCCCTCCGCATAATCAGCCCCCGAACCCATAATGAATCTCGGTTTCACTGCACTTGGTTTAGTAGTGTCACATCACCGGGTCAATGTGCAAACCTTTTTGATTCGCGTTAGTGCAACCGATTAAAAACACCAACCTGTTGGCGACTCTTAAAGTCAAATCATCGACATTACACATATCGGACCTTTATCACTTGTTTTTTCAAACAAATCTCACATTAACATGAGAAACCAAAGAACAAATGCTAAAAGGGACAAATAAAAATCCCGACGCGTCGGCGGTGGCGACTCTACTTGGGACTCCAAGAAGAGGGCTTAAGCCGCTATTACAAGCTTTTCAAAACTGTTATATGCTTGTGTGTGAATGTTGCATTTACATTCATGATGAATGTGTACTAATGCATCTTACTTACTGCACTGCTACATATCTATATGTGATATTAGTGCTTCGCACATGTCATCATTTTGCATAAACGGTGAGACACGTTATATGTGAATGTATGTTATGTGGTTCCTCCACCAGGAGGCTATCTTATCGGTGTTTGATTACTGGACTCGTAGGAAGACTAATTCCAACGAGGCTTAGGAAAGGCACCACCCAGATTTGGTCCAGTTGAAAGACCGGATTAACTTCCCGTCAAGTAGATTGCGATGATCTGGGAACCTGCATGCCAAAAAATCGTGAGAGTAACCTAAGATAGGTCAAACTTTGATAATCCAAACGCGGAGGAAAGTCTCTTCATGCTTTCCATTTTTAAATTACTTGTAAAAGCATTTACTTGTAATTTCATTCCATGTTCATCCATATGTAATGGAAAATATGAAGAATATCTGTGCATGCATGACATGTTATCAATTAACAACCATTTTTGCAGGACCATATTCCTAAAAATAGACACGTTTTGATAACATTTACATTATCCCTAAGACTATACTACATAAGTCTTTTGTAGGGAAGCAATTGGGCCTGTTACCCGCTCAAAATCCAAAAAGGCCACGAGCCTACATCTAATCATGTCTTTTTCTGATCAGTCTAATCCTGTTTCCCGAGAAGAATTTGATGGATTGAGTAAACAAATCACAGACTTGGCTATTATGCTCAAAGAATTGCATCAGTCTACTCAGGGTACGAAGTTACCTACACATACAGAATCCTCTACACAAGGGGGAGCCCAAGGTTTGGAAAAAACAATTCCAGAACCTCAGTTGGATACGACCAACAAAGACCCTAAAAACACCCATCTCAAAGGAGATCCAGACATCGGTGACATCAGGAAGAAGGTCCTCCAAATGGAGGAAACTATCCATGTTCTCAAAGGGATTGGAACACATGGAAGTGTTTCATATGCTGACCTTTGCATATTTCCTGGTGTTCATTATCCAGAGAAATTCAAAACCCCTGATTTTGAAAAATATGACGGATTCGGGGATCCTTATACACATTTAAAAGTGTTCATTGGAGAAATTGGATCTTATGCGGAAGATGAGAAGCTAAGAATGCAACTGTTCCAAAAGAGTCTAACTGGAGAAGCCCGTTCATGGTATACCAGATTAGACAATTCAAAGATCCATAGTTGGGAAGAACTAGCTCACGCCTTCCTCACTCAATATAATTTTCAATCTCAGATGGCTGCTGACCGGTACCAAATTACCATGGTCAAGAAACAGTCTAATAAGTCTTTCAGAGAGTATGCTCAAAGGTGGAGGCGCCTGGCTGCTCAAGTTATTCCTTCCATGACAGAATCAGAAATGGTCATGACTTTAATAGATGTACAGGAAGCTCCTTTCTATGAAAGAGTTCTAGCTGGTATTGGCAAACCATTCTCTGAAATGATCAAACACCGAAAAATGGCTGAGATGGGATTGAATTATGGTAAGATTCAAGACCTAGCCGCTCTCAAAGCAGTTGCTGAGCACATTCAGACCGGTTCTTATGGAAACAACCCCCGGAGGGTCCATAAAAAGAAAGAGGATGATGTTTCCTTGATACTACAAGGACAGAAAGACAATCAAAATATGCCTATACAGAGGAGAAACTACTCCCCTTTTCAAGCACAGTTTTCAAACCCTCCAATGCCTAAAAGTGGAGAAGTAAAGCGACCTCAAACGTTCACACCCTTAGGGGACTCGCTCGAGAATATTCTTGTTCTTCTGACCACTCAGAAGAAAATCACGATCTTCTTCCACCAATGACCCTAATGGGAAGGGTTTTAATCTTTACTCGGAAGTGTGCTTATCATCATGCAGGCACCTAGACATGATACTCAAGATTGTTGGGCCTTGAAACACAAGATCCAAGACTTGATAGACAATGGTGAGATTGTAGTCACCAAACCAGATCCACCTCATGTGCAAGACAACCCACTTTCTCAACACAATGAAGAAGAGGTTAACATGGTCAGTTGGAGCGCTGGACAGAGTTCTAGTTTTAACGGCGAAACATCCCAAACCATCAAAGACGGTGTTGACAAATGGGATTACACAAATTTCCAGTTTACTATGGAACGAAAGATGAAAGCTCTTTGCAAACAAATTGAGCAATTGGCAGAACTGGTGACCCATCAACATCAAGTCACACACCAATTAATCAGGCAGGAGCATGCCTATCTCCTTTCGTTTGTTATAAATACTCCACCCTCACCTCCAGAAAGCGAAGCTATAAAGGATAAGGTTGCAAAGCGAGCAAATACTAAAGCCCACGGGATTTTGCCAATCAGAGGGAGTTCACCTATCTGGGCCAACCTATGGAGGAAATATTTCAAATGCTGATCAATAAAGGAAGAATTACCTCCCTTGTACCTCCAATCAATCCCCGTACAGGACGGTTTAACATTAATGGAGTATGTCAGTATCATTCTTATTCTCGCGCTCACAGCACAGACAAATGCTGGGCACTCCGCCATCTCATTCAAAATCTCACTGATAACGGTGTCCTGCATGTGACGCCCCCAAAATAGGTCCATTCCATCCAACCCATTCTGAGTCGCCAAATACATGGTACAGAAATAACTACAACTTTATTATTACAACATATAAACTGTGAGTTTAAATACAGATATTGCCATCTAGACAATATCCACATGCAAATAAATCCACATCACAATTATTGATACATTATTTTACAAAAATGGTGAGGACTACTAAACAACTCTCTCTAGAACCTTCATTCCATACCCCGACTAGTATTCGCTACATTCTCGCCTCCTGAGAAGAAAAATGGAACAAAAAGGAAAAGGGTGAGCTCAACTAGCCCGAAAGAAGAATATTATGACTAAGATAATATACAACAAATTATCGTTAGTCTCCAACGAGGAAAAATCTAATAGAATACAATAGACAAACAGTTTTAAATCAACAATCTGCAATGAAACAACAATTCATTAGAAGAGTTAAGTAGAGAATGCAAACTACTATCTTCTATATATGAATTTAAAAGTTCATCGTCGATATTTTATCCTCAGTAACATCAATCAATATATATCTCGAATCAAATATTCATCTTTGCGCTCACAAAGCCAAAGATATTCATCGATCGGTCATGTTCATTTCAAACATTGCTCATCTTTGCACTATGGGCCAAAGATATTCATCAGTCGGTCATGTTCATCTCAACACCTGTTCATCTTTGCACTACGGGCCAAAGATATTCATCAAGAAATCATTCATCTTTGCACTACGTGCAAAAAGATATTCAGTAATATCATCATTTAGGACTGAGGATGATGAAAAATATTTCAAAGAAAACGAATCCAGTGAAACAAAAGAACAAATATTAAGGATTCGTATTTTAAACAATCCAAGTTCAAAAATACTTCATAAGTAATTAGAGTGGAGTAAAATTCAAGAATGATCAAAACATGGATACAATCAAAGCTAGTATCCAGAATAGATATTTTGGATGAAAAGAAGAAATTTCATTTTTCGGTGAATAGTGTCGTATTCGTGAATAGTACCGTATACGTGAATAGTAACTCCGACACCAAAAGATAGAAATTTCACAAAAAACATCTTCACGCTTCGTGAATAGTACTCGTGAATAGTAACTCGTGAATAGTAACTCATGAATAGTAACTCATGAATAGTAACCCCGACATGAAAAAGTTCTAAATTTGATAAAAATTTGCAACCAATATTTTGGCATAATGATATTGAAGAAATAATATCATTTTTGAATAAAATAACATCCCTTACCTCGAAAAGACAAGACTTCTAGTTGAAACACCAGGATATAGGCTATGACTTGAACTTGCAACCGTATAGCAATACTCAAAGTATACTCAAAATACTCACAAGAATACGCCGATAATATAGAGAGAAAACTTCAGTTTCTGGTGTGATTTTCAATTCTAACCTAAGCACCCTATTTATAGGAAATTGCTTAGAACACCAAAGTAGAAAATTTAATATAATAATAATATATTATATATATATTTCACGCCAACCAAGACTCCCGAAATCAACATGTTTACAACACATGGGAGGCCAACCAAAACAATAAAAACGTTTTTGTTGATATAAATAATTAAAACTTCCAAAAATCAATTATTTCGGAACTTTGGAACTTCAATAATTCATAATAAATAGCCCTTTAATCAGAAAAAATTTGAATCTCATGCATTTTTATAGGAAATTCAATTCTCTACAACTTTGCAGAAGAAAGTTTTTCCAAATTCAAAATAGAAATTGACCGAAATCCATAAACGGACGCTTTTTATCTTGGTTATAATCAAATTTCTACTAATAATCAGGTCCACCAACACACAAAATATGTGTTAAACATTTATTGCCACAAAAATACTCTTCCTCCTCATATAATAATATATCCCACATTCATTATAAAATATCACCATTAATATATTATTAAAATAATATATTTAAATGAATTATTTTATCAAAAAGATAAAATATTAATTTTCAACAATTGTCATTTTAAAAATTTTCTCCATCTATATCCACATAAAATTAATATTTTCCTCATCATATAAATCAATAATTAATTATTCACAAATAATATTACAGAATCACGAAGATGTGGCAACTGTGCCGTCCTAGAAAGAGGGGCTTTCAATAAGAATTTCTCCTCATCGACGCCGCAATTAGGTGACCAAACCTCTCCTTAGAGCGTAACTTTCTAGACATTGCCAATAATGTTATCTAATAATATTATTCAGGATAATATGAATTATTGCTTCGATAATGGAAAATACTATGTAATGACAATTTATTGAAACAACAAGAATATAAAATATCAATGCAAAGAATTATTGAATCAATAAAATAAAATAATTGAATAGTAATTATCGTAATAATTATTGAGTAGTGCCTTCTTCACGTAAGAATCAATAATTGGTGCAATACCGGTGCTACCGCTCAACAACGCGTATTAGTGTGTTTTAACCAACCGGTATTCCAACAAAAGATAATTGTGAATAACTACGCCATTATTTATAAACAACTTATATTTGTCGTTTTCTTCATCCAATCGCTTTCGTTATAGGGCCCATGAGAAGATGCATACCATCAAATACGAATATTCCCGATAAAGATTTAATATTCCACGACCAAACGAATATTCCCTACAATAATGAATATTTTATAACCACTTGCTTATTCAAATATTTGCGTATTTTACCCATAACTATCCACATTAATCAAATCAACCCTTACTATTTCAAAATAATAAATAGAGGAAAATAAATTTCATTTATTAATAATTTGGGGTCTTACAACCTCCCTCCTTATGAAATTTTGTCCTCGAAATTGACATATACTTACTGGTGTTTGAAAAGATGAGAATACCTCGCTTTCATTTTCATTTCCAACTCCCGTGTCATTTCCTCAATAGCATGGTTTCTCCACAAAACTTTAACTTGTGGTATAACCCTGCATACATAGGACATGTTCTTTCCCATCCAAGATCTTGACAGTACCTCCAAATGACGTTAAGTCTTGGCTATCTCGTCTGCTTTCTAACTCAATGACGTGGTTCGGGTCATCCACATATTTACGTAACATCGACACGTGAAAAACGTTATGAAACACGCGTCATACTTGGCGGTAAAACGAAAGTCTATAGCCACATTCCTATTCGATCGAGAATTTCAAATGGATTAATAAATCGAAGGTTTGAGCTTTCCTCACCTCACCGATTCTCGCTTTTGAAATAATAACTTCTTGCACCTCCTTCTTCAAATTCATCACTCCGGTGTGTAGCTTGAAACAACTTTAACTTTATCGATTAAAGTCGATTATACTCGTATATCATCACGTGGGTACCTAGAGTTTTCATCTCCATCTCTATTATTTGTACATTATACGAAATTAGTCTTTGACAATATCATACTCATACTTGTATACGATCTTCTACTCAACACGTCAGCTACCACGTTCGCTTTTCCAGGATGGCATGGTCAGAACATGTGCTGAAATGAGTCTCCTCTTGAGTTCTTCGAAGCTCTTCCCACATTCCTTGCTCCATTCAAATTTTGTATCTCTACGAGTCAGCTACGTTAATGGAATAGCGATTCGAGAATATCCTTCAACGAATCTCCGATAATAACCAACTAAGCCTAGAAAGCTACGTATTTCGATTACCGACTTAGGTTGTTCTCAACTGTGACTCATATCCCAACCTGGATAAGACGTTACAATGACACCTATCGGTTTACTATCGCACTAATATGGTATCCCTACTTGAGAGTCGGCTTGATTGCATTCCACAAAGGAAGTCACCAGATAAAGGCTCGGTACCAAATTCTATAGTTGAATTTTTAACTCCTCAAGTTCAATAGAGCCATTCGATATGAGATTTTAGAAATGAGTTTTGTAGACGGGTTCAAAGTCGATACAAAATTTAATATCGATCTTTGGGAGTAAGCCAAGAAATTCTTCAGAAATACGTCAGAAAAATCAATAACAATAGGAATATTATTCAAATCGACGTGTCTTTATTCAAATCCATAACATGGACTAAGAAAACTTGACATCCGTAATAAACGAAATGACTTCATGGCTTGATATGAAAATGTTTGACTACAATGGTTTGATTGCTTGAATTGAATAACAAAGTTGCTTAGGAATATGAAAACTAACAACCTTACTTAAAGTAATCAATTTTCGGCATAATGAGTAGTTAACCTTAAAATCACATCAAAAGCAAATATCTCTATAGAAATAAGGTTAATAGGTAATGTGATAGTGCCAACCTGAATCAAGCAAGATTTCTAAACAACGGATGTAATGAAATTTTCTCCTAACGGAGTCTCTATAAATAGGTCAAAGTCTAATTTCTCCGTAGTCAAGTTCAAACGTTGAGCGCAAGCAAGAGAGATAAAAGAATGGGTAGAACCGGTATCTAGTAAGGTATAAACTTCGCAAGAATTTATAATTAACTAACCTGCTAACTTCGTTCGGGTTCCTCGCATAATGACCCTGGTCACGACAAACACTCTTCCAGGAACCGTTGACTTTGACTTTTCTGTATCCGCCTCTGGTGCCAACGTCCCAACCTGGACTTGATTTCGCTTATAAGACAAAATCAAGCTATGTGACCATCTTTTCCACAACTAAAACATACCTTGGAAGGCTTTGAGCAGCTTTGACCTTATATGTCCCTCCTCTCCGTGATCTCAGTAGCATCTAACCGGCGATCGTTCTCTTCCCTAGAATTTGATGATGGTGTCGATGTCTGTCTGCCGACGCTCTTCCCGTCATCGTTAAATCTTCTCTTTTAGATTGGACATCTCTTTCCATAATATCAACGCGTCGATGCGGCTTTTTACCCATTCATCACTCATTCTCACTGTTCGCTTATTTCTTCTTTCAAATTTCGATTCCGACTTTATCATCTTATACTCGCCAAAGAGTGCTTCATTCAAGCATCACATATCGGGTAACACAAGCTTGAATCGTTGCATCCTTTTGCTCCACGATCGCCTCGCAATTCTTCAAATTTCGCTTCTTCTAACTCATGAATATGATTTTGCAATTCTACATTTTGATCATAAAATACCTCTAATAAACTCTCTTCGTGTACCTCTTCTTCCTCTTCTTCCTCACTCTCATTTGTTACCTCTGCGATTATCTAAGGTGCAACTATCAATTCTTCACTCACCACATGGATATCTCTAATTTCTTCTTCGCCGACATCACATTATCCCGGTGGCGATTAGAGGTGTCTCCACGATCTCATTTACTCCATTGTTAACGTTCTCAAAGAACCATTCTTAAAAACTATCATAAAACAAGGGTTAATTAAATAAATTAACAAATCACATAATAATACCTATATTATGACCAACCAACAAATAAGCTTAGGTAGGACACACTAGCGAAGGATTTACTCGTCTCTCCCTCCTAGTTCTATTCCCGATCTCCGCCAGAGATCATATCCCTAAGCTCGATACCAATGTGTGACGCCCCCAAAATAGGTCCATTCCATCCAACCCATTCTCGAGTCGCCAAATACATGGTACGTAAATAACTACAACTTTATTATTACAACATATAAATCGTGAGTTTAAATACAGATATTACCATCTAGACAATATCCACATGCAAATAAATCCCCATCACAATTATTGATACATTATTTTACAAAAATGGTGAGGACTACTAAACAACTCTCTCTAGAACCTTCATTCCATACCCCGACTAGTATTTGCTACATTCTCGCCTCCTTTAGAAGAAAAATGGAACAAAAAGGAAAAGGGTGAGCTCAACTAGCCCAGTAAAGAATATTATGACTAAGATAATATACAACAAATTATCGTTAGTCTCCAATAGGGAAAAATCTAATAGAATACAATAGACAACCAGTTTTAAATCAACAACTGCAACGGAAACAACAATTCATTAGAAGAGTTAAGTAGAGAATGCAAACTACTATCTTCTATATATGAATTTAAAAGTTCATCGTCGATATTTTATCCTGTAACATCAATCAATATATATATCCGAATCAAATATTCATCTTTGCACTACAGCCAAAGATATTCATCGATCCAATATGTTCATCTCAACACTGCTCATCTTTGCACTACGGGCCAAAGATATTCATCATCCATCATGTTCATCTCAACACTGCTCATCTTTGCACTACGGCCAAAGATATTCATCAAGAAATCATTCAACTTTGCACTACAGGCCAAAGATATTCAATAATATCATCATTTAGGACTGAGGATGATGAAAAATATTTCAAAGAAAATGAATCCAATTGAAACAAAAGAACAATATTAAGGATTCAGTATTTTAAACAATCCAAGTTCAAAAATACTTCATAAGTAATCAGAGTGGAGTAAAATTCAAGAATGATCAAAATATGGATACAATCAAAGCTAGTATCCAGAATAGATATTTTGGACGAAAAGAAGAAATTTCATTTTTAAATTGAATAGTAAAGTGATTCGTGAATAGTGTCAGATATCGTGAATAGTCTTAGTATCGTGAATAGTAACTCCGACACCAAAAGATAGAAATTTCACAAAAAACATCTTCACGCTTCGTGAATAGTACTCGTGAATAGTAACTCGTGAATAGTAACTCATGAATAGTAACTCATGAATAGTAACCCCGTCATGAAAAAGTTCTAAATTTGATAAAAATTTGCAACCAATATTTTGGCATAATGATATTGAAGAAATAATATCATTTTTGAATAAAATAACATCCCTTACCTCGAAAGACAGTACTTCTAGTTGAAACACCGGATATAGGCTATGACTTGAACTTGCACCGTATAGCAATACTCAAAGTATACTCAAAATACTCACAAGAATACGCTCGATAATATAGAGAGAGAAAACTTCAGTTTCTGGTGTGATTTTCAATTCTAACCTAAGCACCCTATTTATAGGAAATTGCTTAGAACACTAAAGTAGAAAATTTAATATAATAATAATATATTATATATATATTCCTACGCCAACCAAGACTCCTGAAATCAACATGTTTACAACACATGGGAGGCCAACCAAAACAATAAAAACGTTTTTGTTGATATAAATAATTAAAACTTCCAAAAATCAATTATTTCGGAACTTTGGAACTTCAATAATTCATAATAAATAGCCCTTTAATCAGAAAATTCGAATCTCGCGCATTTTTATAGGAAATTCAATTCTCTACAACTTTGCAGAAGAAAGTTTTTCCAAATTCAAAATAGAAATTGACCGAAATCCATAAACAGACGCTTTTCTACTAATTTATAATCAAATTTCTATTCAATAATCAGGTCCACCAACACACAAAATATGTGTTAAACATTTATTGCCACAAAAATACTCTTCCTCCTCATATAATAATATATCCCACATTCATTATAAAAATATCACCGTTAATATATTATTAAAATAATATATTTAAATGAATTATTTTATCAAAAAAAGATAAAATATTAATTTTCAACAATTGTCATTTTAAAATTTTCTCCATCTATATCCACATAAAATTAATATTTTCCTCATCATATAAATCAATAATTAATTATTCACAAATAATATTACAGAATCACAAGATCTTGCAATCAGTAGTTCCTCAGAAAGAGGGGCTTTCCAATAAGAATTTCTCCTTCTTGCGCCGCAATTAGGTGACCAAACCTCTCCTTAGATGTAACTTTCTAGACATTGCCAATAATGTTATCTAATAATATTATTCAGATAATATGAATTATTGCTTCGATAATGGAAAATACTATGTAATGACAATTTATTGAAACAACAAAGAATATAAAATATCAATGCAAAGAATTATTGAATCAATAAAATAAAACCATTGAATAGTAATTTATCGTAACAATTATTGAGTAGTGCCTTTCACGTAAGAATCAATAATTGGTGCAATACGCGGTGCTACCGCTCAACAACGTGTATTAGTGTGGTTTAACCTTTGGGTATTCCAACAAGATTAATCAGTAATAACTACGCCGCTATTTATAAACAACTTATATTTGTCATTTTCTTCATCCAATCGCTCGTTATGGGGCCCATAGAAGATCGCTGGCACTGGTCGCATGCGAATATTCCCCGACAAAGATTTAATATTCCACGACCAAACAAATATTCCCGATAATAATGAATATTTTATAACCACTTGCTTATTCGAAATATTTGCGTATTTTACCCATAACTATCCACATTAATCAAATCAACCCTTACTATTTCAAAATAATAAATAGAGGAAAATAAATTTCATTTATTAATAATTTGGGGTCTTACACTGCAGCTGGTAGAAGATAACACCGTGTAACTTGAAAATGGGATTACATAGAAGGGATCAGTAGCAGTTCTATCCGACAAGGATGATGAGACTGCCAAAGCATTTCCCATTCAAGTGATTCAACTCAAAGGAACTGACAATCCTTTGAAAGTGGCCGCACCCGAGCCAATTTCTTTACCTTGCAAACCATAATATCCTATTGTAAGCTTACATAAAGTTCCATGGAATTATGGAGAAGCTGAAGGATCCACGTCTCAAACGATAATCCACATCAAAGGGTTATCTTTGTGTCAGTGTCAAACGATAATCCACTGTATCTTCCTCAAAGGGTTATCAAGCCTACCCTCAAATTAAAGGGAGAGATTCCCATGTAGAAGATTGAAAAATTCTTCCGCACTATGGGCCATAATGAAGCCAGGGTGCTTCTAAACTTAAAAGAAGCTCCACATCAAATATCAATCCTGGACTTGGTTTTTTCTTCCAAAGATCATCAGAAGATTTTACTCAAGGTTTTGGAAGAAGCCTACTTACCGAAATCAATGGATGTGGAAAAATTTAAAGATATGGTTGATCACATTTTCAACAACAATGTGATATCCTTCACTGATGACGATATACATCCCGAAGGGACCGATTATTGCAAGCCACTGCACATCGCAGTGTTATCTTCCGGATATATGTTAGCTGGAGTTTTGATAGATGGAGATTCATCTCTGAATATCTTTCCTTATGCCACCTTGGTGAAGATAAATGTCAATCTCAAACGGATCCAAAGCAGCCATATGGTGATCAAACTTTCGATGGATCCTGACGAAATTCCGTCGAAAAGATTGAGCTGCCAATAGAGATTAGTCAAAATACATTCAGTGTATCCTTCCATGTCCTCAAGATAGACTCAGGATACAACCTGCTATTAGGGAGACCATGGATACACATGGATGGAGCTGTTCGCTCCACATTACATCAATAACTCAAATACATTGTTAACAATAGTCTAGTCACTGTCAATGCTAAGCCAAAGTATCCTGAACAAGGAGATCTTCCAATCATCAGTTTTAACTCTGAAGTTGAGCCGGCTAGTTTTCATACTTTGGAAGTATGTAACACTTAATATCATCCTATTGGAATACCACTTCTCGTGCCCAAGATTTCTGTCGAGGTTATGTCAGCTACTCAAGAAATGATGTCATTGGGTCATCAGCCTGGACAAGGGCTTGGTAAAGATCAATAGGGTATTAAGCACCCTATTCAAGTGTCTAGTCAAACTGGGACAACCGGACTAGGCTATTCAGCCAATTCCAGTTACAAGAATCCGCACAAACATAAGCAGGTTCCTCAAGCGTCCGCCACATGACGATTTGTTCCACCTGCACCACATGAGTTGATACAGTCTCAAGTGAAGGTGCCAGCCCATGTTGTGGCTATGTTGTTTCCCAAACCAGTATCATTCAAAGCAAATGAGGTGTTAATTCCTGATCCCGAAGTGGAAGAAAGGGAACAAAAATGCAAACATGACATTGCTTTGATGATGTCCGGCATACGCGTCATTGTTCATGATGAACATACAAACAGATATACCCCAGACGATGATTTCCCTAATATCATGGTTATCATTAGGGAGAAGGAGGGCAATGACATCCCGTCTATCACTGCAGCCCATTAGGACTTTGCCCTCGATAATTGGAGTAACACTCCATGCATTGGTCGACGAGGGTAAAACGGGCAGAAATTCCCTCTGCCCTGTAGATAACTTTAATTGTTTACTTTTCTATACAGTATTAGCAGTTATTTTATCAGTACATGCTAACACTTTGTATGATTAAATAGTTTCATATATTAAGTGAAAGCATCTTTTGATTTTAGGACTCTGAATTTAGATGTGCCTGTACTTGCTGGTGATGTTCCTTCTCTCCACAAGGGCTGTAACTTTGATGCAAAGTTGGACTCAGACTTGATGGACATACAAGAGGACATTAAGACACCTCAGGAGATTAAGGAATGGGTCACAGATAAACCTAAACCCAACCTTGACCAAACCACTCCTTTCAATATTGGAACCTTAGAAAACCCTAAGCTAATCCAGATTGGTTCAGACCTCACTCCAAACCAATGGAATGACATGGATGTGCTATTAACCCAATTCCAGGATGTGTTTGCATGGTCTCATGAAGACATGGTGGGTTTGTCCACTGACATTGTTCTTCATCGCCTTCCCATTAAATAAGGATTCAAGCCAGTTAGGCCGAAACTCAGGCGATTGAAACCTGAGTGGAGTTTAAAAGTCAAAGAAAAAATTATGAAATAATTTCAAGCTGACATTATCATGGTGTCTACATATTCGGAGTGGATATCCAACATTGTTCCCGTGCCTAAACCTGGAGGAAAGGTGCGAGTTTGCGTGGATTACTGGGATTTGAACAAAGCTTGCCTAAAAGATAGCTTTCCCGTGCTTTTTATCCACATTCTCATTAACAATACTGCTCAGTACGGTATGTACTCCTTTGCGGATTTCTTCGCGGGGTACTATCAAATTATGGTTGCTGAGGAAGACTGGGAGAAAACCGCTTTCGTCACGCCTTGGGGAACTTTTTTCTACAGAAAGTTGTCATTCAGCCTCATCAATGCCGGGGCAACCTACCAGCGAGCTATGATGGCTCTTTTCCATGATTTAATGCATAAAGAGATAGAGATCTACGTGGATGACATTATTATCAAGTCCCGAAAGGAGGAAGACCACCTAGACCATCTCAAAAAGTTGTTCAACAGGTTGCGTAAGTACAACTTGAAGTTGAATCTAGCTAAATGCGCCTTTGGTGTTAAATCAGGCAAGTTGCTAGGTTTCCTAGTCAGCCACAAAGGAATTGAATTGGATCCTACCAAAATCTAGGCCATTAAGGAAATGCCCATTCCTCAGACAGAGAAGAAATACGGGGATTTCTGGGAAGGATCAACTTCATTAGCAGGTTTATCTCTCAACTCACAACAACCTGTGAGCCCATCTTCAAGTTGTTAAGGAAGAACTCCTTCATGAAATTAAATGATGAGTGCCAGAAAGCCTTCCTTACCATTAAAGAGCAGTTGGTTAATGCTCCTATGTTGGTACCTCCCAAGGATGATGTTCCCCTATTTATGTACCTGTCCATTAATGACAATGCCATGGGTTGCATGCTGGGGCAAAAAGATGATAAAGGCCAATAACGAGCTATCTATTACCTTAGTAAAAGATTTAGCACCAGTGAACACAAGTACACTCTCATCGAGAAGACTTGTTATGCTTTGGCATGGGCTTTCATGAGATTACAACATTATCTCCATGGTTACACAACCCATCTTATATCCCGCGTGGATCCTCTCAAGTATGTGTTCAGTAAGCCCATACTGAATTGTCGACTGTCCAGATGGCAGTTGATCCTATAGCAATTTGACATCGTCTATGTGATGCAAAAGTTTGTTAAAGGTTAAGGAATTGAGGATCAACTGGTCGCCGCACCTGCAAGGGGCTACAAACCCTTGGAAACATACTTCCCCGATGAAGGGGTAATGATCGTTCAGAAACACCATCAGTACGATGCATGCCACACATGGAAAATGTATTTTGATGGACCTGTTAACATAGAAGGCTCTGGAGCTGGAGCAGTTTTAATATCCGGTACGGGGGAGCAGTATCCCATCGCCGTCAAATTGCAGTTTGTAAGCACCAATAACACAGCTGAGTATGAAGGCTGTATCATGGGGCTAAAACTTTCCCGTTCAATGGGCATCAGGCGGTTAACTGTCTTTGGGGATTCCGAATTGGTGATTAAACAATCCACGGGAATCTATCAAACCAAAGAATTACATTTGTTGCCTTACCATCGACAAGTTTTACAGATGGCTTTGGAGTTCGAAGAAATCTCCTTTCTACACATTCCTCGTAGTAGGAATGATTTTGCGGATGCATTAGCAACGTTGGCCTCCCTGGTTCATATACCTGACAAGGAAAACATGCCAAGCATCACATTTGCCCTGCAAAAGGCCCCAGCTTATGGGGACTACGTTGGAGAAGTATCGGATGAGCTACCTCCTGTCCACCACCCTTTGTATCAACATATCAAGGAATATCTGCGAGATGGATCTACTCCCGCTGAGGCGATCCTAACTGAGAAGAGGCAGATCCATCGACTTGCTATGAAATTCTACCTGAGCGGAGATGCACTCCACAAAAGAGATGCAGGATTAGGTCTCCTCAGATGTCTAGACAAAGACCAAGCTCAGAGGCTCATGGATGAGATCCATGGTGGAGTATGTGGGCCACACATGAGCGGCCCCTTACTTGTCAAGAAAATTCTTAGAATAGGACATTATTGGCTAATACTAAAAGCTAATTGTGATAATCATGTCAAGAGGTGCTATCAATGCCAAATTCATGGGAATGCTATCCACGCCCCTCCAAGGGAACTCCATAATATTAGTTCGTCATGGCCCTTCTCAATATGGGGTATGGACGTGATCGGGCCCATCGAGCCCAAAGCCAGTAATGGACATCGATTCATATTCACCATGATCGACTACTTCACCAAGTAGGTAGAAGCAGCCTCCTTCCCCAAGGTTACCAAAGAAGTCATCATTGCTTTCATCAGAAATACTTTCGTCTATCGATATGGACAACCAGAGGTCATTGTGTCAGACAATCCTAAGAACCTCAACAACAAAATGATGGAGGAGTTATGCAGTAAATTCCACATCAAACACCTTAACTCCGTCATCTACCGTATGAATGGTGATGTTGAAGTGGCTAATAAAAATATCAAGAAGATCATGCAGAAAATGTCCGCCAATCACAAAGGGTGGCCTGACCTCTTGCCTTTGACTTTATTAGCCTACAGAACTTCCATGCGAACTTCCACTAGGGTAACCCCCTACTCATTAGCCTATGGGATGGAAGCAGTGCTCCCTATAGAAGTGGAAATGGAATCCCTCAGAGTATTGATGGATGCTCAGTTGGATGAAGACCAATGGGTACAAGACAAGTATCACCAATTATCTTTGATAGATGAAAGGCGAACCGCGGCAATCTTCCATGGTCAATTATATCAGCAAAGGATCGCACGATCCTACAACAGAAAAGTCTGACTTCGGCAATTCAAGCAGCATGACTTAGTTTTGAATAAGATCATTGACAACCAAGATCAATCTAAGGGAAAGTTCGCTCCTAACTAGGAAGGTCCGTTTATTATCAAGGAAGTATTGACAGGAGGTGCTCTTAGACTACATGAAGTGGATGGTGATGAATTTCCACAACTTATCAACTCGAACACCATGAAATGGTACTATGTCTAAAGTTACCATCCAGCAAACTTCCTGGTATTGATCATCCAATCACCAGTCATTCCGATTTTGAACCCTCTTTTCATAAACTCTTCTGCCCCTCAGGGAAACATACACTTCAAACCAGCAGCCTGGTTTTACCTCACTTGGAATCAGCAGCCTGGTTCCACTTTGTTTCAAACCTTCATATAATTTCGGTTATCCGACACACAGGATTAAACCTTTCACACCTGCAGTTTATCCCAAATACGGGATTAAACTTTTCTACGCTTGCAGTTTGTCCTAAAAATAGGATCAATCTTTTTCCACATCTGCAGTTTGTCCCCATTGTGGGATCAAACTTTCTTTTCCCCGTAATATAGCCCGTGCATGGGAGTCACACTTCTCTTTGGCTGCGATTTGTCCTGAGGGGCGAACAACGTCGACCTGATCTCCTCTTCAATAGGAGTACGTAGGCAACCATATTATATATGTGTTAGGTTTGTAATATTCATGGGTGCAATCAAATTGCAAAAATTAATGCGGAAGCGTGTAAAAATCAGAGTTTAAAAATTTTACAAACCATATACCCGGATCACCCTTTATGCATAATTATTAATTAAATGAAAAGATAAAGAATAAATCATACCCTTGAAGATCGAGTTTCCTCAGGTACAAGTTCACCTCCAAATCCTTTCGCGTTCAATCTTGAATCCACCGGGTTTGGTTCCTTCCTTTGATCAACGTTAGCCACCCAAATGTTTGGCCTCTAGAGGTGATCCACCAAGGAAGAAGAAAATTCAAGAAGAAGGGTGGTTGGCTAAACCCTAGTTTTTCTATCTCTATAGAAAAAGGTGTACTCTCCCAACAATTGGAATTCTTACGTTGTAAAAGTCAACAACCCATACCACCCATAATAAGACTCCTCTTATTTATAGATGAGGGCAACCCACCTTAACAATTAAGGAATTGGGTTTTAATTAATTAATTCTTTTAATTAATTAAGCTCCTTAATCTTATTAGGGATAACTAATTAAACTCCTTTAACTAATTTTCCTTCCTAATCCAATTAGGAATAAATGAGAGTACTTATATTAAATTAATTCCTAAACTCTTTTAGAAATTAAAATAATAATAATTGTAATAATATTAATAAGACTCCTCTTATTAATTTATATTTAATATTTCTAAAATATTAAATAATAAATATTAAGCTATTTAATTTATTCTATCACCATAGATTAAATTAAATATACATAATATATTATTACGATTATGCCATTTACTTCTTAAATAATTATTCTTCCTTTTTATGGTGTGACCCTTTAGGTTCTCCATATTAAACCTAGGTTGTGAATAAATCAATTAGAACAATTCTAATCTTATTTAAATAAATAAATTAAATAATTAATTTATTTAAATAAATAATATTTATTCTACAATAGGGATAAGCCTCCTAGCGATCAGCGACTTTCCGGATAATATAGATTTCAACATTAATCATAAAAGAACCTTTGAGTAAATAGTTCTGAAATACAATTCAATCCTTCCACCATACAATGTCCCAATTAAATATAAGACATGGAATTCTTTGTCAAGTCTTATTTTATTTAATTATATGTATTTCGATCCTTAAATGCACAACTCAAATAATGCAAATTAGAAACTCCTTTCTAATTTCATTACGCATTGGCCAAGGACTCTTGGGTTGTCATTTATCGAATCACATAGGACATTTCTCTTCTTTTATTAGAAGTGGTAGATTCTTTATTGATCATACATTATCTCCATGTACAACTTATTATACCCAAGCATACCTTTGATATACCCTAAGGGTCTTAAGGAATAAGTCAAAGTATAACTCATCATACACAAGATACTATGATGATCTCAAGTCCAAGGATTACTTGTACTACTATCACTACAGAATTCCTATCGATGACGCAAATAAAACTCCATTAGGTATTCCTTAGCGAGCCACGTTCAAATGAACTTATTCTCTAATAAGCACCTACATACTTGCTTTAGTGTCTCCCACACAAATGATTATGAGATCAATCATCCTCATCCAATGAAAGCAAGCAACGTATGTACCAATCTATCCTGATTCTCTAATCCCCAATTTAGTAATCCAATGATTGGGAACTATTTTAGTTTTAAGCTTTCTAAGAATTTAGATCTCATTAGAATGATCATCATCATTATTCTAAAAGCATTGCTTAAAACTATGGGTTTATCACATATTATAAAACAAAGATCATGTAGATAATTAAAAGCCTTTAATAAATTAATACTTTTTATTAATAAATGAATAAGATTGTTACAAAGTATATGCTTTATCATCAAACATGATTGGCTTGTGTGCATACTACTTTCAATCTCCCACTTGCACTAAAGCCAATCGTCATGGTATCTTATACTCTTCTTCTCTAAGTGACGATTATCCCCTTTGTTGGATAAGCTTTAGTTAATGGATATGTAATGTTGTTTTTTGAGAGTTCACTATCTCTATAGTGATTTCCCATCTTTCAATGATTCTAATAATCAAATGAAAGTGCCACAAAACATGTTTAGATCCAAGATGAGACTTAGGAACTATTCCTAGTTCTGTAATGAAGTTATCATCCAAACAATCAACTTGTAGCTTCATTTATAGCTATATACTTTGTCTTTATCACTAAACCAACAACTCTTTCTTTGTTTGGAACCTTTCCAATTCAACGCACTAATTGTTCAAGATAACGCTTTACCTTAAAGTGGATTTTACGTATCTTAGTGCATCTCGAAAAACTTGAGTCTGTTAAGCCCTCTAGTTTTAATTTAGACCCACCATGAATATGATCACATCCTTAGTGCTTGGGTTAAGCACTTTAAGATGTTTTCATTGACTCATAGTGAACTTCTCCGTAATATGGTGATCAACACCGGTCTCGTATATTTCATTGCATACATGATAGTCACTCATGCGACCTCTCTTTTCGTGAGTCTGTGGGGACTATTAAGAGAGATACACTCCATAACTCATCGACATGAGACATCTCTTGAGTTTGCCATGCTAAACGACTTTAGCATCAAATGAATATCGTTCCTTAGGTTAAGTTGAGCATCCTCTTAAATCTATCTATATAGATTTATATCCCCAATTAAGATACTCTTCCAAATCATTCATGGAGGAATGATTAGACAACTTTATCTTTACTGATTGTAGCATTGATAAGTTATTCCTCATCCGTAGTATATCAACATATAGTACTAGGAATGTCACGATGCTCCCAATCGACCATTTTGTACACACTAGGTTCATTCTTATTTTGATAAAATCAAACTCTTTTGATTGCCTCATCAAAACGAATGTTCCATATTTGAGAAACTTGCTTCAATCCATTTCTCCGAGTGTCTACAACACTTACCTCATCGTATATGTAGCTGGATCATCATCTTCTATGATGTGTACCTCATCATCATCATCTATGATGAATCCATACCTCCTAGGTATCTTGGTACTATTTCATTTACGATTGGTTGTGGTATAATAGAGTTACATCTCTGGGTTCCTCTTATTTGACTTATAGTGTTTTGTGGTTCTTGAACTTTTCAAGATCTATTATCCTCCCACTAGCCCCTTTAATGATAAACACATTTATCTTAGAAGGCAGCGTGTTTCGTAACAAACACCTTTTGCTAAGTAGGATTATAGAACATATACCCTAAACTTACTTTAGGATGTCCCACAAATTGTACTTGTCAAATCTTGTCCCAAGTTTATCCTTTGAAACATTTTTCACATAAGTTGGACAACCTTTATCTTAACATACTTAAGATTAGGAATCCTCCCTGTCCATAACTTTTATAGAGTCTTGGGGCTGAATTTTTGAGGTTACCATTTTCCGTAGATATGCAGCCATTTCTAGGACATAACCCTAGAAGGATACTAGAATGTCGGTAAAATCATTATGGACCGTACCATGTTCAACAAGGTATGATTTTCCTTTCAGATACATCAATCAATTATTGCGTATCAGGATGTTTCCATTATGAGAAAACCATTTGAGATGATTTAGAAACTTATTGCACAAGTATTTATTCCTTGATCTAATCAAAGAATCTTAATACTTTGCCAATTTGTTTCACTTCTGAATTCTTTGGACCTTTCAAATAATTCACACTTGTATTTCAGTAAATACACACATTCAACTCTTTGAATGATCATCTCCTTTTCTTATACTAATTTGTTCAATATGCAAAATTATTTTCATGTAAGTCAAGTATACAAAATTTATTAAGTAATATTCCAGTTCTATACAAAACATTATTATAAATAGAACAACAATTGTTCTTAATTATAATACCAAAAATTTTATTGTCCAACAATAAAACGGAAATAATGTTTCTAACAAGAATTGGAATACAATAACAACTTATTGACTTAATAGATTTGCTCAGTAAGCGATGCTAAACTATAAGTTTCTATAGCTAATGCAAAGAACCTTTGCTTCATTTTCCGCACATAGGATTACTTATATTTGTTTAGCTTTCTACTTCGCTTGGTCCCTTCATAAATCTATATTTATGATAACCAAAGTCGGTATCCAATACCCAAGTAGAACCTTGACTTAAAGAAAAATTTATTTCAATCATGAACAAAAGCGTATTATGTAGAAAACTTCACTAAGCTTCTTTGGTTAGCCTCGCAAGATGTTTTTCGCAGCTTTTCTTTCCGGTGTCGGGCTTATAGCGGTGGAAGCAAACTCCTTTGCTATCCATATCAGTTTTGTTCTTATTATCCTTTGTTTTTGCCTTTCTATTTACCTTCTTAGAATCGTTCTTCTTTTCAGAAGATCCTTTGGCCCTACCAGTAAGACATGGTCTTTCTTGGTTGGAAAGTGACTCTCAACATTTTTCAACATGTTAAGCGAATCAGCAAAGCTGATATCTAGCTTGTTCATATGAAAAATTCACAACAATTGTGAAAGGAGTCCTCGAGTGAGTGCAAGATCAAATCTTGGCTCAACTATCCATCCATGACAAAACTTGTTGTCCTAATTGATCAATCAAATTGATTATGTTAAGAACTTTTTGTCTGTACTATAGTGCCATTGGCCATTCTAGATCGGAAGAGCTCCTTAGATATGTCGATATCTATCGGTCTACTTTCCTCACCATCAACTACTTGATGTGCGGGGAATATAGTAGGAGCATCCATAGTTTCATGCCGATGTCAAGCTCGTTACTCGTGGATGCTGAGCATGATGCATTGAGCCAATTTGTGCATCATCTTGCCACTTTCTAAAAGTAGCAATCTCTTCCTCAGAGGCATTATGCGCAACCATTGCGAGGATAGGCGTATTAAGGATATAAGATAGCTTTTTCAAACTATGAGAACTATTCTCAAATTCCTTAACCAATCCATTTAATTGATTCGGTTAATTTAGCATCTAATATGCTTCGCAGATGATAGTAAATTTTAGACATTGCAAAATTTCGTAAATGAATTTGTAATTAACAACATTTTAACATACATTCTTTTATTAATTACCAAAATAATTTAGGTCTTGTTTTAAATTGGTATCTCCCACTATTTTCTTCAAACTATATTACCCTCACTTATATAGTTCGGCAAAATCTAATTAAAGATTTGCTAGTGAAAATAAGGATCCCATTTCAAATGTATATAGCCTTGTGGTGACACAACAAACTATATATAAATAAATAGGTGACAACTTTTGTCAATTACATCAACTATGCAACTCCTTTTCTTTTGCCTCTTAGATTATTTTGATTAAGTGGTGGCACATCCGAATCAAAATTATCCAAGTTAAGTCCGACCTAGCACTCCATATATTCAAAAAAAAAAATATCATCCTTGTGGTGACACAACAAAACAATATTGTTCAATTTTCTTTATAAGCATCAAATGTGATAAATTAACATCTTAAATACTTAATACTTGCCTTGTGGTGACACAACAAACTCATATTAAATATTTAATACTCTATTAATTTTATCATGTTAGAAGGCGACGTTCGATATTCCAAATATCTTTGAACGCTTAGGACTTAATATAAAAATTGAGGGTTTGTTATTAATTTGTCTCATCTTGTTTAATAGCATATACATATATATATATAAAATATAGCGTATATTAATGAACATGCGAAGCATGTTTGCATAATATATAATATATATAGTATAAGCATGCACATATAGAATACTATATTCTACCCGGATTGATTATGGACTTTTATTCTAGTTTGGTTCACTAGAGCCACCAAGTGAACCAAAAGGTCAAACCCTAGGGGTGCAAAAAATAATATTTAAATATAACTATTACATTTAAACCCGGGCTCCATTACAAACGGGTCTTCAAGCGCTCCTTGCTCCTTGATATCCAATTTTTCAAAATTCTAACTATTCCTATTACAAAACTATTTTAAAATAAATAGAAACCTTGATCGTGATCGAGGGAAATACATAGGAGGAAGATAGAATTTACATTAAGAAAAATTAGAGAAGGCGAGGTGCGCAGACCCCATTTAATAAAACCCATACATTCATGCATCCAACTAAAATAAAATCCAATCGCATTGGTCAATAGTCCATAATCAATCCCATTTATTATCATACACATCATCATATGCATCAATAAATAACATTCATCCTATGAATAATAAACATTTAATATATATATTGATATCATTTAATGGGCAAATTTAGTTAGTATAAAATCTATTTTTGAATTAAAATAAACTCCTTTATTTTAATCCAAATTTAAATCAAAATAAAGCTATTTTATTTTAATTTATCTAATTTTGAATAAAATAAACTATTTTATTTTAATCAAAATCTTTAATCAAAATAAACTCCTTTATTTTAATTAATTATGGAATCCAATTCCATGTAAAAAAATCTTTTATTAAAGGAAACACGGATATTCTTTCCTATTCACAAATAAATTCCTTTATTTTGAATAATATGAAATCTTATTCCATATTTAAATAAACTCTTTTATTTAAGGAAACATGGATTCTCTTTCCTATTCACAAATAAACTCTTTTATTTTGAATAATATGAAATCTTATTTCATATCTAAACAAACTCCTTTATTTAAGGAAAGATGGATTTACTTCCCTATTCACAAATAAACTCCTTTATTTTAGGAAAAATAAAATCCAATTTCAACTCCAATTAGTTATCATAAAATTTAATTTTAAAATTAAAATAAACTTTTTATTTTAATTATAAAATAAATGAAAATATATATATATATATAATAATAATAATATAATAATATATATATATATATATATATATATATATATATATATATATATATATATATATATATCCAAACATCTAGATTTAGGAACACGCAAACCATGTGATAATTTGTGAAACCAAAAGAATTAAAAGCAACTTTTACTTTTACATATATCATATACCTAGAAATCAAAGCCATGTTAATTTTTGAAAACATCTAGATTTGAAGTATATATATATATATATATATATATATATATATATATATATATATATATATATATATATATATATATATATATCCTCTAATGATTTGGTGTACGTGGGACAATGTTTAAAAAAAAATCATGCAACAAATGTTTATATATCATATATATATGAACCATACTGCTGCCTTTAAAACCTTGCCTACCCAATATTCGCATGACCAATCTGTGAATCACGTGGACGGCGGAAGCAACAAAATTGGAATTTCCAATTTAAAAAAAAAAAAACTTTTTTTTTTTTTAATAAATTTTATACAATAAAATTATGCCCAATTAAAATGTTCTAAACACATATCAATATACATATCAAATTAAAAAAATTAATAATTCGCATAAAGGTTTGGCTCTGATGCCACTGTTAGGTTTGTAATATTCATGGGTGCAATCAAATTGCAAAAATTAATGCGGAAGCGTGTAAAAATCAAAGTTTAAAAATTTTACAAACCATATACCCGGATCACCCTTTATGCATAATTATTAATTAAACGAAAAGATAAAGAATAAATCATACCCTTGAAGATCGAGCTTCCTCAGGTACAAGTTCACCTCCAAATCCTTTCGCGTTCAATCTTCAATCCACCGGGTTTGGTTCCTTCCTTTGATTAACGTTAGCCACCCAAATGTTTGGCCTCTAGAGGTGATCCACCAAGGAAGAAGAAAATTCAAGAAGAAGGGTGGTTGGCTAAACCCTAGTTTTTCTATCTCTATAGAAAAAGGTGTACTCTCCCAACAATTGGAATTCTTACGTTGTAAAAGTCAACAACCCATACCACCCATAATAAGACTCCTCTTATTTATAGATGAGGGCAACCCACCTTAACAATTAAGGAATTGGGTTTTAATTAATTAATTCTTTTAATTAATTAAGCTCCTTAATCTTATTAGGGATAATTAATTAAACTCCTTTAACTAATTTTCCTTCCTAATCCAATTAGGAATAAATGAGAGTACTTATATTAAATTAATTCCTAAACTCTTTTAGAAATTAAAATAATAATAATTGTAATAATATTAATAAGACTCCTCTTATTAATTTATATTTAATATTTCTAAAATATTAAATAATAATATTAAGCTATTTAATTTATTCTATCACCATAGATTAAATTAAATATACATCTTTATATTATTACGATTATGCCATTTACTTCTTAAATAATTATTCTTCCTTTTATGGTGTGACCCTTTAGGTTCTCCATATTAACCCGGTTGTGAATAAATCAATTAGAACAATTCTAATCTTATTTAAATAAATAAATTAAATAATTAATTTATTTAAATAAATAATATTTATTCTACAATAGGGATAAGCCTCCCTAGCGATCAACGACTTTCCAGATAATATAGATTTCAACATTAATCATAAAAGAACCTTTGAGTAAATAGTTACCGTACAATTCAATCCTTCCACCATACAATGTCCCAATTAAATATAAGACATGGAATTACTGTCAAGTCTTATTTTATTTAATTATATGTATTTCGATCCTTAAATGCACAACTCAAATAATGCAAATTAGAAACTCCTTTCTAATTTCATTACGCCCCGCCAAGGACTATTGGGTTGTCATTTATCGAATCACATAGGACATTTCTCTTCTTTATTATTAAGTGGTAGATTCTTTATTGATCATATATTATCTCCATGTATACAACTTATTATACCCAAGCATACCCTTTGATATACCCTAAGGGTCTTAAGGAATAAGTCAAAGTATAACTCATCATACACAAGATACTATGATGATCTCAAGTCCAAGGATTACTTGTACTACTATCACTACAGAATTCCTATTGACAGCAAATAAAACTCCATTAGGTATTCCTTAGCGAGCCAACGTTCAAATGAACTTATTCTCTAATAAGCACCTACATACTTGCTTTAGTGTCTCCACACAAATGATCATGAGATCAATCATCCTCATCCAATGAGCAAGCAACGTATATACCAATCTATCCGGATTCACTAATCCCCAATTTAGTAATCCAATGATTGGGAACTATTTTAGTTTTAAGCTTTCTAAGAATTTAGATCTCATTAGAATGATCATCATCATTATTCTAAAAGCATTGCTTAAAACTATGGGTTTATCACATATTATAAAACAGCATCATGTAGATAATTAAAAGCCTTTAATAAATTAATACTTTTTATTAATAAATGAATAAGATTGTTACAAAGTATATGCTTTATCATCAAACATGATTGGCTTGTGTGCATACTACTTTCAATATGGTCCGGTAGCAATAAACAAAAAATAATAAAAACATTTATGCCCCTTCTCTACAAAATCAAAAACAACAAAAACATTTCTACACCCATCTGCCTTTCACGTTCAGCGTTGAATCTCTTACACCAGGTTTGAACTACGCAGACTTGATCTCCTCTTCAATAGGAGTATGTGGGCAGCCATTTATGGTTCAGTCTAACCCCTACCAGAACAAAATTACTTGTCACACGGTACTGGGATCAACCTTCAATCCATCATATTTCATCGGCTTTAGACCAAGGGGATGGAATTACCCAACCTCTCCTCACAAATAGGAGATTCGGTGACCATCTAAGCTGCGGTTGTGCCTCAAAGAGCAATACCAATCCATAAAAGATGGAATTAACTAGGCTTCTCACAAATAGAAGTATTGGCGACCATCTGTGGTGCGGTCAATCTTAGAGAGGAAAAGCCACACTCCTCTCCACATTTCCACACAGAAACTAGTCCCAAGACACCAAAGATGGTAGGGATTCATACAGATCAATGATCCGTTCTGAGAGATCTTGTGGTGGCTCAATGTCCACATATCAAGGATAAGTTCAGAATGCATTAAGATCACAAGTCCCTGAAGAAATAGGCAAACATCAAGCAAATATCATGGCACAACTAAAAGCGAAGTAAATCAAAATATATTTCTCTGCCATATATACTACTGTTTGATATATACATCTGTGTTGTACATGACAAAATGGCTAAGCTAGTCTGTGCAGGAAAATATAAAGCTATCTACGGATCTATGTGTATACGAACTATCAGATCTAACATAACATCCCTCTCTGAAGACGGAGGTAAAGCTGCAAGCTCCTACCAAAGGGTATCTACATGAGCTAGCAAATCTGAGGCTAACTACAAGATGGCATGATGCTCATCAATGTATGCACTCATATCAGCAAAAGTGCCAGTCATCTGGGATCTCACAGAGGTATTATTTGCAATAGCCACATCCCTAGCAGATAGGGTGGTATTCCGCTCCACGATCAATGTATCCCTGGATGATATAGCCTCATCCCTCTCTAACAGAGCGGAGTCTCTCCCATCAAGAGCTGTCAACATCGCGGCCCTAGCCTGATCACTCTCATAGGTCATCTAATGTAAGTCTACTCCAAATGTTGTCCTGAATACTGAGTAACAGTGGCACTCGGGGTGGGAGAATCCATCACAAATGCTGGCAGTCCAGCAATCAAGTCCCCATTGATGGGAATATCAGTCTCCTCCATAGGCTCCTCATCGTCAGACTCAGTATCCTGCACTGTGGATACCACCACAGCCGATGCAGTCTCTGTCTCCGTACATGCTAAATACTCTATAGAATAACTCGGATGGCTGACAGAAAACTTAGCTAGCTCTCGCTGATCCCAACAGGCATACAACCTGGATCTTTTCGCTGGTGATAAGTGGCGAGAAGCGAAACACTGAATCACTGCCCCGTCATATAAGTTAAAATCCTGAAACTGGTCAAACTGATACATCACGACCAGTGGATAGTAGGTGATCATCCCTCTCAAACCTGCTAGAGGTAGATAATCCATGCCCGGAGCATGAGTAATGAAGCTGTAGAGTTAGCTAAGACCTGTACATGACAATATAGTGAATGGATCTCCAATCCCTGTCAGAAAAGCTGACCAAGATGCAGCATCTGTACACTCCACAGGCTGGAAGGAGTACGACATCGCTATATCATGGGTGAAATAATATCCATGCCGTCTGAATGTGCCAATCGGTCCCAAGTGTGACATAAACCACATATACAACATGACCGAGCTACCTATGAATACTCTGCGCCGGACAAGTGCAGCAATATGTAGCTGACCTCAGTGTCTCTGCGATAATCATCGGTATGATGGTATGACCCTCCCTGAGAACTCTCACTACCATAACGACCTCGATGTCCAGCTCAACCACGTACCGTGGCATGTAGACGTATGACAATACGCATAGTAGCAGTACATCTACTCTGGCCAAACGCCACTGATCCTCTGGTGTGGTGAAGTCCCCAGAATGTCGTGCATAACTATCATTAGAGCCAAATCTGTCAAATAAAAAATGCTGGGATATCACGTGGGCGGATGTAATCTCGTCCTGTACCACTCTACGCCTCAAGCCGAGAAGGGTCATGAACTGCCTACTTATGTCCCCAATCGCCATTTGCACGCAAGGTCTGTCCAGCGGCATCATCGTCAATCGTGCATACTCCTCCAGAGTAGGAGTCAGAATATGCAAAAAGTTTCTCGAACTCAACAGGACTGAAGAAAAGCTCTCAGATATCCTTCGTCGCGCAGCTTGAAAATGACTTATGAAAGCAACCCATTGGCTTTGTATAGCTACGGTTGGCCGCAGGTCCACCTGCGGCTGCTGCAGGTGTACCTGTGGCACTCTTCTATGGGTCCCACACCTCTGGCTCACTCCAGTTAGAGTTGCAAAGGAGGTCTCGCAAGCTAAAAAGGCCAAATCAGGAATAAAAGCGTTACGTGATTGAGCGAAATAGCCCACATGTTCCACATTGGTATTCGTCTGCATACAAGGTATACAATATCTGTGACGACCCCCAAAAATAGGTATACATCACCCATCTTGGGTAGTCAGATACATGGTACGTAATTTTAATACAACTTACTACTAATATAAGCGTAGGTATGCAATACGACATAAAGCGTGAGTTTGAATACAATATTGTCTACTAGAGATCATACAAACTCAAAAGGAGTCCTCATTACAATTATTATCACACTATTTCACATAATAGTGAGGACTACTAATGCTATCCTCTGGACCATTACTCCGTTCCCCGACTCGTCCCAGCTATATTCTCATTTCCTGAAGAGAACAGTGAAAGAAAGGGTGAGCTCAACTAGCTCGAAGAAATATTATGACTAAGATAATGCAAAATAAATTATCATTATTTCTACAATGATGTTAAAGCGATAAAATATAATGAACATCAAGTTTAACTACTGGTGGAACCAAAGAATCCATTAAAAGAGTCAAGTAGAAAATAAAATCTACTATCTTTTATGATTTAAAAGGTTTTTCATCTTTGTTATACATGAGACTCGACTTTAATAAATATTCCACATCATCGAATCACCCTTACACTTTTCTGACCGAGGATATTCTTTAGTATCACGACCACAATTATTCATGCACTACGGGCCAAGAATATTTGTGTATTCATTAATGGTCATGATCATGCCAACAAGCTGTCCATCAATGCACTCACGGGCCACTAAGGATTTTTACCACATCATTTGTAACATTACGGTCGTGATTACGAATAGTCTCGGTCGTAATCATACTAAGTCCATATATGCACTTCTGAGGCCCACAGATGACTTTCAACATAATATAAACATGAGGATGATGACAATGATATAAGAATTCAATAAAACAAGTTCAAGAATTAATTTATCTAGGAACCAATAACATCCAAATCATTAACATGATCTTGCTTTTAGAGTAAAATTCATGAATCTTGAGAAGAATATTTCCATGAAAGGATCTTTGGATGAAGCGCAAATATCAAGGATATTCCACTAATTTCATGGAGTATAGAAGTCAAAGTTTTAACCATTTGGGTATAATAAAGAATGAAATAACAAAAGAAATCACCATGCATGCGATAGACCCTTGCAGCGAGTTATTCCAACAGAATAATAAATAACGGAACCCGGTCCGGACGTAAAAGCGCATACGCAGACGAGGATATTCCAACGAGAATAATAATAAAGAATGAACCCGGTCCAGGCGTAAAAACGCATGCGAAAGGATATTCCAACGAGAATAATAAAGAATGGAACCGGTAAATTGTAAAAACACATGCATATGATGTTCCAAGCAGAATAATAATAAAAGATGGAACCGAGGTAGGTGTAAAACACACAGACAGGATGTTCCAATAGAATAATAATAAAGAATGTCACCAAGTATAGGGTAAACCGCGTATACAGGTTATTCCAACAGAATAATAAGTAATGGAATAACAACAGTTCTCTTCATGAATAAGAAAGAATAACACCCCTTACATTTAGTAGGAGATTGAATATTGCAGTAGTGTAGTAATAAAATACTCTTCTTCTTTCTCTCTTATTCTCTCTATACTTTCTCTCTCTATAGCTTGAATGAATTCGTGAAAAATAATGAAGCACTAGGCCTCTATTTATAGAAGATTTCTAGCTTAGCACCGCCATGTGAAAAGGCAAGTGGTGGACGGCGGATTTGGTGATGTGAAAAGAAAAGTGCTTTGATGCCTGTAATGTGAAACGACAAGTGGTTTGACGCCTGTAATGTGAAACGACAAGTGGTTCGATGCCTGTAATGTGAAACGACAAGTGGTTCGACGCCTGTAATATGAAATGACAAGTGGTTTGACGTCTGGTAAAGGTAATTACTATTGACGAAGGTAATTACTATTGACGAAGGTAATTACTATTGTGAAGAGACTCTTAGATGATGACATATGGCCCCCCATAAAATAATCAAACTTACCACAAACGTCTCATAATGGACTCTTTATATACATTAAGGATTGAATAAATATTACCACAAATCATTTTATTTTAATCAACACATATTTAATCTTTCAATAATTATTAATCATTTATAACTTGTCGTCTTAATTATTGATTTAATACTATAACATATTATACGAGATGATCTTTGTGACAATAATTGAATCAATAATATAAGAGATATGATGCGTGCCAATTATTTGTAGTAATAATTGAGCATAGGTGAGTGACTTCTCACGTAAGCATCGATAATCAATATCGTGTGCTACTATGCAACTACGCCAGCATATTACTTTACTTTTACTACTAGGGTAGTTCAGCAGTTTTAACGGTAACACCTCTGCTAGATTATTTTTATAGAAAGATAATTTTGTTGTTTTCTAACTACGACAATACTTCCGTTGTGGGGTCCACTAATGATTGAGTCGTCGTACGAATATTCCCCAACAAAAAGAATATTCCCCGACCAAACGAATATTTTATAACAACTTGCTTACTTTGCAAAATTTATAAATATTACCCACAACTATAACATTATATCAAATTTATTCCATAATATTCAAAAATAATATTTATAGAAAATTCATCTTTATTTATAAAAGTTGGGGTCTTACAACCTCCTCTTCTTATGAAATTTAGCCCTCGAAATTAGGGTGCGATACTGGTATGTCGAAGAGGTAAGGATACCTTGATTTCATTTGATTCTAACTCCCAAGTCATTTCCTCAACATCGTGGTTCCTCCACAAAACTTTGACTTGAGGTATAACCTTGGAAGCGTAGAATATGTTCCTTCTTATCCAAGATTTGAGCAGGAACCTCTTCATACGTCAAATCTTCCGCTATTTCATCCGGTTCTAACTTCAATAATGTGGTTCGGGTCTTTCACATATTTACGTAACATGGATATGTGAAAAACATTATGAACACGAGAGACATACTTAGCGGAAAGCGAGTCTATAGGCCGAGTTCCTACTCGATCGAGGATTAAAATGGGATAGATGAATCGAGGATTAAGTTTTCCTCTCTTTCCAAATCTTGTAACTCCTTTCCATGGAGCAACTCTTAACAACACATGATCTCTATATCGAATTCCACGTCCTTTCGATGAAGATCGGCATAACTCTTTTTTCGATTTTGTGAGGTTTTTATCGTTGTCGGATCGTTTGAATCTTTTTACGTAGTCATACGTACCAACTCCGGTCCCAACAACGTTGCTTCACCCACCTCATCCCGACATCTTGGAAGCGACACTTTCTTCCATACTGGCGCTTGAATGGAGCCATGCCGATACTTGCTTGATAAGCTGTTGTTGTAGGAAAACTCCACTAATGGTAAGAACTTGTCCCAACTTCCCTTGAAATCAAGGACACGAGTCTAAATAGATCTTCAAGTTTGAATAGTCCTCTCATCGTCTGGTCAAATCGAGGATGATATAAGAGCTAAATCGTGAAAGTCGTGCTTATAGCTTTTTGCAAACTAACCCAAAATCGTGAAGTGAATCTTGGGTCTCGATCGAGACTATGGATACCGGCATACCATGCGGTCTTACAATCTCGTTTATGTACATCTGACGAGCAAGGCGTTCAAGTGTATAAGTTTCTCGTATCGGTAAGAAATGAAAGCGAGACTTGGTCAATCTATCAACAATGACCCAAATCGCATCTATGCCTTGAGAAACCTTAGGAAGGCCGATGCTTGAAATCCATGGTAATGTGCTCCCACTTCCATTACGGAATTTCAAGTGGTTGCTGATGGACATTTTGGTACTTGATTCTCGCTTTAACTCGTTGACAAGTTAGACACCTTGAGATAAGCAAGGCGCTATCTCTCTCTCTTCATATTGCTCCACCAAAATGTATGGCGAATATCATGATACATTTTGGTACTCCCAGGATGGATTGCAAATGGTGTGTTGTGCGCCTCCATCATGATATTATACTTTAAATCAAGGTCGTTAGGAACACAAAGTGCGGAGTTGACTCAAGTATTCCTTCTTCATCGATTCTTGCTTGGCGTAGCACCTTCTTGCACTTTCTTCCTCATACGCATCGACTCGTGTCCGTAGCTTGGCGACTTTAACTTTATCGATTAAAGTCGGTTCTACTCGTATACTTCGCTATCATCACATGCGTCCTGGAGTCTTTAACTCTATCTCCATCCTTTGCAAGTCACACAAAATGGGCCTTTGCGTTGACAATATCGCTTTTCGTACTTCCATATGATCTTCTACTCGATCGTCGGCTACCACGTTCGCTTTTCAGGATGGTATTGGATGGTATGATCATAATCTTTCAATGATTCAAGCCAACGTCGTTGTCGCATGTTGAGTTCCTTTTGAGTGAAGAAATATTTGAGGCTTTTATGATCGTAAAGATCTCCACTTTCTCCCCATACAAGTAATGCCTCCAAATTTTAAGTGCAAAGACAACAATTTGCCAACTCTAGATCATGAGTAGGATAATTCCTCTCATATTCTTTGAGTTGTCGTGAGGCATAGGCTATGACTTTCCCATGTTGCATAAGAACACATCCCAACCCCTTTGCGAAAGCATCCTTTGTAGATGACAAATCCCTCCGAGGCGGATGGTATTTGTCGAGCAGTGTTGAAATAAGTCTCCTCTTGAGTTCTTGAAAACTCTTCTCACATTCTTCGCTCCAACCAAACTTTGTATCTTTAAAGTCGAGTAAATTTGAGTCGATGGAGTAGTGATTCGAGAAAATCCTTCCACGAATCTCGATAATAACCAAATTAAAAGCGAGAAAGCTACGTCTTGCCGATCCATTGATTTAGGTTGTTCCCGACTTTGAATAGCCCGATCTTTCTTTGGGTCAGCAGATATTCCATGACTTGATACCACGTGCCCAAGGAATGCTACTTCTTGAGCCGAAACTCGCATTTCTTCAACTTGGCATAAAGCTTATATTCACGAAGCTTTTGGAGTGTCGACCTCAAGTGTTGCTCATGATCTTCACGGCTTTTGGAATAAATAAGGATGTCATCAATAAAGGCGACCACAAAGTGATCCAAATATTCCTTGAATACTCGGTTCATCATATCCATAAAGGCGGTAGGAGCATTAGTCGATCAAAGGACATGACTAGGAATTCATAATGCCGTCTGGGGAGTTACGAAAAGCCGTCTCTTTGGAATGTCGGTGGTTCTAATCTTTAATTTGTGATATCCGGAGCGAAGATCGATCTTTGAAAAGAATTTGGCTCTTGCAATTTGGTCAAACAGGTCATCAATACGTGGCAATGGATACCTATTTTTGATGGTGACATGATTGACTCCAGATAATCAATACAAAGTCGCATACTCCCATCTTTCTTCTTCACGAATAGAGCAGGAGCACCCCGAGGAGAAGTACTAGGATGAATAAAGCCCGATGTCTAACAATTCCTGCGGTTGGGTCTTTAACTCCGAAGTTCAATAGGAGCAATTCGATATGGGGCTTTGGAAATAGGTTTTGTCTTGGGTTCGAGTCGATACAAAATTGATTTCACGCTACTCACGGGGTAGGCGGGGAAGTTCTTGAGAATACGTCGAGGAAATTTATTAACAATAGAAATATCGTTCAAAAGCGGCGTATTTTTGTTTAAATCTGTGACATGAGCTAAGAAAGCTTGACATCCGTTTTTAATAAGCGAATAGCTTTATGGCTTGAGATGGTAGTGATTGATTTTAATGGTTTGGTCGCTTGAATTGCATAATAGGTTGGTTAGGAATATGAAAGCTAACAACTTACGAAAACAATCAATTTTTTGCATGATAAGTAGTTAACCAATCAATCCCTAGAATCACGTCAAATGCAAGTATTTTTAATAAAATAAGATCGACGAGGTAATGTGAGGGTACCAATTTGAACCAAACAAGACTTATAAGCGATTGGATGTAATGAAGGATTCTCCCACGGAGTTTCCATGAGATAAGTCAAAGTCTAATTTCTCGAGTCAAATTTAATCGATGAGTGCAAGTAGGAGAAATAAAAGAATGGGTAGAACCCCGGTATCAAATAAAGTATAGACTTCATTAGAGTTTATGATAAGCTTACCGTGATGACCTCATTTGGGTTCCTTGCTCTCTGGGAGGTCACAACAAAGCGCTCTCCCTTGCCTTCTAGGGTTTGACTTTTACGGGGATGACCTTTGGTGCCTCCATCCTAGCTGAATTTGTCTTGATGAAATGACAAAATCGAGCTAAGTGACCTTCTCTTCCACAATTATAACATTCTTTGGATGGCGTGGCGTGATTTGGGTGATATGTCCCTCTCCTCGCATTTGAAGCATATGATAGGTGGTCTTTCTCCTTCTTAACAACGGGTCTTTGGTCTTGGCGTCTTTCCATCATTGTTGAATCTCCTTTTCTTGAAATGTCCATTCTTATTGTTTTGGCCCTAATTACCACCGAAGTGGTTACCATATCCGGCTTTGTTGATTCCCTCCACGCTTGTTGTCACTTAGCTTTGATGACTACTCTCATTTGGTATTATAATTTTCTTAATTTGCTCTCTTTTAGTTGCGTTGACTTCGTTATCGCGCTCCACTAAGCGAGCCCTATTTACAACATCCGAATACAAACACGGTTTATGAGAAATAAGATGTTGGCGTATCTCGACTTCAAACCTCTTAAAAACATTAGCGCCATTCTCTCTTCATTATCCACCAAGTGGGGCATGGCAAGTGATAACTCCGCAAATTTTGCCTCGTATTGCGACACGGTCGTATTGTTTTGTTCGACTTGATAAACTCCACCTCCTTCGTGTGGCGAATACTTTCGGAAAGTATTTGTCGTTGAGCGACTCTGGAACTTCTCCCAAGATATCTTGATGCGATGGGTTGAGTACGTTTCTGGATTTCCACCGATGTCGCCTCTCCGCATGACATAAAAGCCGGCAAAGGGAACCTTTTGCTCCTCGGAGCATCTAAGACATCAAATATCTTGGTAATCTGCTTTATCCATGCTTGCTTAGCGAAGTGGTTTTGGCTCTCCTTAAACTCCGGTGGTCCCAGCTCCTTGAAGCTGTTTAGCGGTGACCGCTTAGAGAGTTTTTCGTGTTTCCACCTACGTTTTGGACAGGAGTCGCTCTGCTTTCTTTGTTGTATGAATTGCATAAAGCCTACGAACATTTGATCATTCATCATTTGGTCGGTGTTGTTGTTTGCATGAGGATTGTCGCCTTCGATGCATATTATCACGATTATTGATATGTGGTGAATCAGCGATGCTTTGTGCTCCATTGCTATTCTCAACATTCTAAGATGTCATTTTTGAATCTTGCCACAAAACAAAAGGTTAATTGACATGTAACATATTATCCCTATATTACGATGAGACCAACAAAATAGCACATAAACTTAGGTAGGTCATACTAGTGAAGGTATTCGTCTCTCCCCTCTAGTACTATTCTCACATCTTAGCGAGGATCATATCCCTAAGCTTTGATATACTGTTGTGGCGCCCCCAAAAATAGGTATACATCATCCATCTTGGGTAGTCGGATACATGGTCTGGAATTTAAATACAACTTACTAATATAAGCGTCAGTGTATAATACTGACATAAAGCGTGAGTTTGAAATACAATATTGTCTACTAGAGATCATACAAACTCAAAAGGAGTCCTCATTACAATTATTATCACACTATTTCACGAGAATAGTGAGGACTACTAATGCTATCCTCGGACCATTACTCCGTTCCCAGGCTCGTCCCGGCTATATTCTCATTTCACTGAAGAGAAACGGTGAAAGAAAGGGTGAGCTCAACTAGCTCGATGAAATATTATGACTAAGATAATGCAAAATAAATTATCATTAGCCTCAACGATGTTAAGCGATAAAATATAATGAACATCAAGTTTAACTACAGTGAATCCAAGCCAATCCATTAAAAAAGTCAAGTAGAAAATAAAATCTACTATCTTTTATGATTTTAAAAGGTTTTCATCCTTTGTTATAAATTTGAGACTCAAACTTTAATAAATATTCCACATCATCGAATCACCCTTGCACTACTACCGAGGATATTCTTTAGTATCACGACCACAATTATTCATGCACTACTGGGCCAAGAATATTTGTGTATTCATTAATGGTCATGATCATGCCAACAAGCCATCCATCGATGCACACGGAGCCCTTTGAGGATTTTTACCACATCATTTGTAACATTACGGTCATGATTACACGAATAGTCGGTGGTCATAATCATACCAAGTCCATCTATGCACTCTGAGGCCAGAGATGACTTTCAACATAATATAAACATGAGGATGATGACAATGATATAAGAATTCAATAAAACAAGTTCAAGAATTAATTTATCTAGGAACCGATAACATCAAATTATCGACATGATCTTGCTTTTTAGAGTAAAATTCAAGAATTTGAGAAGAATATTTTCATGAAAGGATCTTTGGATGAAGCGCAAATATCGAGGATATTCCACTAATTTCATGGAGTATAGAAGTCAAAGTTTTAACTAATGGGTATAATAAAGAATGGAATACCAAAAGAAATCACCATGCATGCGATAGGCCATGCAGGCGAGTTATTCAACAGAATAATAAATAACGGAACCGGTCCGATGTAAAAGCGCGATGAACGGGATATTCAAGCAGAATAATAAAGAATGGAACCGGTCCGGCGTAAAACACGCATGACGAGGATATTCTAAGCGAAGAATAATAATAAAGAATGGAACCGGTCGGCGTGTAAAACTGAGCATGAGGATGTTCCAAGAGAATAATAATAAAGGCGGAACCGGTCAGGTGTAAAAAACACCTGACGAGGATGTTCCGAGAATAATAGAAGAATAGAATAACCAGCGTATCTGAGGTTATTCAAGCAGAATAATAAGCGATGATGGAACAACAGTTCTCTTCATGAATAAGAAAATAACACCCCTTACTTTTAGTAGGAGATTGAATCTTTGCAAGATAGTGTAGTAACAAAATACTCTTCTTCTTTCTCTCTTATTCTCTCTATACTTTCTCTCTCTATAGCTTGAATGAATTAGTGAAAATAATGAAGCACTAGGCCTCTATTTATAGAAGATTTCTAGCTTGGCTTTACTGCCGTGTGAAAAGGCAAGTGGCTTGACATTTGGTGATGTGAAAAGAAAAGTGGTTTGGCCTTTGTAATGTGAAGCGACAAGTGGTTCGGCGCTTTGTAATGTGAAAGCGACAAGTGGTTCGGCCTTTGTAATGTGAAATGACAAGTGGTTCGGCGTCTCGTAATATGAAAGCGGCAAGTGGTTTGGCGTCTGGTAAAGGTAATTACTATTGTGAAGGTAATTACTATTCACAAAGGTAATTACTGGCGAAGGTAATTACTATTAGCGAAGAGACTCTTAGATGATGACATATGGGCCCCCATAAAATAATCAAACTTACCATAAAGCGTCTCATATGAGACTCTTTATATACATCGAGGATTGAATAAATATTACCACAAATCATTTTATTTTTAATCAACACATATTTAATCTTTCAATAATTATTAATCATTTATAACTTGTCGTCTTAATTATTGATTTAATACTATAACATATTATACGAGATGATCTTGTGACAATAATTGAATCGATAATATAAGAGATATGATGCAACAATTACATGTAGCAATAATTGAGCATAGGTGAGTGACTTCTCACGTAAGCATCGATAATAAATATCGTGTCTTACTCTTATGCAACTCTGGCGTATTATTTGTACTTTTACTACTAGGGTAGTTCAGCGGTTTTAACGGTAACACCTCTCGCCATTATTTTTATAGAAAGATAATTTTGTCGTTTTCTAACTACGACAATACTTCCGTTAATGGGGTCCACTAATGATTGAGCCATCGTATACGAATATTCCCAAACAAAAGAATATTCCCAGACCAAACGAATATTTTATAACAACTTGCTTACTTTGCAAAATTTATAAATATTACCCACAACTATAACATTATATCAAATTTATTCCATAATATTCAAAATAATATTTATAGAAAATTCATCTTTATTTATAAAAGTTGGGGTCTTACTGATATATCAATGACCTCGACTTTCACAAATCATGCTCAGCAATACCTCATTTAAAGGTGCGATGGAAGAGTCAATGAGCGTTAAATGACCCTAACGTATCCCCCATTTTGGGATTACAACCTTGAGAATCTCTGAGCTTTGTTGAATTAAAGATATATCAAAGCGAGGGTTACAGCGCTTAAAGTTGCAAACTCTTTGAAGTATCCACGATGGGGTTACAAAGCAATGCAACCATTGATACACAAATCAATAAAGGTCAAGCAGCCTTGACAACACTCCTCGGCGGGGGTTACAATGCAATACAACCATTGATACACAAATCAATGATGGTCAAGCAGCCTTGACAACACTCCCCAACAAGGGTTATTACTTAATGCAATCATTTATATACACATCAATGAACGTCAAGCAGCCTTGACGATTTGCCCAACAGGGATCTATCTGGTGATACACACATCAGCGAAGGTCAGGCATGAAAGTATTATGCATAAAAGCCAATCATGTATGATGATAAAGCATATACTGTGTAATCAATCTTATTTATTTATTAATAAAAGAATTATTTATTAAAGGCATTTATTATCTACATGGTGCTGTTTTAATAATATGTGATAAACCCATAGTTTTAAGCAACGCTTTTAGAATAATGATGATGATCATTCTAATGAGATCTAAATTCTTAGAAAGCTTAAAACTAAAATAGTTCCCAATCGTTGGATTACTAAATTGGGGATTAGTGAATCAGGATAGATTGTATACATCGTTGCTTGCTCATTGGATGAGGATGATTGATCTCATGATCATTTGTGTGGGAACACTAAAAGCAAGTATGTAGGTGCTTATTAGAGAATAAGTTCACTTTGAGCGTGACTCATTAAGGAATACCTAATGGAGTTTTACTTACATGTCGATAGGTATTCTGTAGTGATAGTAGTACAAATGATCCTTAGACTTGAGATCATCATAGTATCTTATATATAATGAATTACACTTTGACTTATTCCTTAAGACTCTTAGAGTATATCAAAGGGTATGCTTGGGTGTAATAAGTTATATATGAAGATAATGAATGATCGATAAAGAATCTACCACTTCTAGTAAAAAGGAGAAATGTCTATGTGATTCGATAAATGACAACCCAGAATCCTTGGCGAGGTGGAATGAAATTAGAAATAGTTTCTAATTTGCATTCATTAGGAGTTAATGCATTTAGGAATCGAAATACATATAATTAAATAAAATAAGACTTGTGGTAATTCCATGTCTTATATTTAATTGGGACGTTGTATGGTGGAAGGATTGAATTGTGCGGTAACTATTTACTCAAAGGTTCTTTTATGATTAATGTTGAAATCTATATTATACGGAAAGTCGTTGATCGTTAGGGAGGCTTATCCTATTGTAGAATAAATATTATTTATTTAAATAAATTATTTGTTTAATTTATTTATTTAAATGAGATTAGAATTGTTCTAATTGATTTATTCACAACTAGGTTTAATATGGAGAACCTAAAGGGTCACACCATAAAAGGAAGAATAATTATTTAAGAAGTTAATGGCATAATTGTAATAATATGTTAAGTATATTTAATTTAATCTATGGTGATAGAATAAATTAAATAGCTTAATATTATTATTTAATATTTTAGAAATATTAAATATAAATTAATAAGAGGAGTCTTATTAATATTATTACAATTATTATTATTTTAATTTCTAAAAGGTTTAGGAATTAATTTAATATAAGTACTCTCATTTATTCCTAATTGGATTAGGAAAGAAAATTAGTTAAAAAGAGTTTAATTAATTACCCCTAATAGGATTAGGAGCCCATTTAATTAAAAAGAGTTTAATTAAATAAATAATACCTTATTTTAATTAAAATAGAGGTTACATGATATCTTTATAAAAGGAGTCTTATATTAGATATCTAATATACGTAATTCTAGAGTTGGAGAGTACGCCCCATTTTCTATAGAGATAGGAAAAACTAGGGTTTGAGCCAATATACCCTTCTTCTTGAAAATTCTTCTTCTTTGGTGGATCACCTATAGAGGCCATACACTTGGGTGGCTTACATTGATCAAAGGAAGGAATCTGCAGGAGATTGAGGAGATCGCGGAGAAGTAGGAGGTGAACTTCGTGCACTGAGGAAGCTCGTTTCTCTGAGGATATGATTTCATAATTCCTTATTCTTCGTTTAATTAATAATATGCATAAAGGATGATCAAGGTAATTGGTTTGTGAAAAATTTTAAAATCGATTTTATTTCGCCGCTAAATTTTTCAATTTGATTGTTACTTTGATTTTCACAAAACCTAACGGTGGTATCGAGCCAAACTTTATCACGAATTATTAATTATTTTGATTCCATATATGTATGGGTATGTATTTAGAATAATTTATTGGGCATAATTTGTTGTATAAAATTATTATTTATGAAAAAAAAAAAATTTTATTTTCTTAGAAAAAGCTTTTTTGAATTTTTTTTTATGATTTCGTGGGTAATCATTTTTTTAAGGGGCATGATCGTGAAAGAAAAAAAAATAAAATCGTAATACTCTTTTTTTTTTCTTTCTTCTTTGAGTTCTTTGGACGGTTTATATATATATATTATTATATTTTTTTTACGAACTCGTGTGTTTTTTTTTGGTGAATCAGGTGTGGTGTTAGTACTAATATATATATATATATATATATATATATATATATATATATATATATATATATTAAGGTATTATTAATATATCGATTTTTAATATAAGAAAAGGTAAAGGCTATCATGTTTTTTGTTTTGTTGCGGTACATATTATTTATATATATATATATGAATTCATATATTATAGTATATAATATATATAACCGCACCTGCTTTTACAAAGGGTCATCACGTTATTTGAGTATTATTATACATAAAAGTGCGTTACGTCACGACTTGTTATATATATATAATATATTTTAATAATTTTATAATTAAAATAAAAGAGTTTATTTTAATCTTGAAATTGGATTTCATGCAACATAAAATTGCCCATTAAATGATATTCATATATATATGGAATGATTTAATTTATTGATACATATGATGATATGTATGATAATAAATGGGATTGATTATGGACAATTGACCAATATGATTGGATTTATTTTAGTTGGATGTTTGAATGAATGGGTTTTATTAAATGGGGTCTGCGTACCTCGTCTTTTCTAGTTTTCTTCTTGATGTAAATTCTATCTCTCTCCTATGTACTTCCCCTTGACTGCTGATCAAGGTTTCTATTTAAATTAAATAGTTTATGTAATAGGACTAGTTAGAATTTTTGAAGAACCCGAAGATCAAGGAGCAAGGGCGCTAAAAGACCCGTTTGTAATGGAGCAGGGTTTAAATGTAATAGTTATATTTAAATGTTTATTCTTTGCACCCTAGGGTTTGACCTTTTGGTTCACTTGGTGGCTCTAGTGAACAAACTAGAATAATAGTCCATAATCAATAAAGGGTAGAATATAGTATTCTATATGTGTATGCTAGTATTATATATATATATATATTATATATTATGCAAACATGCTTCGCATGTTTAATAATATGACGCGTATTTTATATATATATTTGCATGTGCGCTAAACAAGATGAGACAAATAATAACAAATCCCTCAAAGTTTTTATATATTAAGTCTTAAGCGTTCAAAGATATTTAGAATATCGAACGTCGCCTTCTAGCATGATAAAATTAATAGAGTATTAAATATTTAATATGAGTTTGTTGTGTCACCACAAGGCAAGTATTAAGTATTTAAGATGTTAATTTATCACATTTGATGCTTATAAAGAAAATTGAACAATATTGTTTTGTTGTGTCACCACAAGGGCTATATTTTTCTTTTTTGAATATATGGAAGTGCTAGGTTGGACTTAACTTAGATAATTTTGATTCGGATGTGCCACCACTTGATCAAAATAATCTAAGAGGCAAAACATAAGGAGTTACATGTTGATGTAATTGTGAGGAGTTGTCTACCTATTTATTTATATATAGTTTATTGTGTCACCACAAGGCTATATATATTTGAAATGAGATCCTTATTCTCACTAGCAAAAACTTTAATTAGATTTTCTTAGAACTATATATATGAGGTAGTATAGTTTGAAGAAAATAGTGGGAGATACCAATATAAAATAAGACCTAATTTATTTTGGTAATTAATTAAATGAATGTTTGCTAAAATATTGTCTTTTTACATGCGAAATTTGAAAATGTCACATTCACTAATTTCATTGCGTAGCATACTTGATCTTAACAAACCCGGTTGGACCGAACTACACCTGATTTGGTTAAGGAATCGAGAATTGTTCTCATTCTTTGAAAAAGATTTCTTATGTCCTAAATTAGCGATACTGCAAAAGTTGCAGAGACGACCTACGAGGAAGAGATTGCTACTTTTAAGCGTTGGCAAGATGATGCATCTCGTGGCTCAATGCATCATGCTCGCATCCATGAGTGCTTGAGCTCCCAGCGTCGACATGAAAACATGGATGCTCCTACTTATCTTACTACACCTTGAGAGTTGTATGGTGAGCAAAGTAGAATTGCTAGATATGAAATATCTAAGGAGCTCTTTAGATCTCGGATGAATGAGGCACTACCGTTGAGACTCATGTCCTAAAGATGATCAATCGATTGAAGCGTCTTGGGCGACTTGGGTTCATCATGGATGGGGAGTTGAGTCGAGATTTAGTCTTGCGGTCACTCCAGACACCTTCTCACAATTTGTTGTGAATTTTCACATGAATAAGTTGGATGTCGACTTGCTTGAATTACTTAACATGTTAAAAGCTGCTGAAGGTCACTTCCCATCCAAGAAGAACCATGTCTTCTTGGTGAATGATTCTTCAAGAAAAGGAAGAGGCCCAAGGTATCTTACGAAGGAAGAAATCCAAGAAGGCTAAAGGAAAGGCGAAAGTGAAGGATCAAAAAAAACTGATCCGATTAGCAAAGGAATTTGCTTCCATTGCAATAAGCCGGGTCCTTTGGAAGAGGAACTGCAAGGATTATCTCATGAACAAAAGCGAAGAAGCTTGAGAAGCTTGAATCCTAATCAAGGTTTGTTTATGATTGAAATTAATTTTTACGAAAGTTAATCTTCTACTTGGGTATTGGATCTGGGATGTGGTTCTCACATATGTAATAATATCTGAGGGGTGGTCGAAGTAGAAAGGCGAGCAAGGATGAGGTCGCCCTACGAGTGGGAAATGGAGCAAAGGTTCTTTGCATTAGTTTGTAAAGGGACTTATTGTTTAGCATTGCCTACAGGCAAGTTCATTAATTTAAATAATTGTTATTTTGTTCCAAATATCATTAGAAACATTATTTCAATCTCTGTATTGGATATGGATGGTTTTAATATTATAATAAAGAACAATAGTTGTTCCATTAATAATGATAATGTTTTATACGGTGTTGGTAATTTGCGAAATGGACTTTATATACTTGACTTGCATGAAAATATATTTCAAATTGAACAAACTAAGAAAAGGAAAAGAGATGTTGTTAATTATACCTTCATATGGCACTTTGTAGACTTCGGTCGTATTAATGAAACAAGATTATCCAAGTTGCGTAAAGATGGGCTCTAGAGAGCTATCGATTATGAATCATATCAACTTGTGAATCTTGTCTCATGGGTAAAATGACTAAATCTCCTTTTAGTGGAAAAGGAGAAAGAGATTCTGAGTTGTTAGCGTTGGTACACACGGATGTATGTGGACCTATGACAATGACCTTACGAGGAGGGTATTCTTATTTTATTACATTCATTGGCGACCACTCAAGATTTGGATATGTGTATTTAATGAAATACAAATCTGAATCATTTGAAAAGTTCAAAGAGTTGAAGTGAAGTTGAGAAGCAAGCTGGTAAGAGTATTAAGATTCTTGATCGATCGAGGAGGAGAATACTTAAGTGGTGAGTTTCTCAATTGTCTCAAAGAAAATGGTATAATCTCACAATGGACTCCACCGGGGATGCCACGGATGAATGGTGTATCCGAAAGGAGAAATCGAACATTGTTGGACATGGTTTGATCTATGATGAGCTTTACCAACCTTCCGGTTTTCATACGGGGATATGCCCTAGAATCAATTTTGCATACCTACTTAACAAGGTACCTACAAAATCCGTCCCCAAGACCCCATATGAGTTATGGACGGGGAGGAAACCAAATCTTAAGCATGTTAAGACTTGGGGTTGTCCGACTTATGTCAAAAAAGTTTGAAAAGCGATAAAGCAGAGACTAGATCTTACAAATGTAGATTTGTGGGATAACCTAAAAAGAAACATCGGGGTATTATTTCTATCATCCAAGTGATCAAAAGGTGTTTGTTGCGAAACATCTCGCCTTCTTGGAAAAGGAGTTTATCCTTGAAGGGGTTCGATTGGGAGTAAGATATATCTTGAAGAGGTTCAAGAACCACAAAATACTCTGAGATCAAAGTGAGGTACCTAACCAAGTAGAGATTCATACATGTACCACACCCTATTAAGTAAATACGGAAGAGTACCAAAGATGCAGAGACGGTATGGACTTGTCGTAGAAGATATGATGAGGTACGCATCATAGATGATGATGATCCATTGAATTACTGAGCAGGCTATGAGTAGTAAAGACTCGGAGAAGTGGCAAGAAGCCATGAAATCGAGATGGACTCCATGTATAAGAACCAAGTATGGACTTTGGTCTCACCCACTGAAGGCATTAAGCCTATTGGGTGTAAATGGGTCTTTAAAAAAGAAAGGCTGGAGCAGACTGACAAGGTAGAGACCTATAAGGGCTGTTGGTTGCAAAAGGTTTCAAAAGACAAGGAGTTGACTATGTGAAACCTTCTCACAAAGTAGCAATGCTCAAGTCCATTTGGATTTTGCTTGCGATTGCGACTTACCATGACTACGAAATCTGGTAGATGGACGTGAAAAGCGGCCTCTCTCGATGGGAAACTTGAGGAGGATGTGTATATGACACAACCGAGAGGATTTGTTTCAAAGGTTGGAACAAATCAAGTGCATAAGCTTCTGACGATCCATTTATGGATTAAAGCAAGCTTCTCGTGGGTGGAACATCGTTTTGATGAGACAATCAAAGAATTTGATTTTATCAAAATGAGGATGAACCATATGTGTACAAGAAAGGTTAGTGGGGCTTATTTGTTTCATTCTTTGTATTATATGTTGATGATATATATTATTGATAGGGAATGATATTCTATCTTTGCAATCAATTAAAATCGGTTATCTAAACACTTCTCCATGAAGGACTTGGGAGAAGCATCCTATATTTTGGGGATAAAGATCTATAGAGATAGATCTAAAAGGATGTTGGCTTATCCCAAGGAGATACATTAACTTGATGCTAAAAAGGTTTAGCATGGAAGATTCCAAAAGAGGTCTCATGCAGATGAGCCATGGAATACATCTCTCCAAGAAACAAGCCCCAAAGACACGAGGAGAGAAACCGTATGAGTAAGATTCCTTATGCTTCAAACAATAGGATCTATCATATACGATATGATATGTACTAGACCGGATGTCGCTCATGCACTTAGTGTAACAAGCGAGATATCAGTTGAATCGGAGAGAAGAACACTGGAAGGCGGTGAAAAATGTCCTAAAGTACTTAAGAAGAACTAAGGATGTATTTCTTGTCTACGGTGAGTGCGAATTAAAACTAGAGGCTTCACAGACTCAAGTTTTCAAAGCAGACCAAGATGATGATAAATCCTTTTGGGGTATGTGTTTACCTTAAGCGGTGGTATGATGAGTTGGAAAAGTCCAAGCGTGAAACAGTTGATGATTGATGATAGAGGCGAGTATATAGGCGCAAGTGAAGGCGAAAGGAAGTCTATATGGATGAAGAAGTTCATTCTTGAACTTGGTGTGGTTCCTAGCATTAAAGGACCGATTGCCTTTATTACGTGACAACCTTTGGAGCATTGCGCAAGCTAAGGAACCAGGTCTCATCGAAATCCAAACACGTGTTGCGGCGATTTCATTTGATCAGAGAGATCATTGAAGAGAGCGTCACCACTGGGCGTATGGACTCTCAAGACAATATTGAGATCCATTTACTAAAGCGTTAACACAACAACGGTTTGATCGTCACTTTAGAAGATGGGTATGAGATACCACGGTGATTGGCTTTAGTGCAGTGGGAGATTGAAAGTATTATGCATAAAAGCCGATCATGTATGATGATAAAGCATATCTTGTGTAATCAATCTTATTTATTTATTAATAAAAGAATTATTTATTAAAGGCATTTATTATCTACATGGTCTTTGTTTTAATAATATGTGATAAACCCGTAGTTTTAAGCAACGCTTTTAGAATAATGATGATGATCATTCTAATGAGATCTAAATTCTTAGAAAGCTTAAAACTAAAATAGTTCCCAATCATTGGATTACTACGAAATTGGGGATTAGTGAATCCAGGATAGATTGGTACATCGTTCTTGCTCATTGGATGAGGATGATTGATCTCATGATCATTTGTGTGGAGACACTAAAGCAAGTATGTAGGTGCTTATTAGAGAATAAGTTCCTTTGAGCGTGACTCGCTAAGGAATACCTAATGGAGTTTTACTTACTGTCGATACGAATTCTGTAGTGATAGTAGTACAAATGATCCTTAGACTTGAGATCATCATAGTATCTTATATATAATGAATTACACTTTGACTTATTCCTTAAGACTCTTAGAGTATATCAAAGGGTATGCTTGGGTGTAATAAGTTATATATGAAGATAATGAATGATCGATAAAGAATCTACCACTTCTAGTAAAAAGGAGAAATGTCTATGTGATTCGATAAATGATGACCCGAGAATCCTTGGCGAGGTGGAATGAAATTAGAAAGTAGTTTCTAATTTGCATTCATTAGGAGTTGTGCATTTAGGAATCGAAATACATATGATTAAATAAAATAAGACTTGTGATAATTCCATGTCTTATATTTAATTGGGACATTGTATGGTGGAAGAATTGAATTGTCACGGTAACTATTTACTCAAAGGTTCTTTTATGATTAATGTTGAAATCTATATTATACGGAAAGTCGTTGATCGCTAGGAGGCTTATCCCTATTGTAGAATAAATATTATTTATTTAAATAAATTATTTGTTTAATTTATTTATTTAAATGAGATTAGAATTGTTCTAATTGATTTATTCACAACAGGTTTAATATGGAGAACCTAAAGGGTCACACCATAAAAGGAAGAATAATTATTTAAGAAGTTAATGGCATAATTGTAATAATATGTTAAGTATATTTAATTTAATCTATGGTGATAGAATAAATTAAATAGCTTAATATTATTATTTAATATTTTAGAAATATTAAATATAAATTAATAAGAGAGTCTTATTAATATTATTACAATTATTATTATTTTAATTTCTAAAAGGTTTAGGAATTAATTTAATATAAGTACTCTCATTTATTCCTAATTGGATTAGGAAAGAAAATTAGTTAAAAGAGTTTAATTAATTACCCCTAATAGGATTAGGGAGCCCATTTAATTAAAAGAGTTTAATTAAATAAATAATACCTTATTTTAATTAAAATAGGGTTACATGATATCTTTATAAGAGAGTCTTATATTAGATATCTAATATCGTAATTCTAGAGTTGGAGAGATACGCCCCTTTTCTATTGAGATAGGAAAAACTAGGGTTTGAGCCAATACCGCTTCTTCTTGAAAATTCTTCTTCTTTGGTGGATCACCTATAGAGGCCATACACTTGGGTGGCTTACATTGATCAAAGGAAGGAATCAACCCAGGAGATTGAGGAGATCATGGAGAAGTAGGAGGAGGTGAACTTCGTACGAGGAAGCTTCGTTTCTACAAGGGTATGATTTCATAATTCCTTATTCTTCGTTTAATTAATAATATGCATAAAGGATGATCCGGGTAATTGGTTTGTGAAATTTTTTTTAAAATCTGATTTTATTTCGCTTCCGCTAAATTTTTCAATTTGATTGTTTCTTTGATTTTTCACAAAACCTAACAAGGCAGCCCTGACAAATTCATACTGTTGGCAGTAACTCCGACAAGATGGTGGGATATGTTATACACATCCTCAAACAGACAAAGCTTTATCCCCACAAATCTCTTTCACATAAGAGGCACCTCTATGGAGAATGAAGTCTGTTTCTAGGATTCACGACTTTGGTGATAGCCCCAACGTCAACATCCTTGAAGACTTGGATTGCATGTCCAAGACATCACTGATTGTCATCCCAACAGGATTAACTGACAATCATCTCATTCATACATTTGCATCATGTTGCTGCACATAGCATCGTGTTTATCTGTTGTATTTCAAGTGTCTAGGATTCTTTATCCTATCCATGCCTTGCATTGCATGAATATGATAAAGAGGGCACTATGAGACACTCAAAATTTTCTCACTAACCTATTACTAACATTATGGGAGGGCGTAATTGTCTTTCGGAGATAACCACGGAAGATGACTCACATCTATTCGGATACTATTGGAAGTTTCAACCTTTCAACCTGGACCACATAATCGGGAGGGAATATCGGTCTCAAACCGATGAACACATACCAGGAACATCATTTCCAACCTCGGAGATATCCCTGAGTTTCCTCCTTGGCGATAACCCCAAGGAATGATGTTGTAGTTCTGGCGATAACCCCGAAAATGCTTGTTTCAAATACATGCGATCAACTTCAATCTCGACCTCTCGATTTGAGGCACTCATACCGCTACTATGTCGCTTGACAGCCGGAGCTAACACCGCGTACATGCACCCACAAGATGACATTCGGCATTCAACACTTGCACCGGTCCAATCTCGGATGTAACCTCGAGCAACGTCTACTTTCAATTCAAATTGGTGATAAGATTTGCTTCATTAAAGCTGTTTTCAAAAATCATTTCATCCTTTATCGAAGTCACCTAACTTCTTGTAGAACACCTTGTTCACATTGTCGACCCTAGTAAGTCTCTTGTCTTGCGGTGAGGGTTTATAGAACAATAGGTATGAGTCTACCGGGTAAGAGTGCGAATGGAAGATAAAAGTGAATAAATTTTGAACCGGTAATAATGAGTAGGTTATTTAGATCAAACTCCTCTAACTAGTCGTAGGTCGACCTTACTGACCTTTACGAGACATAGTTAATCGGGAAGAAAAGCAGTTATGAAAATATCGGTCGAGTTTTACATAATTGGAATATACCGATAATTTCTCCCAAAGAAATTTATCGATCGACATTTTTAGATAACTTTAAAGCAGTTATAATGTTAAAAGCGGTTGAAAAGGTCTATCTTTATTAACAAAGAATATGAAAATTGTAGCCTTCTTTCCCCGGATGTTATTAAAAACATAGAAAAAAGGGTTATAATTTCATCCACATAGAGTCTAGTTCAAGTAGCGGTTAAACCATTGAATATTAAAGGAATTAATTCAAGTATCTACCTACATCTCGGAGATGCTAGATTTTGAATTATTATCCAAGCATAATAGGTGCTATGGAAGCCGATGCGCCTGATGGTCTATCCATTTTAATTGCTTTTCGACTTCACACTTAGTCAAGTGATCGACACCTATTAAAAGCTTTAACATTAAATATTAAAGCAATGGGAGAAATTACACAAATGATTGAAGGTTCTCAACGATTGCTCTAATCTATAGAATTTATTATAAGACCATGAAGACTAATTTGAGCGTCCGTGCTCTTAATAAAAGCCCTAAAGATCACCTTGTATTAATTCAAAGTTCAACCGGTGATGCTAATATCCGGATCCTAGAACAATTCTATGGAAAGATATTACATTACCAAGTCGATGGATTTTACCAAGTGAAATACCACGTGTGACTGTAGTAAACAACGTAGTGAACATTGAAAACATAAGGCAATTTTACGATGGGCTGTCAAAGTTAGCTTTGAGCGTTCTAGAAGACCGATTATTATAGAGGACTATTCTAGTTCTTGACTCATACATGAATCTACTAGAAGAGATTACGAAGTCTTAGTAACCCTTACATAAGAGACATTAAGTTAAAGGAATTTTAAATCAAGGTCAAAGCAAGTCATCCTTGTTATTCTTGTCACCCTCGAATTACCCGGTAGAAGAAAGCTCTTCTTCTCAGGCTCATACGAGCTTCCTACTCGGTCGATTTTGATGTTCGATTAATAATCAATTAAGAGTCATTAAGAAAGAATTTGTGTTAGATTGGATTAATCTTGTGAATGATTTTAACTCCAAATCTAATAAAATAAAAGACATCAATTTAGAAAAAATCCTTGTTGAGAAAGAAAGAGATAAAATTGTCGATAAATGGAAGAAATTTATTAGTAGTGAAAAAATTAATATTACCTTCTATGATTGGTATGAAGCGATATCGATTTAAATGCGATGTTATAACTAAAACTCGATGGGTTAAAGAAGACAAGTCTAAGGTCTCGTCTAGTCACCCACCCTTAGAAATCATCTTAATTTGGTAAAAAATACTTGATAACGGCCGATCCATTTAAAATCTCTAATGGAATTAATGATGATAAAAAATCATTGAACAGTTAAATTTTAGTAACGATACCTATAGCTGTAGGAAAAGCAGTTAGGCGAGGATTGAAGAAAAATTTGAAGAAAATATAATTAAAAACCGAGTCAAAAATTGTTCAACCACTATTAAAACTACGGAAAATAGAGAAAAATTAGGTTTACCTAATAAAGGCGTTGATCTTACGATAGCCATTGATCGGTTATTTAAAAATTAAAAACAAAAGGCAAGAGAGAGGCAGGAAGCAAGCGGTACTATTGCTTTATTATCGATCAGATTAACTACGATAATGAAAGCGATAGTCGGTCGATAGTCAATCGACTACCTCATCGATACAAGATATTCATGAGCAGTTAAATAAGTTAGCAGTCCATAATACTAGTATGACCCGAAATTGGTATTCTAGACCGACTCCTCCGGATCTACAATTTGAGAGAAATCTAGATAAACAATTTTACATTTCGTCTAATAAAATTTATGAATGGAATATTGGCCGGATTTAGCGAACAAGAAATCCTCGATAAGTTAAATCATATGTCCGTGGTGGCAAGCGACTATCTAACTAAATTGACACTCTTACTCGACGGATATTGTTGAATTATTGGCTAGTGGATTCTGGTATTCTCGGATCTTGGTGGGAAAAACATCTCTTTGAAGATTCTAGATTATCTATAATCCATCTTTGTTCGATTAGATCTTTGAAGGTAACTTAGATTTTTAATGAAACTATAGGAATAGGGCCACTGATGGAGTAAATACTTTGATTTATACTATAATAAAACACGCCGTAGGAACCCCGGTAACATCTTTGAAAGAATTCACGATCATTAAGTAATCTCACTTGTCCCCTCTAAGTGACTTTAGATGGTACAAAGATGTTTTTACTTCTAGAGTTATGATGAGAAATAGCGGTAATAAACCTTTTTGGAAAGAAAAATTTGTTAATGGTTTACGAGTCCTTATTTGCTCATAAAGTTAAGTGAAGAACTTAGTAAAAATTTAGGATATATTGATTATGATAATCTCACTTATGGTGACATAATCGAGTTATATTCAAAAGATAGGATTAAAAATGTGCATTGATTTTAAGTTAGCCAAACAAGCTAGTAAAGACAAGAAAAAAGCTAAATATGAGCTCGGAACATTACTGCGAGCAATATGGTTTTACCTCTGTGGCTCCTTCTGAGGCGAAAACACGAGGCGTAAACATATTGACTCTCACAAAAAGTCATAGGCGTCACAAGAAAAGCCGCGGTCATCATAAAGATAAGAATCAAGATAATTATTATAATAAGCCCAAACCCGTTAATAAAAAACATAATAAAAGAACTAAAAAATTTGATAAAAGTAAAATTGTGTGCCCACTGATTGTGGGCAAAAGGTCATTATAAAAGTGAATGCAAAATAAAAGCGAAGTTGTCTCGGTTAAATATTACTGAAGAAGAAGATCTTGAATATATTAGAGTTAATGAGAATAGAAAATGAAGTTAGTAATAATGAAGACTACAACATTTCATATTCCTACGATACTAACGGTGAAAATAATTGAATTGCGTAGCAATGCAAGCGAAGTCACCATACATCTCTTAATAATTGCAATGAAAATTGTTGCACTAAAAAGATTAATGTAATTAACAAGGATGATGAAGAGAGTTCTTTGTTAATTGACTTAATTAGTAAAATCAACGATCTAAGTTAAAAGCCCGATACAAAAGCAGTTAAAGATTTATTAACTAAAGATAATAGAAAGCGATAAGTTTATTAAAGCTAAAAAGAAACCAATTTTAGTCTTAATAAAACTTTGGAAAGATTTAAATCTCGAGTTAAAAAGTCGGTCTTCGAAATTAAATCAGGAAGTTAATAAATTAAAGAAAGAAATTGCTAATTTAAAATAGAAGTCTCTATTCTAAGAAAAGATTTAGATAAAGGCACGATCTTGGATCGATGATTCCTCATCCAGTGATGAAAATCACGATGAACGAGAATCATCTGGTACTAAAGATATTTAGGACTTATTTATTCAAGGTCTTTCACTTAAAAAATTAAAGACATCACCATTCGGAAATGGTATGTTTCTATTAACCTAGTTGTGGATAAAAACTTTTCAATACGACTTCTTGCCTTGGTCGATCTGGTCTTGATTTAAATTGTATCAAGAAGGTCTAATCGACTAAATATTACAAAAAAACCGGTGAAAAATTGAATTGACTAATGGTAGTCAAATGGAAATAAAATATAAATTATTACTAAAATACATATTTGTCGAAGATAACATGTGTTTCAAAACATCTTTTGTTTTGATTACGCAATCTTCTGAGACAAAATTATTTTGGGTTTACCATTTATATACTTATTATACCCATTTACGACTAGTAATGAAGGATTAACTTTGTAAACATTTAGGAAAGAAAATAACATTTAAGTTTCTTATTAAACGAAAAGAAAGAGATTTAAAATACATTCAAGAAGAATCCATTTCCAAATCATTGAATTTAATAAGCGTAAATCTACACATTTGAATTTCTTAAAAAGAAATCAAATATAAAAGAATTGAAAACAACTTCAAAATAAAGAGATTCGGTTAAAAATTGAAGAATTAAAACCTACATGAAGAATAACCTTTGTTACGATTCCCCGATGCCTTTTGGCATAGAAAGAAACATATGGTTAGGCTTCCTTATCTAAAGAATTCAAAAGAACATTTAATTCCCACTAAGGCTGAACCTATTCGGATGAGTCGTGAACAAATGGAGTTATGTAAAAATGAAATCAATGATCTCCTCGATAAAGGGTTAATTAAACCCGGTAAATCCCCTTGGTCTTTGCTGCGCCTTTTATGTCGATAATGAAGCGAGAAAAAAAAAGAGGTGTACCTCGTTTAGTTATTAATTACAAACCATTGAACAAGGTCTTAGAATGGATTAGGTACCCCCTTCCCAACAAAGGCGACCTTATCGATAGGTTAAGTAATGCCACCATTTTCGATAAAATTGACCTTAAATCCGGTTTACGGCAAATTGCCATTCATCACGATGATCGATACAAAAGCGACATTCACCACTCCGTTTGGACATTATGAATGGAATGTTCGGGCATTTGGCCTAAAAAATGCTCAGTGAATTTCAAAATATCCTCGATGACATATTAAACCCTTTCGACCATTTTATCGTTGTTTATATCGGCGACATTCTCGTTTACTCAAGACTATTGAAGAACACGAAAAACATTTAAAATCGTTCTTCACTACTATTAAAGTAAATGGTCTTGTTCTTTCTCCTTCCAAATGCTGACTGTTTGGTCAGAATAAGGTTTCTTGGTCTTAATATCTTGATGGACAAGTTGACCTATTGAGCGAGCTATTGATTCATTGACAAGTTCCCGGATAAGATAACCGATAAAACCCAGCTGCGAGAGATTTCTTGGCTCATTTGAATTATATAAGGCGAGTTCTCAAAGAATCTCGGGAAGATTTGCAAACCTCTTTTTGGCGTTTGCAAAATAATCCTCCACCTTGGTGACATTCATACTTACTGCGGTCCAACAAGTTAAAAAATATGTCGAAGACATTGCCACCTTGGCATTTCAATGATTGACGTTCAAAATTGTTGAAAGCAAGCGCCTCGGATATTGGATTCGGAGGCATTCTTAAACAAAAGTTAACATCAGATTCCCTGAACAAATTGTTCGATTTCATTTAAGTAGCATGGAATACTACTGATCAAAATATAGTACTATTAAAAAGAAATTCTTTCATTGGTATTATGTATTAATAAATTTCAAAATGACTTATTAAATCGAAATTTACGGTTCGCGCATTATTGCCAAGTCGATTGAATACATTTAGTAAAAGATGTTGAAAATTTAGCCTCTAAGCATTCTTTAAGCTAGATGGCAAGCTTTATTAAGCATTTTTGATTTTGATATTGAATACATTAAAGGCAAAAATAATTCTATTCTGATTTTCTTACGGAGAATTTATTCATACACAGTCTTATCTGATCGTGAGTTTGAGAGGTTCATCTCTCCTCTCGAGTCAAGGTAGCCCTAGTGGCCCAAGTAATCAACCAGTACCTTAGTCCCTCACCCGATTACCCACATCATCGATCGAACAAATTTTACATTCTTGGGACAATCCCCAAGCCTTATAGATTCGACCCTAGTTAATAAACTTTGAACCCATTGACCCATTCGGTAATCCGGCAAAGACCTCGTCTTGACTCTCGATCACTCCTCTTACGAGCATGTGCTCAAATGGGAAAGTTATTTGTTTCATATTGAACCTTACATGAAGCAAAAAATGATCCGATTAAGCTTCTTTGCCCTTTTTTTCCCTCTCTGGTTGGCATTTTCCTCCGGTAGCTCCTTATAAGTCTCTTGTTTATTATAAGGACATTCTCCTTGGCCCGAGTCGGTAAATATCAAACCAATTTATGCAAACAATGATAAATCAAAAGTTCTTTATCATTCTTTGTATATTAAACAATTCCTTGATTTACGATTGGGGAAAAAATCCCTCGATCTAATGGATCTCTCTAGTCATAGTAATCCTTTTTTGCTTTTATGATTATATTGAAGCTTTGGTATAAGGTTCTCCTTCATCGAGCAGAGTCCCATAGTCATTCTGGTTTATTCGGTTCGATCGTAAATTCAAAAGTCAATCCTTATTGGTTCGTCCTCACTGGTGGTATAGGCATGGTTCTACTATGACCTCCTTCCGAAACCCCCTTAAGGTCCAAGTTACCCATTTTGCTAATAATAGTAAAGCGGATCAAAAGAATGAGAACATTCCTCTCACTCTTCTCTTCATTAGTAAATATAAAGTTCACTGGATCCTTAAATGGCAATCTGGTATTTCTCCACCCTCTGTTGCTAGTAATTGGTGATTATCTACGATCCACTCCCTCGACTTTCCGCTTTTTCTACATCAAGTGGTGGGATAAGTTCGGCGTTATGAGAATCATTAGTCGGGGTTCAACAAGAATTTCTGTTGCCCTATTCGATTCGATCGATTCCCGGTCATTCGGGCTAAGGATTCTAAAGCCATTCCTTTAGAACCCTCTTCCTCGAAGTCGAGAAAAAGATTTCAAAAAAGAATCTAAGTCAAAAACCCGTCCTCTGACGGGATCCTCCACATTTCGTAGCATTTCGATTTCAAAGATTGCTCGGTAGTGAGTTAAAACTTATTGCTCAAGCCCTCGATAAAAGAATTGATGAGTTACGAAGAAGCCTCTAGGCATTCCTCGGCTTCTTCCCGAGAATGACTCGATTAGCGATTTGCGAGAAGATGATGGTGCATCGATCCCTACGGCACCATCGACCTTGAGGATGCTCGGGACCCATTTGCACGACATCTGGTAAAAGCGATTCTTTATTGATTGACCCGACGACTGCTCGTGACGATTCTTTATTGATTATGACCTTTGCTTTCCGTGACGATTCTTTACGATTAGATTTGACACTCTTTGACGTGACCGATTCTATTGATCGATCATTTTCCCGTGACCGGTCGAAATGATTCACTTTCGGTAGAAAGTAGCTCAGCGAAAAAAGGCTCTTTTCACAGAAAGCGAGTCGAGTCAAAAGTTGTCGACCCGAAGCATACGTAATAGTCAAAAGTTAGCTTTGTTTATCAGCGGTTGCTTATGCATACTTTACTTTTGCTTTTACCTTAAGTTGTTTTTACTTTTACTTTTACCTAAGTAAATTTTTTTACTTTTGCTTTTACTTTAGTAATTCACTTTTACCTAAGTGAAATGTTTCTTACTTTACCCAGTAAATGTATGAGTTCCCTTTCCTTGATTACATAAAAGGAAAGGCGAGCTCATTTAGCAAATCGAGTTTTGAAACTTAGAAAGACTACGAGCTCTCTCTCTCGGAAGAATCTTTAGTTTCTACCTCGATCGACCTCTTAACCTCTCTTCTCCAATTCTCTAGTTAAATGTTTTAAATTTGTAAGTACTTGTTTTATTTTGGTTCTTAGTTTGTACATAGTATGTATTATTAATTATTCTGATTGATTACTTATTTATAAAAGGCGTATTTTTTTTATTTGTATCTCTCTCTCTGTTCTTCTTGTTCTTTTTCTTAGCCCCAAATGGTATCGAGAGCGAATAATGTTGTTGTTGTTCTGTTCTAGCGACCGGTAAGATCTTTTGATTTGCTTCATTAAAAGCTGTTTTTCAAAAATCATTTCATCCTTTATCGAAGTCACCTAACTTCTTGTAGAACACCTTGTTCATTTGTCGACCCTAAGTAAGTCTCTTGTCTTGGCGGTGAAGGGTTTAAGAACAATAGGTATGAGTCTACCCGGTAAGAGGTGCGAATGGAAGATAAAGAGTGAATAATTTTGAACCGGTAATAATGAGTAGGTTATTTAGATCTAACTCCTCGCTAGTCATAGGTCGACCTTGCTGACCTTTACGGACATAGTTAATCGGGAAGAAAGCAGTTATGAAAATATCGGTCGAGTTTTACATAATTGGAATATACCGAGAATTTCTCCCAAAAGAAATTTATCGATCGACATTTTTAGATAACTTTAAAGCAGTTATAATGTTAAAAGCAGGTTGAAAAAGGTATATCTATTAACAAAGAAAAATATGAAAATTGTAGCCTTCTTTCCCCGGATGTTATTAAAAACATAGAAAAAGGGTTATAATTTCATCCACAGAGTCTAGATTCAAGTAGCAGTTAAACCATTGAATATTAAAGGAATTAATTCAAGTATCTACCTACATCTCGGAGATGCTAGATTTTGAATTATTATCCAAGCATAATAGGTGCTATGGAAGCCGATGCGCCTGATGGTCTATCCATTTTAATTGCTTTCGACTTCACACTTAGTACAAGTGATCGACACCTATTAAAAGCTTTAACATTAAATATTAAAAGCAATGGGAGAAATTACACAAATGATTGAAGGTTCTCGACGATTGCTACAATCTATAGAATTTATTATAAGACCATGAAGACTAATTTGAATGTCCATGCTCTTAATAAAAGCCCTAAAAGATCACCTTGTATTAATTCAAAGTTGACCGGTGATCTTTAATATCCGGATCCTAGAACAATTCTATGGAAAGATATTACATTACCGAGTCGATGGATTTTACCAAGTGAAATACCATGATGACTGTAGTAAACAACGTAGTGAACATTGAAAACATAAAGGCAATTTTACGATGGGCTGTCAAAGTTAGCTTTGAGCGTTCTAGAAGACCGATTATTATAGAGGACTATTCTAGTTCTTGACTCATACATGAATCTACACTAGAAGAGATTACGAAGTCCTTAGTAACCCCATACATAAGAGACATTAAGTTAAAAGGAATTTTAAATCAAGGTCAAAGCAAGTCATCCTTGTTATTCTTGTCACCCTCGAATTACCCGGTAGAAGAAGAAAGCTCTTCTTCTCAGGCTCATACGAGCTCCTACTCGATCGATTTTGATGTTCGATTAATAATCAATTAAGAGTCGTTAAGAAAGAATTTGTGTTAGATTGGATTAATCTTGTGAATGATTTTAACTCCAAATCTAATAAAAATAAAAGACATCAATTTAGAAAAAATCCTTATTTGAGAAAGAAAGAGATAAAATTGTCGATAAATGGAAGAAATTTATTGGTAGTGAAAAAATTAATATTACCTTCTATGATTGGTATGAAGCGATATCGATATAAATGCGATGTTATAACTAAAACTCGATGGGTTAAAGAAGAAACAAGTCTAAGGTCTGTCTAGTCACCCACCCTTAGAATCATCTTAATTTGGTAAAAAATACTTGATGTGGCCGGTCCATTTAAAATCTCAATGGAATTAATGATGATAAAAAAATCATTGAAACAGTTAAATTTTAGTAACGATACCTAGCATTTGTAGGAAAAGCAGTTAGGCGAGGATTGAAGAAAAATTTGAAGAAAATATAATTAAAAAACCGAGTCAAAAATTGTTGACCACTATTAAAACTACTACCGGAAAATAGAAAAATTAGGTTTACCTAATAAAGGCGTTGATCTTCGATAGCCATTGATCGAGTTATTTAAAAATTAAAAACAAAAAAGTGAGCAGGAAAGCAAGCGGTACTATTGCTATTATCGATCAGATTAACTACGATAATGAAAGCGATAGTCGATCGATAGTCAATCGACTACCTCATCGATCAAGATATTCATGAGCAGTTAAATAAGTTTAATCCATAATACTAGTATGACCCGAAATTGGTATTCTAGACCCGACTCCTCGGATCTACAATTTGAAGAGAAATCTAGATAAACAATTTTACATTTGATCTAATAAAATTTATGAATGGAATATTGGCGGATTTAGTGAACAAGAAATCCTCGATAAGTTAAATCATATGTCCGTGGTGGTGGCAAACGACTATCTAACTAAATTGACACTCTAACTTTCGACGGATATTGTTGAATTATTGGCTAGTGGATTCTGGTATTCTCGGATCTTGGTGGGAAAAACATCTCTTGAAGATTCTAGATTATCTATAATCCATCTTTGTTCGATTGAATCTTTGAAAGGTAACCCGATTTTTAATGAAACTATAGGAATAGGGCCACACGATGGAGTAAATACTTTGATTTATACTATAATAAAACGCCGTAGGAACCCCGGTAACATCTTTGAAAGAATCACGATCGATTAAGTAATCTCACTTGTCCCCTCTAAGTGACTTTAGATGGTACAAAGATGTTTTTACTTCTAGAGTTATGATGAGAAATAATGGTAATAAACCTTTACGGAAAGAAAAATTTGTTAATGGTTTCTGAGTCCTTATTTGCTCATAAAGTTAAGTGAAGAACTTAGTAAAAATTTAGGATATATTGATTATGATAATCTCACTTATGGTGACATAATCGAGTTATATTCAAAAGATAGGATTAAAAATGTGCATTGATTTTAAGTTAGCCAAACAAGCTAGTAAAACGAAAAAAAGCTAAATATGAGCTCGGAACATTACTGCGAGCAATATGGTTTTACCTCTGTGGCTCCTTCTAGAGGCGAAAACACGAGGCATAAACATATTGACTCTCACAAAAGTCATAGGCGTCACAAAGAAAAGCGCGGTCATCATAAAGATAAGAATCAAGATAATTATTATAATAAGCCCAAACCCGTTAATAAAAAGCGATAAAAGAACTAAAAAATTTGATAAAAGTAAAATGTGTATTACCCTGATTGTGGCAAAAAAAGGTCATTATAAAAGTGAATGCAAAATAAAAGCGAAGTTGTCTCGGTTAAATATTACTAGCGAAGAAGATCTTGAATATATATTAGAGTTAATGAGAATAGAAAATGAAGTTAGTAATAATGAAGACTACAACATTTCATATTCCTACGATACTAACGGTGAAAATAATTGAGCGAGTAGCAAGCGAAGTCACCATACTGTCTTAATAATTGCAATGAAAATTGTTGCACTAAAAAGATTAATGTAATTAACAAGGATGATGAAAGAGTTCTTTGTTAATTGACTTAATTAGTAAAATCAACGATCTAAGTTAAAAGCCCGATACAAAAGCAGTTAAAAGATTTATTAACTAAAGATAATAGAAAAGCGATAAGTTTATTAAAGCTAAAGAGAAAACCAATTTTAGTCTTAATAAAACTTTGGAAAGATTTAAATCTCAGTTAAAAAGTGGGTCTTCGAGAATTAAATCGGGAAGTTAATAAATTAAAGAAAGAAATTGCTAATTTAAAAATAGAAGTCTCTATTCTAAGAAAAGATTTAGATAAAAGGCACGATCTTGGATCGATGATTCCTCATCAGTGATGAAAATCACGATGAACGAGAATCATCTGGTACTAAAGATATTTCGGACTTATTTATTCAAGGTCTTTCACTTAAAAAATTAAAGACATCACCATTCGGAAATGGTATGTTTCTATTAACCTAGTTGTGGATAAAAACTTTTCAATACGACTTCTTGCCTTGGTGATCTGGTCTTGATTTAAATTGTATCGAAGGTCTAATCGACTAAATATTACAAAAAAACCGGTGAAAAATTGAATTGACTAATGGTAGTCAAATGGAAATAAAATATAAATTACCAAAAAGTACATATTTGTGTCGAGATAACATGTGTTTCAAAACATCTTTTGTTTTGATTACGCAATCTTCTGAGACAAAATTATTTTGGGTTTACCATTTATATACTTATTATACCCATTTACGACTAGTAATGAAGGATTAACTTTGTAAACATTTAGGAAAGAAAATAACATTTAAGTTTCTTATTAAACCGAAAAGAAAGAGATTTAAAATACATTCAAGAAGAATCCATTTCAAATCATTGAATTTAATAAGCGTAAATCTACACATTTGAATTTCTTAAAGAAGAAATCAAATATAAAAGAATTGAAGAAAACAACTTCAAAATAAAAGAGATTCGGTTAAAAATTGAAGAATTAAAAACCTACATGAAGAATAACCTTTGTTACGATTCCCCGATGCCTTTTGGCATAGAAAAAAACATATGGTTAGGCTTCCTTATGCTAAGGAATTCAAAAAGAACATTTAATTCCCACTAAAGGCTGAACCTATTCGGATGAGTCGTGAACAAATGGAGTTATGTAAAAATGAAATCAATGATCTCCTCAATAAAGGGTTAATTAAACCCGGTAAATCCCCTTGGTCTTGCTGCTTGCCTTTTATGTCGATAATGAAGCGAGAAAAAGAAAGAGGTGTACCTCGTTTAGTTATTAATTACAAACCATTGAACAAGGTCTTAGAATGGATTAGGTACCCCCTTCCCAACAAAGGCGACCTTATCGATAGGTTAAGTAATGCCACCATTTTCGATAAATTTGACCTTAAATCGGTTTACGGCAAATTGCCATTCATCACGATGATCGGTACAAAAGCGACATTCACCACTCCGTTTGGACATTATGAATGGAATGTTAGGGCATTTGGCCTAAAAATGCTCAGTGAATTTCAAAATATCCTCGATGACATATTAAACCCTTTTTGACCATTTTATCGTTGTTTATATCGGCGACATTCTCGTTTACTCCAAGACTATTGAAGAACACGAAAAACATTTAAAATCGTTCTTCACTACTATTAAAGTAAATGGTCTTGTTCTTTCTCCTTCAAATCGACTGTTTGGTCAGAATAAGGTTTCTTGGTCTTAATATCTTGATGGACAAGTTGACCTATTGAGCGAGCTATTGATTATTTGACAAGTTCCCGGATAAGATAACTTGATAAAACCCAATGCGGAGATTTCTTGGCTCATTTGAATTATATAAGCAAGTTCTACAAGAATCTCGGGAAGATTTGCAAACCTCTTTTTCGGCGTTTGCAAAATAATCCTCCACCTTGGTGACATTCATACTACTGCGGTCCAACAAGTTAAAAAATATGTCGAAGACATTGCCTGCCTTGGCATTTCAATGATTGACGTTCAAAATTGTTGAGGCCAAGCGCCTCGGATATTGGATTCGGAGGCATTCTTAAACAAAAAGTTAACATCAGATTCCCCTGAACAAATTGTTCGGTTTCATTCGTAGCATGGAATACTACCACAATCAAAATATAGTACTATTAAAAAGAAATTCTTTCATTGGTATTATGTATTAATAAATTTCAAAATGACTTATTAAATCGAGAAATTTACGGTTCGCATTATTTATAAAGTCGACGAAATACATTTAGTAAAAGATGTTGAAAATTTAGCCTCTAAGCATTCTTTAAGCTAGATGGCAAGCTTTATTAAGCATTTTGATTTTGATATTGAATACATTAAAGGCAAAAATAATTCTATTCTGATTTTCTTACGGAGAATTTATTAAATACAGTCTTATCTGATCGTGAGTTTGAGAGGTTCATCCTCTCTCTCGAGGTCGAATTAGCCCTAGTGGCCTGAGTAATCAACCAGGTACCTTAGTCCCTCACCCGATTACCCACATACATCGGTCGAACAAATTTTTTACATTCTTGGGACAATCCCCAAGCCTTATGATTCGACCCTAGTTAATAAACTTTGAACCCATTGACCCATTCGGTAATCCGGCCAAAGACCTCGTCTTGACTCCGATCACTCCTCTTACGAGCATGTGCTCAAATGGGAAAGTTATTTGTTTCATATTGAACCTACATGAAGCGAAAAAATGATCCGATTAAAGCTTTGCCCAGTTTTTCCCTCTGGTTGGCATTTTCCTCCGGTAGCTCCTTATAAGTCTCTTGTTTATTATAAGGACATTCTCCTTGGCCCGAGTCGGTAAATATCAAACCAATTTATGCAAACAATGATAAATCAAAAGTTCTTTATCATTCTTTGTATATTAAACAATTCCTTGATTTACGATTGGGGAAAAAATCCCTCGATCTAATGGATCTCTCTAATCATAGTAATCCCCTTTTGCTTTTATGATTATATTGGCGCTTTGGTATAAGGTTCTCCTTCATCGAGCAGAGTCCCATAGTCATTTCTGGTTTATTCGGATTCGATCGTAAATTCAAAAGTCAATCCCTTATTGGTTAGTCCTCTGGTGGTATAGGCATGGTTCTACTATGACCTCCTTCCAGACCCCCTTAAGGTCAAGTTACCCATTTTGCTAATAATAGTAAAGCGGATCCAAAGAATGAGAACATTCCTCTCACTCTTCTCTTCATTAGTAAATATAAAGTTCCTGGATCCTTAAATGGCAATCGGTATTTCTCCACCCTCTCTGTTGCTAGTAATTGGCGATTATCTACGATCCACTCCCTCGACTTTCCGCTTTTTCTACATCAAGTGGTGGGATAAGTTCGGCGTTAATGAGAATCATTGGTCGGGTTCAACAAAATTTCTGTTGCTCCTATTCGATTCGGTCGATTCCCGGTCATTCGGGCTAAGGATTCTAAAGCCATTCCTTTAGAACCCTCTTCCTCAAGTCGAGAAAAAGATTTCAAAAGAATCTAAGTCAAAAACCGGTCCTCTGAGGATCCTCCTGTTCCGTAGCATTTTCGATTTCAAAGATTGCTCGGTAGTGAGTTAAAACTTATTGCTCAAGCCCTCGATAAAAGAATTGATGAGTTACGAAGAAGCCTCTAGGCATTCCTCGAAACTTCTTCCCGAGAATGATTTCGATTAGCGATTTGCGAGAAGATGATGGTGCATACGATCCCTACGGCACCATCGACCTTGAGGATGCTCGGAGACCCATTTGCACGACATCTGATTTAGCGATTCGATTATTCGATTCATTTTTCGTGACTATTTGACACTTTCGTGACGATTGACCTTTATTATTCGATTACGATGACACCTTTCCGTGACGATTCTTGATTGATTGACTTTGCCCGTCGACCCGGTCGAAATGATTCACTTTCGGTAGAAAGTAGCTCAGCAGAAAAAGAGGCTCTTTTCCGCAAAGCGAGTCGAGTCAAAAGTTGTCGGCCGAAGCATCTGTAATAGTCAAAAAGTTAGCCTTGTTTATCAGCGATTTGCTTTATAAATGTACTTTTACTTTTGCTTTTACCTTAGTAACTTTTACCTAAGTAAAATTTTTTACTTTTGCTTTTACTTTAGTAATTCACTTTTACCTAAGTGAAATGTTTCTTACTTTACCCAGTAAATATATGAGTTCCCTTTCCTTGTTACATAAAAGGAAGGCGAGCTCATTTTAGCAAATCGAGTTTTGAAACTTAGAAAGACTACGAGCTCTCTCTCTCGGAAGAATCTTTAGTTTCTACCTCGATCGACCTCTTAACCTCTCTTCTCCAATTCTCTAGTTAAATGTTTTAAATTTGTAAGTACTTGTTTTATTTTAGGTTCTTAGTTTGTACATAGTATGTATTATTAATACAATTGATTACTTATTTATAAAGCGTGTTTTATTTTATTTATTTATCTCTCTCTCTCTCATTTCTTCCTTTCTTTTCTTCGCCCCAATGGTATGGTATCGAGCAAGTTTGTATCGAGCGAGTTGTTGTTCTGTTTTAGCGACCGGTAAGATCTTTTGATTTGCTTCATTAAAGCTGTTTTCAAAAATCATTTCATCCTTTATCGAAGTCACCTAACTTCTTGTAGAACACCTTGTTATTTGTCGACCCTAGAGTAAGTCTCTTGTCTTGCGGCGGTGGTGGGGTTTAAGAACAATAGGTATGAGTCTACCCGGTAGAGAGAGTGCGAATGGAAGATAAAGAGTGAATAAATTTTGAACCCGATAATAATGAGTAGGTTATTTAGATCTAACTCCTCGGACTAGTCGTAGGTCGACCTTACTGACCTTTACGGACATAGTTAATCGGGGAAAAAGCAGATTATGAAAATATCGGTCGAGTTTTACATAATTGGAATATACCGAAATTTCTCCCAAAAGAAATTTATCGGTCGACATTTTAGATAACTTTAAAAGCAGTTATAATGTTAAAAGCAGGTTGAAAAGGTCATATGCTATTAACAAAGAATATGAAAATTGTAGCCTTCTTTCCCCGGATGTTATTAAAAACATAGAAAAAAGGGTTATAATTTCATCCACATAGAGTCTAGATTCAAGTAGCAGTTAAACCATTGAATATTAAAGGAATTAATTCAAGTATCTACCTCATCTCGGAGATGCTAGATTTTGAATTATTATCCAAGCATAATAGGTGCTATGGAAGCGAGCGATGCGCCTGATGGTCTATCCATTTTAATTGCTTTCACGACTTCACACTTAGTCAAGTGATCGACACCTATTAAAAGCTTTAACATTAAATATTAAAGCAGCGGGAGAAATTACACAAATGATTGAAGGTTCGACGATTGCTCTAATCTATAGAATTTATTATAAGACCATGAAGACTAATTTGAATGTCCATGCTCTTAATAAAAGCCACAAAAGATCACCTTGTATTAATTCAAAGTTCAACCGGTGATCTTTAATATCCGGATCCTAGAACAATTCTATGGAAAGATATTACATTACCCGGTCGATGGATTTTACCAAGTGAAATACCACGTGACTGTAGTAAACAGCGTAGTGAACATTGAAAACATAAAGGCAATTTTACGATGGGCTGTCAAAGTTAGCTTTGAGCGTTCTAGAAGACCCGATTATTATAGAGGACTATTCTAGTTCTTGACTCATACATGAATCTACCTAGAAGAGATTACGAAGTCTTAGTAACCCTTACATAAGAGACATTAAGTTAAAAGGAATTTTAAATCAAGGTCGAGCAAGTCATCCTTGTTATTCTTGTCACCCTCGAATTACCCGGTAGAAGAAAGCTCTTCTTCTCAGGCTCATACGAGCTTCTACTCGATCGATTTTGATGTTCGATTAATAATCAATTAAGAGTCGTTAAGAAAGAATTTGTGTTAGATTGGATTAATCTTGTGAATGATTTTAACTCCAAATCTAATAAAAAATAAAAGACATCGATTTAGAAAAAATCACCTTATTTGAGAAAGAAAGAGATAAAATTGTCGATAAATGGAAGAAATTTATTGGTAGTGAAAAAATTAATATTACCTTCTATGATTGGTATGAAGCGATATCAATATAAATGCGATGTTATAACTAAAACTCGATGGGTTAAAGAAAACAAGTCTAAGGTCTCGTCTAGTCACCCACCCTTAGAATCATCTTAATTTGATAAAAAATACTTGATGTGGCCGATCCATTTAAAATCTCAATGGAATTAATGATGATAAAAAAATCATTGAACAGTTAAATTTTAGTAACAATACCTATGGCTGTAGGAAAAGCAGTTAGGCGAGATTGAAGAAAAATTTGAAGAAAATATAATTAAAAACCCGAGTCAAAAATTGTTCGACCACTATTAAAACTACGGAAAATAGAAAAATTAGGTTTACCTAATAAAGGCGTTGATCTTACGATAGCCATTGATCGGTTATTTAAAAATTAAAAACAAAAGGTGAGCAGGAAGCAAGCGGTACTATTCTTTATTATCGATCAGATTAACTACGATAATGAAAGCGATAGTCGATCGATAGTCAATCGACTACCTCATCGATACAAGATATTCATGAGCAGTTAAATAAGTTAGCGAATCCATAATACTAGTATGACCGAGAAATTGGTATTCTAGACCCGACTCCTCCGGATCTACAATTTGAAGAGAAATCTAGATAAACAATTTTACATTTGATCTAATAAAATTTATGAATGGAATATTGGCGGATTTAGTGAACAAGAAATCCTCGATAAGTTAAATCATATGTCCGTGGTGGCAAACGACTATCTAACTAAATTCAACACTCTAACTCGACGGATATTGTTGAATTATTGGCTAGTGGATTCTGGTATTCTCGGATCTTGGTGGGAAAAACATCTCTTTGAAGATTCTAGATTATCTATAATCCATCTTTGTTCGATTAGATCTTTGAAAGGTAACCCGATTTTTAATGAAACTATAGGAATAGGGCCACTGATGGAGTAAATACTTTGATTTATACTATAATAAAACGCCGTAGGAACCCCGGTAACATCTTTGAAAGAATCCACGATCGATTAAGTAATCTCACTTGTCCCCTCTAAGTGACTTTAGATGGTACAAAGATGTTTTTACTTCTAGAGTTATGATGAGAAATAGCGGTAATAAACCTTTACGGAAAGAAAAATTTGTTAATGGTTTCGAGTCCTTATTTTTTCTCATAAAGTTAAGTGAAGAACTTAGTAAAAATTTAGGATATATTGATTATGATAATCTCACTTATGGTGACATAATCGGTTATATTCAAAAGATAGGATTAAAAATGTGCATTGATTTTAAGTTAGCCAAACAAGCTAGTAAAGACAAGAAAAAAAGCTAAATATGAGCTCGGAACATTACTGCGAGCAATATGGTTTACCTCTGTGGCTCCTTACAGAAGCGAAAACGAGGCGTAAACATATTGACTCTCACAAAAGTCATAGGCGTCACAAGAAAAAGCCTTGCGTCATCATAAAGATAAAAATCAAGATAATTATTATAATAAGCCCAAACCCGTTAATAAAAAACAGAATAAAAGAACTAAAAATTTGATAAAAAAGTAAAATTGTGTGCCTGATTGTGGGCAAAAAGGTCATTATAAAAGTGAATGCAAAATAAAAAGCGAAGTTGTCTCGGTTAAATATTCTTGAAGAAGATCTTGAATATATATTAGAGTTAATGAGAATAGAAAATGAAGTTAGTAATAATGAAGACTACAACATTTCATATTCCTCACGATACTAACGGTGAAAATAATTGAGCGATGTAGCAAGCGAAGTCACCATACATGTCTTAATAATTGCAATGAAAATTGTTGCACTAAAAAGATTAATGTAATTAACAAGGATGATGAAGAGAGTTCTTTGTTAATTGACTTAATTAGTAAAATCAACGATCTAAGTTAAAAGCCCGATACACAAAAGCAGTTAAAAGATTTATTAACTAAAGATAATAGAAAAGCGATAAGTTTATTAAAGCTAAAAAGAAACCAATTTTTAGTCTTAATAAAACTTTGGAAAGATTTAAATCTCAGTTAAAAAAGTGGGTCTTCGAGAATTAAATCGAAGTTAATAAATTAAAGAAAGAAATTGCTAATTTAAAAATAGAAGTCTCTATTCTAAGAAAAGATTTAGATAAAAGGCACGATCTTGGATCGATGATTCCTCATCAGTGATGAAAATCACGATGAACGAGAATCATCTGGTACTAAAGATATTTCGGACTTATTTATTGAGGTCTTTCACTTAAAAAATTAAAGACATCACCATTCGGAAATGGTATGTTTCTATTAACCTAGTTGTGGATAAAAACTTTTCAATCGACTTCTTGCCTTGGTGATCTGGTGATTTAAATTGTATCAAGAAGGTCTAATCGACTAAATATTACAAAAAAACCGGTGAAAAATTGAATTGACTAATGGTAGTCAAATGGAAATAAAATATAAATTACCTAAAAATACATATTTGTCGAAGATAACATGTGTTTCAAAACATCTTTTGTTTTGATTCGCAATCTTCTGAGACAAAATTATTTTGGGTTTACCATTTATATACTTATTATACCCATTTACGACTAGTAATGAAGGATTAACTTTGTAAACATTTAGGAAAGAAAATAACATTTAAGTTTCTTATTAAACGAAAAGAAAGAGATTTAAAATACATTCAAGAAGAATCCATTTCAAATCATTGAATTTAATAAGCGTAAATCTACACATTTGAATTTCTTAAAAAGAAGAAATCAAATATAAAAGAATTGAAGAACAACTTCAAAATAAAGAGATTAGGTTAAAAATTGAAGAATTAAAACCTACATGAAGAATAACCTTTGTTACGATTCCCCGATGCCTTTTGGCATAGAAAAAAACATATGGTTAGGCTTCCTTATCTTTAAGGAATTCAAAAGAACATTTAATTCCCACTAAAAGGCTGACCTATTCGGATGAGTCGTGAACAAATGGAGTTATGTAAAAATGAAATCAATGATCTCCTCAATAAAGGTTAATTAAACCCGGTAAATCCCCTTGGTCTTGCTTCGCCTTTTATGTCGATAATGAAGCGAGAAAAAGAAAGAGGTGTACCTCGTTTAGTTATTAATTACAAACCATTGAACAAGGTCTTAGAATGGATTAGGTACCCCCTTCCCAACAAAGGCGACCTTATCGATAGGTTAAGTAATGCCACCATTTTCGATAAATTTGACCTTAAATCGGTTTACGGCAAATTGCCATTCATCACGATGATCGGTACAAAAGCGACATTCACCACTCCGTTTGGACATTATGAATGGAATGTTCGGGCATTTTGGCCTAAAAATGCTCAGTGAATTTCAAAATATCCTCGATGACATATTAAACCCTTTCGACCATTTTATCGTTGTTTATATCGGCGACATTCTCGTTTACTCAAGACTATTGAAGAACACGAAAAACATTTAAAATCGTTCTTCACTTATTAAAGTAAATGGTCTTGTTCTTTCTCCTTCCAAATGCGACTGTTTTTGGTCAAGAATAAGGTTTCTTGGTCTTAATATCTTGATGGACAAGTTGACCTATTGAGCGAGCTATTGATTGATTTGACAAGTTCCCGGATAAGATACTTGATAAAACCCAGCTGCGAGAGATTTCTTGGCTCATTTGAATTATATAAGCAAGTTCTGAGAATCTCGGGAAGATTTGCAAACCTCTTTTTCGGCGTTTGCAAAATAATCCTCCACCTTGGTGACATTCATACTTACTGCGGTCCAATGAGTTAAAAATATGTCGAAGACATTGCCTGCCTTGGCATTTTCAATGATTTCGACGTTCAAAATTGTTGAGGCCAAGCGCCTCGGATATTGGATTGGAGGCATTCTTAAACAAAAGTTAACATCAGATTCCCTGAACAAATTGTTCGATTTCATTAAGTAGCATGGAATACTACACAATCAAAATATAGTACTATTAAAAAGAAATTCTTTCATTGGTATTATGTATTAATAAATTTCAAAATGACTTATTAAATCGAAATTTACGGTTCGCATTATTTATGAAGTCGATTGAAGTACATTTAGTAAAAGATGTTGAAAATTTAGCCTCTAAGCATTCTTTAAGCTAGATGGCAAGCTTTATTAAGCATTTTGATTTTGATATTGAATACATTAAAGGCAAAAATAATTCTATTCTGATTTTCTTACGGAGAATTTATTCATACAGTCTTATCTGATCGTGAGAGTTTGAGAGGTTCATCCTCTCTCTCGAGTTAAAATTAGCCCTAGTGGCCCAAGTAATCATCCGAGAGGTACCTTAGTCCCTCACCCGATTACCCACATCTATCGGTCGAACAAATTTTACATTCTTGGGACAATCCCCAAGCCTTACTGATTCGACCCTAGTTAATAAACTTTGAACCCGTTGACCCATTCGGTAATCCGGCCAAAGACCTCGTCTTGACTCGATCCTCCTCTTACGAGCATGTGCTCAAATGGGAAAGTTATTTGTTTCATATTGAACCTTACATGAAGCAAAAAAAATGATCGATTAAGCTTGCTTGAGTTTTTCCCTCTGGTTGGCATTTTCCTCCGGTAGCTCCTTATAAGTCTCTTGTTTATTATAAGGACATTCTCCTTGGCCGAGGTCGGTAAATATCAAACCAATTTATGCAAACAATGATAAATCAAAAGTTCTTTATCATTCTTTGTATATTAAACAATTCCTTGATTTACGATTGGGGAAAAAATCCCTCGATCTAATGGATCTCTCTAATCGTAGTAATCCTTTTTGCTTTTATGATTATATTGGCGCTTTGGTATAAGGTTCTCCTTCATCGAGCGAGTCCCATAGTCATTCTGGTTTATTGGTTCGATCGTAAATTCAAAAGTCAATCCCTTATTGGTTAGTCCTCTTTGGTGGTATAGGCATGGTTCTACTATGACCTCCTTCCAGACCCCTTAAGGTCCAAGTTACCCATTTTGCTAATAATAGTAAGCGGATCAAAGAATGAGAACATTCCTCTCACTCTCCTCTTCATTAGTAAATCTAAGTTCCTGGATCCTTAAATGGCAATCTGGTATTTCTCACCCTCTGTTGCTAGTAATTTGGTGATTATCTACGATCCACTCCCTCGACTTTCCGCTTTTTCTACATCAAGTGGTGGGATAAGTTCGGCGTTAACGAGAATCATTGGTCGGGTTCAACAAGAATTTTCTGTTGCCTATTCGATTCGGTCGATTCCCGGTCATTCGGGCTAAGGATTCTAAAGCCATTCCTTTAGAACCCTCTTCCTCGAAGTCGAGAAAAAGATTTCAAAAGAATCTAAGTCAAAAAACCGGTCCTACGAGGATCCTCTGTTCCGTAGCATTCGATTTCAAAGATTGCTCGGTAGTGAGTTAAAACTTATTGCTCAAGCCCTCGATAAAAGAATTGATGAGTTACGAAGAAGCCTCTAGGCATTCCTCGACTTCTTCCGAGAATGATTTCGATTAGCGATTTGCGAGAAGATGATGGTGCATACGATCCCTACACCACCATCGACCTTGAGGATGCTCGAGACCCATTTGCACGACATCTCTGGTTTAAGCCGATTCTTTTTTCGATTAACGGACACTGCTCGTGACGATTCTTTATTCGATTACTTGACACTTCGTGACGTGACGATTCTTTATTGATTAGCGGCTTTTGCTCGTGACGATTCTGTGATCGATTGATTGATCTTTTTCACTTTCGACCGTGAAGTGATCAAATTAATTCTTTCGGTCGAAAGAAAGTAGCTCAGCGATAAAAAAAGGCTCTTTTCCACCGAAAGCGAGTCGAGTCAAAAGTTGTCGACGAAGCATCTGTAATAGTCAAAAGTTAGCCTTTGTTTATCAGCGATTTGCTTGCTTTTACTTTTACTTTTGCTTTTACCTTTTACTTACTTTTGCTTTTACTTTAGTAAATCACTTTTTTTGAAATGTTTCTTACTTTTGCTTTTACTTTAGTAATTCACTTTTACCTAAGTGAAATGTTTCTTACTTTACCCAGTAAATGTAGCAGTTCCCTTTCCTTGTTACATAAAAGGAAGGCGAGCTCATTTAGCAAATCGAGTTTTTGAAACTTAGAAAGACTACGAGCTCTCTCTCTCGGAAGAATCTTTAGTTTCTACCTACGATCGACCTCTTAACCTCTCTTCTCCAATTCTCTAGTTAAATGTTTTAAATTTGTAAAAGTACTTGTTTTATTTTCAGGTTCTTAGTTTGTACATAGCTTGAATATTAATCAATTGATTACTTATTTATAAAAGCGTGTGTTTTTATTTGTGTATCTTTCTCTCTCTTTTCTCTTCTTTTTGCCTCATTTCTTTCTCTTAGCCCCAAATGGTATCGAGCCGAGTTGTTGTTGTTCTCTGTTCTAGCGACGATAAGATCTTTGATTTGCTTCATTAAAAGCATTTTTCAAAAATTATTTCATCCTTTATCGAAGTCACCTAACTTCTTGTAGAACACCTTGTTATTTGTCGACCCTAAGTAAGTCTCTTGTGCGGCGGTGATGGGTTTTAGAACAATAGGGTATGAGTCTACCCGGTAAGAGAAGTGCGAATGGAAGATAAAAGTGAATAAATTTTGAACCCGATAATAATGAGTAGGTTATTTAGATCTAACTCTCTCTGCTAGTCATAGGTCGACCTTGCAACCTACCTTTACGGACATAGTTAATCGGGAAGAAAAGCAGTTATGAAAATATCGGTCAAGTTTTACATAATTGGAATATACCGAAATTTCTCCCAAAGAAATTTATCGATCGACATTTTAGATAACTTTAAAAGCAGTTATAATGTTAAAAGCAGGTTGAAAAGGTCTATGCTATTAACAAAGAATATGAAAATTGTAGCCTTCTTTCCCCAGATGTTATTAAAAAACATAGAAAAAAGGGTTATAATTTCATCCACATAGGTCTAGTTCAAGTAGCAGTTAAACCATTGAATATTAAAGGAATTAATTCAAGTGTCTACCTACATCTCGGAGATGCTAGATTTTGAATTATTATCCAAGCATAATAGGTGCTATGGAAGCGATCTGCACAATGGTCCTATCCATTTTAATTGCTTTCCTGACTTCACACTTAGTCTAAGTGATCTACACCTATTAAAAGCTTTAACATTAAATATTAAAACAGCAGGAGAAATTACACAAATGATTGAAGGTTCTCAACCAATTGCTTTAATCTATAGAATTTATTATAAGACCATGAAGACTAATCTGAATGTCCATGCTCTTAATAAAAGCCCTAAAGATCACCTTTGTATTAATTCAAAGTTCAACTAGTGATGCTAATATCCGGATCCCTAGGACAATTCTATGGAAAGATATTACATTACAAGTCGATGGATTTTACCAAGTGAAATACCACGGTGACTGTAGTAAACAACGTAGTGAACATTGAAAACATAAGGCAATTTTACGATGGGGCTGTCAAAGTTAGCTTTGAGCGTTCTAGAAGACCGATTATTATAGAAGACTATTCTAGTTCTTGGCTCCTCATACATGAATCTACCTAGAAGAGATTAAAGTCCTTAGTAACCCTTACATAAGAGACATTAAGTTAAAAGGAATTTTAAATCAAGGTCAAGCAAGTCATCCTTGTTATTCTTGTCACCCTCGAATTACCCGGTAGAGGAAGAAAGCTCTTCTTCTCAGGCTCATACGAGCTTCCTACTCGATCGATTTTGATGTTCCAATTAATAATCAATTAAGAGTCATTAAGAAAGAATTTGTGTTAGATTGGATTAATCTTGTGAATGATTTTAACTCCAAGTCTAATAAAAATAAAAGACATCAATTTAGAAATAATCACCCAATTTGAGAAAGAAAGAGATAAAATTGTTAATAAATGGAAGAAATTTATTAATAGTGAAAAATTAATATTACCTTCTATGATTGGTATGAAGCGGTATCAATTTAAATGCGATGTTATAACTAAAACTCAATGGGTTAAAGAGAACAAGTCTAAGGTCTCGTCTAGTCACCCACCCTTAGAATCTGTCTTAATTTGATAAAAAATACTTGATGTGACCGACCCATTTAAAATCTCTAATGGAATTAATGATGATAAAAAATCATTGAACAATTAAATTTTAGTAACAATACCTATGGCTGTAGGAAAAGCAGTTAGAAGCGAGATTGAAGAAAAATTTGAAGAAAATATAATTAAAAAACCAGAGTCAAAAATTGTTCAACCACTATTAAAGCTACCAGAAAATAGAGAAAAATTAGGTTTACCTAATAAAGACGTTGATCTTACAGTAGCCATTGATCAGTTATTTAAAAAATTAAAAACAAAGACTGAACCGGAAACAAGCGGTACTATTGCTATCATCGATCAGATTAACTCTGATAATGAAAGTAGTAGTCAGTCTGATAGTCAATCAGCTACCTCATCAATACAAGATATTCATGACCAGTTAAATAAGTTAACCGTCCATCAGCGGGATAAGTTTTTAAAAGAAAAACTTTAACAAAAGAAAGAAAAGATTAAGAAGATGACCGGTGAATCGGTAAAGTAATTTCTTTCTTTTATTTATAAACATTTGAGGAAGGGATTACATTAATTCCTAGACTAAATGTTTAAGGGAAGAAGGAAGTATTGAAGACTTCTTCTTCATCTTTAACTAAGAAGATCGAAGCTGAAAGCTTCGTCTTCGGCTAACTCTAGAGAGAAGGGAGAGGACCTCGGAAGAGCTTTCTAGAGAGAGAAGCTCTGAGGCTATACTGAATTAAGCCTAAACAACTCTAAACACTTTGAGTTGTTTAAATAGAAAAAGCGAAAAGTAAATTACTATTTGATTCACGCAGGAATCACTATTACATTAACTGAAGTAAAAGTAATTTACTAAAGTAAAAGTAAAACGTAAGAAACATTTTACATTTACTTTTACATGGGTAAATGTAAGAAACATTTAACTAAGTTAAAAACATTTAACTTAAGTAAAAGCAAAAGTTATTCTTTTACTTTTACTTTTACATTTACTAAAGTAAAAGAGATGATGGCGTGGGCCATCACCTGTCGGTGACTGAAGACTCCTCTGGCGTCTTCTTGGTTGGTCGTCCGTCTCCTGTAGATCTTAGGAAGGTGTTTGTTGATCATCTTCTCAGATGAGTCACCATCCCCTACTATTCCGCCTTAAAATTTTTATCCAAGAAATAACCCTATCAGCCCCAAAAATTTTGAGTTTATAAAGAAGGAGGAAAAATTTTCTACCGAAAATTGGTCAAAATCTTCAAAATTTCTTAGATTTTGTAAAAAATTCTTTGTTTAAAAACAGATCAGATGAAATCTGAAACAAAGGATCACTCGATTGGTCACGATCTATCGAATCGATCTAAATGTAAGACTAATTTGTTAACTGTTTAAACAAAAAATTCTTTTCTTGAAGGTCCACTTATACTCTAGCCTTACTTGCCTTAAATGCATACCCGTAGATCTAAAGGTTCCCTTTAGCCTTACACTGCTCCCAATTGAGACTTACAAACGGCATTAGTCGGGACTTAAGGCGATCTTGGGTGTTTCACGGCGAAGGTCGGGCGATTAAAAGCGGAGCAAGAAAAATAAAAGTTTGAAAAAACATTTAAGTAAACAAATCAAACTGTTTTTAATCGAAACCACCGATAGCATCAAGAACCAACCGTGTGGATCTGATACCATATGACAGCGGGATAAGTTTTTAAAAGAAAAACTTTAACAAAAGAAAGAAAAGATTAAGAAGATGACCGGTGAATCGGTAAAGTAATTTCTTTCTTTTATTTATAAACATTTGAGGAAGGGATTACATTAATTCCTAGACTAAATGTTTAAGGGAAGAAGGAAGTATTGAAGACTTCTTCTTCATCTTTAACTAAGAAGATCGAAGCTGAAAGCTTCGTCTTCGGCTAACTCTAGAGAGAAGGGAGAGGACCTCGGAAGAGCTTTCTAGAGAGAGAAGCTCTGAGGCTATACTGAATTAAGCCTAAACAACTCTAAACACTTTGAGTTGTTTAAATAGAAAACTGAAAAGTAAATTACTATTGATTCACGCAGGAATCACTATTACATTAACTGAAGTAAAAGTAATTTACTAAAGTAAAAGTAAAACGTAAGAAACATTTTACATTTACTTTTACATGGGTAAATGTAAGAAACATTTAACTAAGTTAAAAACATTTAACTTAAGTAAAAGCAAAAGTTATTCTTTTACTTTTACTTTTACATTTACTAAAGTAAAAGAGATGATGGCGTGGGCCATCACCTGTCGGTGACTGAAGACTCCTCTGGCGTCTTCTTGTATTATAAACATTTGGGAAGGGATTACATTAATTCCTAGACTAAATGTTTAAGGGAAGAAGGAAGTATTGAAGACTTCATTTTTTTTTTAAAGTAATCTCTTTCTTGTATTATAAACATTTGGGAAGGGATTACATTAATTCCTAAACTAAATGTTTAAGGGAAGAAGGAAGTATTGAAGACTTCTTCTTCATCTTTAACTAAGAAGATCGAAGCTGAATGCTTCGTCTTGACTAACTCTAGAGAGAAGGAGAGAGGACCTCCAAGAGCTTTTCAGAGAGAAGCTCTCGAGGCTATCTTGAATTAAGCCTAAAGAAACTCTAACACTTGAGTTTCTTTAAATAGAAAACTGAAAAGTAAATTACTATTGATTCACGCAGGAATCACTATTACATTAATCAAGTAAAAGTAATTTACTAAAGTAAAAGTAAAAGCGTAAGAAACATTTTACATTTACTTTTACATGGGTAAATGTAAGAAACATTTAACTAAGTTAAAACATTTAACTTAAGTAAAAGCAAAAGTTATTCTTTTACTTTTACTTTTACATTTACTAAAGTAAAAGAGATGATGGCGTGGGCCATCACCTTCGGTGATTGAAGACTCCTCTGGCGTCTCCTGGTTGATTGGTCCGTCTCACGTAGATCTTGGGAAGGTCTTTGTTGATCATCTTCTCAGATGAGTCACCATCCCCTACTATTCCGCCTTAAAATTTTTATCCAGGAAATAACCCTATCAGCCCCAAAAAAATTGGTTTATAAAGAAGGAGGAAAAAAAATTTTCATAGAAAATTGGTCAAAATCTTCAAAATTTCTTAGATTTTGTAAAAAATTCTTTGTTTAAAAACAGATCAGATGAAATCTGAAACAAAGGATCACTCGATTGGTCCTGATCTATCAGTAAATCGATCTAAACAGAAGACTAATTTGTTAACTGTTTAAACAAAAATTCTTTCTTTTGTCATTCCTCTAAAACTCGAACCGTTCTTGCCTTAAGTAAACTCGCATCAGAGATCTAATGATACCCTTAGCCTAAATCGCTCCCAACACGAGTCTTACAACCAGCATAACGGGACTTATGGCGATCTTAGGTGTTTTCTGACAAGTCAAAGCGATTTAAAGTGGAGCAAAAGAAGAAAAGTTTGAAAAAACATTTAAGTAAACAAATCAAACTGCTTTTTAATCGAACCACCGATAGCATCAAGAACCAACCGTGTGGCTCGATACCATATAATAATGCATGAAAAGTTTTAAAAGAAAAACTTTAATGTAAGAAAGAAAAGATTAAGAAGATGACCCAGGTGAATCGGTCCAGAAAGTAATCTCTTTCTTGTATTATAAACATTTGGGAAGGGATTACATTAATTCTAGACTAAATGTTTAAGGGAAGAAGGAAGTATTGAAGACTTCTTCTTCATCTTTAACTAAGAAGATCGGTTTGAATGCTTCGTCTTTGACTAACTCTAGAGAGAGGGAGAGAGGACCTCCAAGAGCTTTCAGAGAGAGAAGCTACGAGGCTATATTGAATTAAGCCTAAAGAAACTCTAACACTGAAGTTTCTTTAAATAGAAAAAGCGAAAAAGTAAATTACTATTGATTCACGCAGAATCACTATTACATTAATCAAGTAAAAGTAATTTACTAAAGTAAAAGTAAAACGTAAGAAACATTTTACATTTACTTTTACATGGGTAAATGTAAGAAACATTTAACTAAGTTAAAACATTTAACTTAAGTAAAAGCAAAAGTTATTCTTTTACTTTTACTTTTACATTTACTAAAGTAAAAGAGATGATGGCGTGGGCCATCACCGTTCGATGATTGAAGACTCTCTGGCGACTTCTTGGTTGATCGTCCGTCTCATGAGATCTTGGGAAGGTCTTTGTTGATCATCTTCTCAGATGAGTCACCATCCCCTACTATTCCGCCTTAAAATTTTTATTAACAAGGTCGCTGTTAAATAGATTAATGTATACTAAACTGTATTAATGAAGAAGATACTGAATATATATTAGAATTAATGAGAATAGAGAATGAAGATAGTGATAATAAAGACTCTAATATTTCATATTCCTCTGAGACTAACAGTGAAAATAATTCAAGCAGTAGCAAAGACGAAGTCACCATCTGTGCTAATAATTGCAATGAAAATTGTTGCACTAAAAAGATTAATGTAATTAACAAGGATGATGAAGAGAGTTCTTTGTTAATTGACTTAATTAGTAAAATCACTGATCCTAAGTTAAAAGCCCAATACACAAAACAGTTAAAGGATTTATTAACTAAAGATAATAGAAAATGATAAGTTTATTAAAGCTAAAGAAAAACCAATTTTTAGTCTTAATAAAACTTTAGAAAGATTTAAATCTCCAGTTAAAGAAGTCACTCTTCCAGAATTAAATCAAGAAGTTAATAAATTAAAGAAAGAAATTGCTAATTTAAAAACAGAAGTCTCTATTCTAAGAAATGACTTAGATAAAAAGCCTGATCTTCAGATCAATGATTCCTCATCCAGTGATGAAAATCACGATGAACCAGAATCATCTGGTACTAAAGATATTTCAGACTTATTTATTCAGGGTCTTTCACTTAAAAGAATTAAAGACATCACCATTCAGAAATGGTATGTTTCTATTAACCTAGTTGTGGATAAAAACTTTTCAATACAACTTACTGCCTTGGTTGATACAGGTGCAGATTTAAATTGTATCCAAGAAGGTCTAATCCCAACTAAATACTACAAAAAAACCAGTGAAAAATTAAATTCAGCTAATGGTAGTCAAATGGAAATAAAATATAAATTACCTAAAGTACATATTTGTCAAGATAATATGTGTTTCAAAACATCCTTTGTTTTGATTCGCAATCTTACAGACAAAATTATTTTGGGTTTACCGTTTATATACTTATTATACCCATTTACGACTAGTAATGAAGGATTAACCTGTAAACATTTAGGAAAGAAAATAACATTTAAGTTTCTTATTAAACCAAAAGAAAGAGATTTAAAATACATTCAAGAAGAATCCATTTCTAAATCATTGAATTTAATAAACTGTAAATCTACACATTTGAATTTCTTAAAGGAAGAAATCAAATATAAAAGAATTGAAGAACAACTTCAAAATAAAGAGGTTCGATTAAAAATTGAAGAATTAAAAACCTACATGAAGCATAACCTTTGTTCTGATTCTCCCAATGCCTTTTGGCATAGGAAAAACATATGGTTAGGCTTCCTTATGCTAAGGAATTCAAAGAACATTTAATTCCCACTAAGGCTAGAGCCTATTCGGATGAGTCGTGAACAAATGGAGTTATGTAAAATGAAATCAATGATCTCCTCAAAAAGGATTAATTAAACACGGTGAATCCCCTTGGTCTTTTCGCCTTTTATGTTAATAATGAAGCGTAAAAGAAAGAGGAGTACCGTTTAGTTATTAATTACAAACCATTGAACAAGGTCTTAGAATGGATTAGGTACCCCTTCCCAACAAAGACGACCTTATCAATAGGTTAAGTAATGCCACCATTTTCAGTAAATTCGACCTTAAATCTGGTTTCTGGCAAATTGCCATTCATCCTGATGATCAGTACAAAACAGCATTCACCACTCCGTTTGGACATTATGAATGGAATGTTCAAGCATTTGGCCTAAAAATGCTCCAAGTGAATTTCAAAATATACTTAATGACATTTTAAACCCTTTCAAACCATTTTATCGTTGTTTACATCGACGACATTCTTGTTTACTCCAAGACTATTGAAGAACACGATAAACATTTAAAGTCGTTCTTCACTACTATTAAAGTAAATGGTCTTGTTCTTTCTCCTTCCAAATGCAGCCTTTTTCAGGTCCGAATAAGGTTTCTTGGTCTTAATATCTTCAATGGACAAGTCAAACCTATTGAAGCGAGCTATTCAATTACCGACAAGTTCCCGGATAAGATAACCAATAAAACCCAACTGCAGAGATTTCTTGGCTCATTTGAATTATAAGCAAGTTCTACAAGAATCTTAGGAAGATTTGCAAACCTCTTTTTCAGCGTTTGCAAAATAATCCTCCACCCTGACCGACATTCATACTTCGCAAATTCAACAAGTTAAAAAATATGTCAAGACATTGCCACCTTGGCATTTCCAATGATTCAATTGTTCAAAAATCGTTGAGACCAACGCCTCGGATATTGGATTCGGAGGCATTCTTAAACAAAATTAACATCGATTCCCCTGAACAAATTGTTCGATTTCATTCCTACAAGCATGGAATACTACACAATCAAAATATAGTACTATTAAAAAGAAATTCTTTCATTAGTATTATGTATTAATAAATTTCAAAATGACTTATTAAATCGAGAAATTACGGTTCGCATTGATCGCAAGTCGACCAAGTACATTTTAGTAAAAGATGTTGAAAATTTAGCCTCTAAGCATTCTTTTTCGCTAGATGGCAAGCTTTATTAAGCATTTTGATTTTGATATTGAATACATTAAAGGCAAAAATAATTACATTTCGATTTTCTTACCGGAGAATTTATTCATACAGTACTTATATAATCACATGAGTTTCAGAGGATCATCCTCTCTCGTGGTCCGGGTCGCCTAGTGGCCCAAGTAATCATCCAGAGGTACCTTAGTCCTCACCCAAGAACTCCGATTCTATCACCAAATAAATTTTACTGCTCGGGACAATCCCCAAACCTTACAGTTCAGCCTTAGTTAATAAACCTGAACCCATTGACCCATTCAGTAATCCAAAGAAAGACCTCGTCTCAGATCTCCCGATCATTCCTCTTACGAGCATGTGCTCAAATGGGAAAGTTATTTGTTTCACATTGAACCCTTCATGAAACCAAAAAATGACCCAGTTAAGCTTGCTGCCCAGTTTTTCCCTCCTGGTTGGCATTTTCCTCCAGCCGCTCCTTATAAGTCTCTTGTTTATTATAAGGACATTCTTCTTGAAACTGACTCAGTTAATATCAAACCTATTTATGCAAACAATGATAAATCAAAAGTTCTTTATCATTCTTTGTATATTAAACAATTCCTTCAGATTTCTGATTGGGGAAAACATCCCTCTGATCTAATGGATCTCTCTAATCATAGTTATCCTTTCTGCTTTTATGATTATATTGAAGCCTGGTATAAGGTTCTCCTTCACCAGAACGAGACCCATAGTCATTCCTGGTTTATTCAGTTTGATCATAAATTCAAAAGTCCAATCCCTTATTGGTTCGTCCTTTGGTGGTATAGGCATGGTTCTACCTATGACCTCCTTCCCGACCCCCTTAAGGTCCAAGTTACCCATTTTGCTAATAATAGTAAACCAGATCCAAAGAATGAGAACATTCCTCTCACTCTTCTCTTCATCAGTAAATATAAGGTTCCCTGGATCCTTAAATGGCAATACGGTATTTCTCCACCCTCTGTTGCTAGTAACTCAGCAGTCATCTCCGATCCACTCCCTCGACTTTCCCGCTTTTTCTACATCAAGTGGTGGGATAAGTTCGATGTTAATGAATCATTGGTCAGTTCAACAAGAATTTCTGTTGCTCTATTCAGTTCGATCAATTCCCCGATCATCACGGCTAAGGATTCTAAAGCCATTCCTTTAGATCCCTCTTCCTCAAGTCAGAAAAAGATTTCAAAAGATTCTAAGTCAAAAACCAGTCCTACAGGATCCTCCTATTCCCGTAGCATATCTGATTTCAAAGATTGCTCCGGTAGTGAGTTAAAACTTATTGCCCAAGCCCTCAATAAAAGAATTGATGAGTTACACGAAGAAGCCTCTAGGCATTCCTCAGCTTCTTCCCAAAATGACTCGATTAGCTAATTTGCGAAGATGATGATGGTCAGACGACCCTATGGCACCATCAACCTTCAGGATGCTCAGGACCCATTTGCCTGACATCTACAAGAAAGCCGACCACTGCTTTGATTAACCAAGACTGACTTCCAAGTGACCACTCGACCATTGTTTAAGACTGCTCCTACGTGACTGGGCCATTATTCACTCACCATCATTTTTAAGACTGCACTCCTAGCGGTGAGCCGATTATTATTCACTCGATCATTGTTCAAGACTTCTTTCCGTGACCCGATTATTATTCGATCGAACATCAGTTATTTAACACTGCTCTCGGACGATTTCTTTTCCAATCAAAGCAGAGTCAAGTCAAAGTTAGATCTTGTTTATCAGCAACGATTGCTTATGCAATACTTTTACTTTTACTTTTACTTTAGTAAATCACTTTTACCTAAGTGAAATGTTTCTTACTTTTGCTTTTACTTTAGTAAATCACTTTTACTTAAGTGAAATGTTTCTTACTTTTGCTTTTACTTTAGTAAATCACTTTTACCTAAGTAAAATGTTTTTTACTTTACCCAAGTAAATGTAACAGTTCCCTTTCCTTGTTCTATAAAAGGAAGGCGAGCTCATTTGGCAGATCAAGTTTTCGAAACCTCAAAAGACTCTGAGCTCTCTCTCTCAGAAGAATCTTTGGTTTCTACCTCTGATCAGCCTACTTAACCCCTCTTCTCCACCTCTCTAGTTAAATGTTTTAAATTTGTAAGTTCTTGTTTTAATTTCAGTTCATAGTTTGTACATAGTATGAATCAATAAAATAATTCAGTTACTTATTTACTAAACTGTATTTGACTGTGTATGCGCTCTCTCTGTTCTTCCTATTTTGCCTCACTTTTATAATGACCCTTTTGCCCACAATTGTGGCACACAATTTTACTTTTATCAAATTTTTTAGTTCTTTTATTATGTCTTTTATTAATGGGTTTGGGCTTATTATAATAATTATCTTGATTTTTATCTTTATGATGACTGCGTCTTTTCTTGTGACATCTATGACTTTTGTGAGAGTCAATATGTTTATGCCTGTGCTTTCTTCTGTAAGAGCTGCGAATGGAGGTAAACCATATTGCTTTCATGAGAATATACCGAGCTCATATTTAGCTTTTTTCTTGTCTTTACTAGCTTGTTTGGCTAACTTAAAATCAATGCACATTTTTAAACCTATCTTTTGAATATAACTGATTATGTCACCATAAGTGAGATTATCATAATCAATATATCCTAAATTTTTACTAAGTTCTTCACTTAACTTTGTGAGCAAATAAGGATGGTAAACCATTAACAAATTTTTCTTTCCAGAAAGGTTTATTACTGTCATTTCTCATCATAACTCTAGAAGTAAAAACATCTTTATACCATCTAAAGTCACTTAGAGTGGGGCAAGTGAGATTACTTAGCTGATCGTGGATTCTTTCAGTGATGTTACTGGGGGTTCCTACGAAGTGTTTTATTATAGTATAAATCAAAGTATTTACTCCATCAGGTGGCCCTATTCCTATAGTTTCATCAAAAATCGGGTTGCCTTCAGCATCTAACTGAACTGCATGGATAATAGATAATCTAGAATCTTCAGTGAGATGTTTTTCCCACCAAGACACGAGAATACCAGAATCCACTAGCCGATAATTCAACAATATCCGGTTGAGTAAGAGTGTTGAATTTTGTTAGATAGTCATTTGCTACTATGGACATGGATATATGATTTAACTTATTGAGGATCTCTTGTTCGCTAAATCCGTCAATATTCCATTCATAAATTTTATTAGACGAAACAGAAAATTGTTTATCTAGATTTCTCTCTTCAAATTGTAGATCTGGAGGAGTTGGTCTAGAATACCAATTTCTGGTCATACTAGTATTATGGACGGTTAACTTATTTAACTGGTCATGAATATCTTGTATTGATGAGGTAGCTGATTGACTATCAGACTGACTACTACTTTCATTATCAGAGTTAATCTGATCGATGATAGCAATAGTACCGCTTGTTTCCGGTTCAGTCTTTGTTTTTAATTTTTTAAATAACTGATCAATGGCTACTGTAAGATCAACGTCTTTATTAGGTAAACCTAATTTTTCTCTATTTTCTGGTAGCTTTAATAGTGGTTGAACAATTTTTGACTCTGGTTTTTTAATTATATTTTCTTCAAATTTTTCTTCAATCCTGTCTAACTGTTTTTCCTCACAGTTGCTAGGTATTGGTTACTAAAATTTAATTGTTCAATGATTTTTTTATCATCATTAATTCCATTAGAGATTTTAAATGAAATTTTTATTCTTGAAGTATTTTTACTTGAAATTAAGATGATTCTAAGGGTGGGTGACTAGACGAGACCTTAGACTTGTCTTCTTTGACCCATTGAGTTTTAGTTATAACATTGCATTTAAATTGATACTGCTCATACCAATCATAGAAGGTAATATTAATTTTTTCATTATTAATAAATTTCTTCCATTTATTAACAATTTTATCTCTTTCTTTCTCAGTTGGGTGATTATTTCTAAATTGATGTCTTTTATTTTTATTAGACTTGGAGTTAAAATCATTCACAAGATTAATCCAATCTAACACAAATTCTTTCTTAATGACTCTTAATTGATTATTAATTGGAACATCAAAATCAGACTGAGTAGGAAGCTCAGAAGGAGTCGGAGAAGAAGAGCTTTCTTCCTCGGCTGGGTAATTCTGAGGGTGACAAGAATAACAAGGATGACTTGCTTGACCTTGATTTAAAATTCCTTTTAACTTAATGTCTCTTATAGAAGGGTTACTAAGGACTTCAGAATCTCTTCTAGGTAGATTCATAGAAGGAGCTGAGGAACTAGAATAGTCTTCTATAATAACTGGTCTTCTAGAACGTTCAAAGCTAACTTTGACAGTTCCATCAGAAAATTGCCTTATGTTTTCAATGTTCACTACGTTGTTTACTACAGGCTGCTGTGGTATTTCACTTGGTAAAATCCATTGACTGGGTAATGTAATATCCTTCCATAGAATGGTCCTAGGGATCTGGATATTAGCATCACTAGTTGAACTTTGAATTAATACAGTGTGATCTTTAGGGCTTTTATTAAGAGCATGGACATTCAGATTAGTCTTCATGGTCTTATAATAAATTCTATAGATTAAAGCAATTGGTTGAGAACCTTCAATCATTTGTGTAATTTCTCCTGCTGTTTTAATATTTAATGTTAAAGCTTTTAATAGGTGTAGATCACTTAGACTAAGTGTGAAGTCAGGAAAGCAATTAAAATGGATAAGACCATTGTGCAGACTGGCTTCCATAGCACCTATTATGCTTGGATAATAATTCAAAAATCTAGCATCTCTGAGACAGAGGTAGACACTTGAATTAATTCCTTTAATTCAAAAATTCTTTGTTTAAAAATAGATCAGATGAAATCTGAAACAAAGGATCACTCGATTGGTCCTGATCTATCAGTAAATCGATCTAAACAGAAGACTAATTTGTTAACTGTTTAAACAAAAATTCTTTCTTTTATCATTCCTCTTAAACTCGAACCGTTCTTGCCTTAAGTAAACTCGTACCTGTAGATCTAATGATACCCTTAGCCTAAACTGCTCCCAACCTGGAGTCTTACAACGGCATAACGGGACTTAAGGCGATCTTAGGTGTTTTACAGCAAGTCAGGCGATTGAAAGTGGAGCAAAAGAAGAAAAAGTTTGAAAAAACATTTAAGTAAACAAATCAAACTATTTTTAATCGAAACCACCGATAGCATCAAGAACCAACCGTGTGGCTCTGATACCATATAACAGCGGCGATAAGTTTTTATAAGAAAAACTTTAACAGAAGAAAGAAAGATTAAGAAGATGACCGGTTAATCGGTAAAGTAATCTCTTTCTTGTATTATAAACATTTGGGAAGGGATTACATTAATTCCTAGACTAAATGTTTAAGGGAAGAAGGAAGTATTGAAGACTTCTTCTTCATCTTTAACTAAGAAGATCGAAGCTGAAGGCTTCGTCTTCGGCTAACTCTAGAGAGAAGGGAGAGGACCTCGGAAGAGCTTTCTAGAGAGAGAAGCTCTGAGGCTATACTGAATTAAGCCTAAACAACTCTAAACACTTCGAGTTGTTTAAATAGAAAACTGAAAAGTAAATTACTATTTGATTCACGCAGGAATCACTATTACATTAACTGAAGTAAAAGTAATTTACTAAAGTAAAAGTAAAACGTAAGAAACATTTTACATTTACTTTTACATGGGTAAATGTAAGAAACATTTAACTAAGTTAAAACATTTAACTTAAGTAAAAGCAAAAGTTATTCTTTTACTTTTACTTTTACATTTACTAAAGTAAAAGAGATGATGGCGTGGGCCATCACCTGTCGGTGACTGAAGACTCCTCTGGCGTCTTCTTGGTTGACTGGTCCGTCTCCTGTAGATCTTGGGAAGGTCTTTGTTGATCATCTTCTCGGATGAGTCACCATCCCTACTATTCCGCCTTAAAATTTTTATCCAAGAAATAACCTATCATTGAAAATTTTGGTTTATAAAGAAGGAGGAAAAATTTTCTCTAGAAAATTGGTCAAAATCTTCAAAATTTCTTAGATTTTGTAAAAATTCTTTGTTTAAAAGCAGATCGGATGAAATCTGAAACAAAGGATCACTCGATTGGTCACGATCTATCGAAGAATCGATCTAAGCAGAAGACTAATTTGTTAAGCTGTTTAAACAAAATTCTTTCTTTTATCATTCCTCTTAAACTCGAACCGTTCTTGCCTTAAGTAAACTCGTACTGTAGATCTAATGATACCCTTAGCCTAAAGCTGCTCTGACACAGAGTCTTACACAACGGCATAACGGGACTTAAGGCGATCTTAGGTGTTTTCTGACAAGTCGAGGCGATTGAAAGTGGAGAAAAGAAGAAAAAGTTTGAAAAAACATTTAAGTAAACAAATCAAAACTATTTTTAATCGAAACCACCGATAGCATCAAGAACCAACCAGTGTGGCTCGATACCATATCTTAATGGCGATAAGTTTTTAAAGAAAAACTTTAAATGAAGAAAGAAAAGATTAAGAAGATGGCCAGGTTGAATCGGTAAAGTAATCTCTTTCTTTTATTATAAACATTTGGGAAGGGATTACATTAATTCCTAGACTAAATGTTTAAGGGAAGAAGAAGTATTGAAGACTTCTTCTTCATCTTTAACTAAGAAGATCGAAGTGAAGGCTTCGTCTTGACTAACTCTAGAGAGAAGGAGGGACCTCGGAAGAGTTTACAGAGAGAGAAGCTCGAGGCTTATCTTGAATTAAGCCTAAAGAAACTCTAAACACTTGAGTTTGTTTAAATAGAAAAGCGAAAAGTAAATTACTATTGATTCACGCAGAATCACTATTACGATGCTTGAAGTAAAAGTAATTTACTAAAGTAAAAGTAAAAGCGTAAGAAACATTTTACATTTACTTTTACATGGGTAAATGTAAGAAACATTTAACTAAGTTAAAACATTTAACTTAAGTAAAAGCAAAAGTTATTCTTTTACTTTTACTTTTACATTTACTAAAGTAAAAGAGATGATGGCGTGGGCCATCACTGTTTGTCGATGTTGAAGACTCCTCTGGCGTCTTCTTGGTTGTTGGTCCATCTCTGTGAGATCTTAGGAAGGTCTTTGTTGATCATCTTCTCGGATGAGTCACCATCCCTACTATTAGCCTTAAAATTTTTATCCAAGAAATAACCCTATCAGCCCCAAAAATTTTGAGTTTATAAAGAAGGAGGAAAAATTTTCTATCGAAAATTGGTCAAAATCTTCAAAATTTCTTAGATTTTGTAAAAAATTCTTTGTTTAAAAACAGATCAGATGAAATCTGAAACAAAGGATCACTCGATTGGTCCTGATCTATCAGTAAATCGATCTAAACAGAAGACTAATTTGTTAACTGTTTAAACAAAAATTCTTTCTTTTATCATTCCTCTTAAACTCGAACCGTTCTTGCCTTAAGTAAACTTCGTCGCACTGTAGATCTAATGATACCCTTAGCCTAAAGCTGCTCCCAACACACAGAGTCTTACAACGGCATACTTGGGACTTAAGGCGATCTTAGGTGTTTCTGACAAGTCGAGGCGATTGAAAGTGGAGCAAAAGAAGAAAAAGTTTGAAAAAACATTTAAGTAAACAAATCAAACTATTTTTAATCGAAACCACCGATAGCATCAAGAACCAACCGTGTGGCTCTGATACCATATAACAGCGGCGATAAGTTTTTAAAAGAAAAACTTTAACAGAAGAAAGAAAAGATTAAGAAGATGACCGGTGAATCGGTAAAGTAATCTCTTTCTTGTATTATAAACATTTGGGAAGGGATTACATTAATTCCTAGACTAAATGTTTAAGGGAAGAAGGAAGTATTGAAGACTTCTTCTTCATCTTTAACTAAGAAGATCGAAGCTGAAGCTTAGTCTTGACTAACTAGAGAGAGAAGGAGAGGACCTCGGAAGAGCTTTCTAGAGAGAGAAGCTCTGAGGCTATACTGAATTAAGCCTAAAGAAACTCTAACACTTGAGTTTCTTTAAATAGAAAACTGAAAAGTAAATTACTATTGATTCACGCAGGAATCACTATTACATTAACTGAAGTAAAAGTAATTTACTAAAGTAAAAGTAAAACGTAAGAAACATTTTACATTTACTTTTACATGGGTAAATGTAAGAAACATTTAACTAAGTTAAAACATTTAACTTAAGTAAAAGCAAAAGTTATTCTTTTACTTTTACTTTTACATTTACTAAAGTAAAAAGAGATGATGGCGTGGGCCATCACATCGATGTTGAAGACTCTCTGGCGTCTTCTTGGTTGTTGGTCCGTCTCTCTGTAGATCTTAGGAAGGTCTTTGTTGATCATCTTCTCGGATGAGTCACCATCCCTACTATTCCGCCTTAAAATTTTTATCCGAGAAATAACCTATCACCCAAAAAAAATTGGTTTATAAAGAAGGAGGAAAAATTTTCTCTAGAAAATTGGGTCAAAATCTTCAAAATTTCTTAGATTTTGTAAAAATTCTTTGTTTAAAAGCAGATCGGATGAAATCGAAACAAAGGATCACTCGATTGGTCACGATCTATCGATAAATCGATCTAAGCAGAAGACTAATTTGTTAAGCTGTTTAAACAAAAATTCTTTCTTTTGTCATTCCTCTAAAACTCGAACCGTTCTTGCTTTAAGTAAACTTCGTACTGTAGATCTAATGATACCCTTAGCCTAAAGCGCTCCCCACACAGAGTCTTACAACGGCATACTTGGGACTTATGGCGATCTTAGGTGTTTTCTGACAAGTCGAGGCGATTGAAAGTGGAGCGAAAGAAGAAAAAAGTTTGAAAAAACATTTAAGTAAACAAATCAAACTTTTTTAATCGAAACCACCGATAGCATCAAAGAACCAACCGTGTGGCTCGATACCATATACAAATGACGATAAGTTTTAAAGAAAAAAAATGTAAGAAAAGAAAAGATTAAGAAGATAATTGGGTGAATCGGTAAAGTAATCTCTTTCTTGTATTATAAACATTTGGGAAGGATTACATTAATTCCTAGACTAAATGTTTAAGGGAAGAAGAAGTATTGAAGACTTCTTCTTCATCTTTAACTAAGAAGATCGAAAGTTGAAGCTTCGTCTTGACTAACTCTAGAGAGAAGGAGAGGACCTCGGAAGAGCTTTACAGAGAGAGAAGCTACGAGGCTATATTTGAATTAAGCCTAAAGAAACTCTAACACTTGAGTTTCTTTAAATAGAAAAGCGAAAAGTAAATTACTATTGATTCATGAGAATCACTATTACATTAACTGAAGTAAAAGTAATTTACTAAAGTAAAAGTAAAACGTAAGAAACATTTTACATTTACTTTTACATGGGTAAATGTAAGAAACATTTAACTAAGTTAAAACATTTAACTTAAGTAAAAGCAAAAGTTATCTTTTTTACTTTTACTTTTACATTTACTAAAGTAAAAGAGATGATGGCGTGGGCCATCACCTGTCGGTGATTGAAGACTCCTCTGGCGTCTTCTTGGTTGACTGGTCCGTCTCCTGTAGATGCCGGAAGGTGCTGTTGATCATCTTCTCAGATGAGTCACCATCCCTACTATTAGCCTTAAAATTTTTATCCAGAAATAACCTATCACCCCAAAAAAAATTGGTTTATAAAGAAGGAGGAAAAATTTTCTCTAGAAAATTGGTCAAAATCTTCAAAATTTCTTAGATTTTGTAAAAATTCTTTGTTTAAAAGCAGATCGGATGAAATCGAAACAAAGGATCACTCGATTGGTCACGATCTATCGATAAATCGATCTAAGCAGAAGACTAATTTGTTAGCTGTTTAAACAAAAATTCTTTCTTTTGTCATTCCTCTAAAACTCGAACCAGTTCTTGCCTTAAGTAAAACTCGCACTGTAGATCTAATGATACCCTTAGCCTAAAATTGCTCCCAACCTAGAGTCTTACAAGCGGCATACTTGGGACTTATGGCGATCTTAGGTGTTTTTACTGACAAGTCGAGCGATTGAAAAAAGTGGAGCAAAAAAGAAGAAAAAGTTTGAAAAAACATTTAAGTAAACAAATCAAACTTTTTTAATCGAAACCACCGATAGCATCAAGAACCAACCAGTGTGGCTCTCGATACCATATATAGCAAATGACGAAAAGTTTTTTAAAGAAAAACTTTATGAGAAGAAAGAAAAGATTAAGAAGATGATGGGAATTGAATCGGTAAAGTAATCTCTTTCTTGTATTATAAACATTTGGGAAGGGATTACATTAATTCCTAGACTAAATGTTTAAGGAAGAAGGAAGTATTGAAGACTTCTTCTTCATCTTTAACTAAGAAGATCAAGTGAATGCTTCGTCTTGACTAACTTCTAGAGAGAAGGAGAGGACCTCGGAAGAGCTTACAGAGAGAGAAGCTACGAGGCTATATCTTGAATTAAGCTTCAAAGAAACTCTAAACACTTGAGTTTGTTTAAATAGAAAAAGCGAAAAGTAAATTACTATTTGATTCACATGCAGAATCACTATTACATTAAGCAAGTAAAAGTAATTTACTAAAGTAAAAGTAAAACGTAAGAAACATTTTACATTTACTTTTACATGGGTAAATGTAAGAAACATTTAACTAAGTTAAAAACATTTAACTTAAGTAAAAGCAAAAGTTATTCTTTTACTTTTACTTTTTACATAACTAAAGTAAAAGAGATGATGGCGTGGGCCATCACTGTCGATGTTGAAGACTCCTCTGGCGTCTTCTTGGTTGGTGGTCCGTCTCTCTGTAGATCTTGGGAAGGTCTTTGTTGATCATCTTCTCGGATGAGTCACCATCCCTACTATTCCGCCTTAAATTTTTATCCAAGAAATAACCTATCACCCCAAAAATTTTGGTTTATAAAGAGGAAAAAAAATTTTCTCTAGAAAATTGGTCAAAATCTTCAAAATTTCTTAGATTTTGTAAAAATTCTTTGTTTAAAAGCAGATCGGATGAAATCTGAAACGAAAAGGATCACTCGATTGGTCACGATCTATCGAGAATCGATCTAAAGGAAGAAGACTAATTTGTTAAGCTGTTTAAACAAAAATTCTTTCTTTTATCATTCCTCTTAAACTCGAACTAGTTTCTTGCCTTAAGTAAAACTCATACTGTAGATCTAATGATACCCTTAGCCTAAAGCTGCTCCCAACACGGAGTCTTACTGGCAGCATAACGGGACTTATGGCGATCTTAGGTGTTTCTGACAAGTCAAAGGCGATTGAAAGTGGAGCAAAAGAAGAAAAAGTTTGAAAAAACATTTAAGTAAACAAATCAAACTGTTTTTAATCGAAACCACCGATAGCATCAAGAACCAACCGTGTGGCTCTGATACCATATAACAGCGGCGATAAGTTTTTAAAAGAAAACTTTAACAGAAGAAAGAAAAGATTAAGAAGATGAATCGGTGAATCGGTAAAGTAATCTCTTTCTTGTATTATAAACATTTGGGAAGGGATTACATTAATTCCTAGACTAAATGTTTAAGGGAAGAAGGAAGTATTGAAGACTTCTTCTTCATCTTTAACTAAGAAGATCGAAGCTGAAGGCTTCGTCTTCGGCTAACTCTAGAGAGAAGGGAGAGGACCTCGGAAGAGCGTTCTCTAGAGAGAGAAGCTCTGAGGCTATACTGAATTAAGCCTAAAGAAACTCTAACACTTGAGTTTCTTTAAATAGAAAACTGAAAAGTAAATTACTATTGATTCACGCAGGAATCACTATTACATTAACTGAAGTAAAAGTAATTTACTAAAGTAAAAGTAAAACGTAAGAAACATTTTACATTTACTTTTACATGGGTAAATGTAAGAAACATTTAACTAAGTTAAAAACATTTAACTTAAGTAAAAGCAAAAGTTATTCTTTTACTTTTACTTTTACATTTACTAAAGTAAAAGAGATGATGGCGTGGGCCATCACCTGTCGGTGACTGAAGACTCCTCTGGCGTCTTCTTCTTGGTTGATTGGTCCGCTCTCTGTAGATCTTAGGAAGGTCTTGTTGATCATCTTCTCAGATGAGTCACCATCCCTAATACTAGTATGACCAGAAATTGGTATTCTAGACCAACTCCTCCAGATCTACAATTTGAAGAGAGAAATCTAGATAAACAATTTTTTGTTTCGCCTAATAAAATTTATGAATGGAATAATTTAGCGTAACAAGAGATCCTCAATAAGTTAAATCATATGTCCATGGTAGCAAATGACTATCTAACAAAATTCAACACTCTTACTCAACCGGATATTGTTGAATTATTGGCTAGTGGATTTCTGGTATTCTCAGTCTTGGTGGGAAAAACATCTCTTTGAAGATTCTAGATTATCTATTATCCATGCGATTCAGAGTTAGATCTTTGAAGGCAACCCGATTTTGATGAAACTATAGGAATAGGGCCACCGATGGAGTAAATACTTTGATTTATACTATAATAAAACACTTATTAGGAACCCCAAGTAACATCACTGAAAGAATCCACGATCAGCTAAGTAATCTCACTTGCCCCACTCTAAGTGACTTTAGATGGTATAAAGATGTTTTTACTTCTAGAGTTATGATGAGAAATGACAGTAATAAACCTTTCTGGAAAGAAAAATTTGTTAATGGTTTACCATCCTTATTTGCTCACAAAGTTCGTGAAGAACTTAGTAAAAATTTAGGATATATTGATTATGATAATCTCACTTATGGTGACATAATCAGTTATATTCAAAAGATAGGTTTAAAAATGTGCATTGATTTTAAGTTAGCCAAACAAGCTAGTAAAGACAAGAAAAAAGCTAAATATGAGTTTCTAAGATATTTCATGAAAGCAATATGGTTTACCTCCGTGGCTCCTTCTAGAAGAAAGCATGTGCATAAACATATCGACTCTCACAAAAGTCATAGGACGTCACAAGAAAAGACGCAATCATCATAAAGATAAAAATCAAGATAATTATTATAATAAGCCCAAACCCATTAATAAAAGACATAATAAAAGAACTAAAAAATTTGATAAAAGTAAAATTGTGGAAAGGGAACTGTTACATTTACTTGGGTAAAGTAAAAAACATTTTACTTAGGTAAAAGTGATTTACTAAAGTAAAAGCAAAAGTAAGAAACATTTCACTTAAGTAAAAGTGATTTACTAAAGTAAAAGCAAAAGTAAGAAACATTTCACTTAGGTAAAAGTGATTTACTAAAGTAAAAGTAAAAGTAAAAGTACAGACAAGCAACTGTTGATAAACAGTGCTAACTTTTGACTTGACTCTGCTTTCGGTGGAAAAAAATCACGTCACGAAGGGAGCAGTCGTAATAAATGATCGATTGAATAATAATCGGTCATTTGGAGCAGTCTTAGGAACAATGATCGAGTGAATAGTAATCGGGTCACGAGCAGTGCTTGAACAAATGATCGAGTGAATAAGAATCGGTCACGAGGAAAAGTCTTGAACAATGATCGAGTGAATAAGAATCAGGTCACGAGCAAAAGCCGAGTCAAAGGATCGAGTGGTCACGAGCAGTGTTTGGTTAATCGAAACAGTGACTGGCTTTACTGTAGATGTCAGGCAAATGGGTCCTGAGCATCCTGAAGGTTGATGGTGCCATAGGGGTCGTACAGACCATCATCTTCTGCAAATTGGCTAACTGAGTCATTTTGGGAAGAAGCTGAGGAATGCCTAGAGGCTTCTTCGTGTAACTCATCAATTCTTTTATTGAGGGCTTGGGCAATAAGTTTTAACTCACTACCGGAGCAATCTTTGAAATCAGATATGCTACGGGAACAGGAGGATCCTGTAGGACTGGTTTTTGACTTAGAATCTTTTGAAATCTTTTTCTGACTTGAGGAAGAGGGATCTAAAGGAATGGCTTTAGAATCCTTAGCCAGAGTGACTGGGGAATTGACTGGAACTGGAATAGGAGCAACAGGAAATTCTTGTTGAACCTGACCAATGATTCTGTTAACATCGAACTTATCCCACCACTTGATGTAGAAAAAGCGGGAAAGTCGAGGGAGTGGATCGGAGATGACTGCTGAGTTACTAGCAACAGAGGGTGGAGAAATACCGTATTGCCATTTAAGGATCCAGGGAACCTTATATTTACTGATGAAGAGAAGAGTGAGAGGAATGTTCTCATTCTTTGGATCTGGTTTACTATTATTAGCAAAATGGGTAACTTGGACCTTAAGGGGGTCGGGAAGGAGGTCATAGGTAGAACCATGCCTATACCACCAAAGGACGAACCAATAAGGGATTGGACTTTTGAATTTATGATCAAACCGAATAAACCAGAATGACTATGGGTCTCGCTACGGTGAAGGAGAACCTTATACCAAAGCTTCAATATATAATCATAAAAGCAGAAAGGATAACTATGATTAGAGAGATCCATTAGATCGGAGGGATGTTTTCCCCAATCAGAAATCTGAAGGAATTGTTTAATATACAAAGAATGATAAAGAACTTTTGATTTATCATTGTTTGCATAAATAGGTTTGATATTAATCGAAGTCCGGGTTTCAAGAAGAATGTCCTTATAATAAACAAGAGACTTATAAGGAGCTATTTGGAGGAAAATGCCAACCAGGAGGGAAAAACTGGGCAGCAAGCTTAACTGGGTCATTTTTTGGTTTCATGAAGGGTTCAATGTGAAACAAATAACTTTCCCATTTGAGCACATGCTCAGAAGAGGAATGACTGGGAGATGCAGACGAGGTCTTTGCTGGATTACTGAATGGGTCAATGGGTTCAGGTTTATTAACTAAGGTCGAATTTGAAGGTTTGGGGAGATTGTCCCCTAAGCGAAAAATTTATTTGGTGATAGGCCGGAGATTATTGGGTGAGGGACTAAGGTACCCTCTGGATGATTACTTGGGCCACTACTAAGGCGACCCGGACCACGAGAAGAGGATGATCCTCTCAAAACTCACGATCAGATATAGTACTGTATGAATAAATTCTCCGGTAAGAAAATCAGAATGTAATTATTTTTGCCTTTAATGTATTCAATATCAAAATCAAAATGCTTAATAAAGCTTGCCATCTAGCGAAAAAGTATTCATAGAGGCTAAATTTTCAACATCTTTTACTAAAATGTACTTGGCTGACTTGCAGTCAATGCGAACCAGGAATTTCTGATTTAATAAGTCATTTTGAAATTTATTAATACATAATACTAATGAAAGAATTTCTTTTTTAATAGTACTATATTTTGATTGTGTAGTATTCCATGCGCCGGAATGAAATCGAACAATTTGTTCAGGGGAATCTGATGTTAATTTTTGTTTAAGAATGCCTCCGAATCCAATATCCGAGGCGTCGGTCTCAACGATTTTGAACGCTGAATCATTGGAAATGCCAAGGCAGGGCAATGTCTTGACATATTTTTTAACTTGTTGGACTGCAGAAGTATGAATGTCAGTCCAGGGTGGAGGATTATTTTGCAAACGCTGAAAAAGAGGTTTGCAAATCTTCCTGAGATTCTTGTAGAACTTGCCTATATAATTCAAATGAGCCAAGAAATCTCTGCAGTTGGGTTTTATTGGTTATCTTATCCGGGAACTTGTCGGTGAATTGAATAGCTCGTTCAATAAATTTGAACTTGTCCATCAAGATATTAAGACCAAGAAACCTTATTCGGACCTGAAACAGGCTGCATTTGGAAGGAGAAAGAACAAGACCATTTACTTTAATAGTAGTGAAGAACGACTTTAAATGTTTATCGTGTTCTTCAATAGTCTTGGAGTAAACAAGAATGTCGTCGATGTAAACAACGATAAAATGGCTGAAAGGGTTTAAAATGTCATTAAGTATATTTTGAAATTCACTTGGAGCATTTTTTAGGCCAAATGCTTGAACATTCCATTCATAATGTCCAAACGGAGTGGTGAATGCTGTTTTGTACTGATCATCAGGATGAATGGCAATTTGCCAGAAACCAGATTTAAGGTCGAATTTACTGAAAATGGTGGCATTACTTAACCTATTGATAAGGTCGTCTTTGTTGGGAAGGGGGTACCTAATCCATTCTAAGACCTTGTTCAATGGTTTGTAATTAATAACTAAACGGGGTACTCCTCTTTCTTTTTCTGCTTCATTATTAACATAAAAAGCAAGAGCAAGACCATGGGGATTTACTGTGGTTAATTTAATCCTTTTTGAGGAGATCATTGATTTCATTTTTACATAACTCCATTTGTTCATGACTCATCTGAATAGGCCTAGCCTTAGTGGGAATTAAATGTTCTTTGAATTCCTTAGCATAAGGGAGCCTAACCATATGTTTTTTCCTATGCCAAAAGGCATTGGGAGAATCAGAACAAAGGTTATGCTTCATGTAGGTTTTTAATTCTTCAATTTTTAATCGAACCTCTTTATTTTGAAGTTGTTCTTCAATTCTTTTATATTTGATTTCTTCCTTTAAGAAATTCAAATGTGTAGATTTACAGTTTATTAAATTCAATGATTTAGAAATGGATTCTTCTTGAATGTATTTTAAATCTCTTTCTTTTGGTTTAATAAGAAACTTAAATGTTATTTTCTTTCCTAAATGTTTACAGGTTAATCCTTCATTACTAGTAAGTAAATGGGTATAATAAGTATATAAGCAGTAAACCCAAAATAATTTTGTCTGTAAGATTGCGAATCAAAACAAAGGATGTTTTGAAACACATATTATCTTGACAAATATGTACCTTAGGTAATTTATATTTTATTTCCATTTGACTACCATTAGCTGAATTTAATTTTTCACTGGTTTTTTTGTAGTATTTAGTTGGGATTAGACCTTCCTGGATACAATTTAAATCTGCACCTGTATCAACTAAGGCAGTAAGTTGTATTGAAAAGTTTTTATCCACAACTAGGTTAATAGAAACATACCATTTTTGAATGGTGATGTCTTTAATTCTTTTAAGCGAAAGACCCTGAATAAATAAGTCTGAAATATCTTTAGTACCAGATGATTCTGGTTCATCGTGATTTTCATCACTGGATGAGGAATCATTGATCTGAAGATCAGGCTTTTTATCTAAGTCATTTCTTAGAATAGAGACTTCTGTTTTTAAATTAGCAATTTCTTTCTTTAATTTATTAACTTCTTGATTTAATTCTGGAAGAGTGACTTCTTTAACTGGAGATTTAAATCTTTCTAAAGTTTTATTAAGACTAAAAATTGGTTTTTCTTTAGCTTTAATAAACTTATCATTTTCTCTATTATCTTTGGTTAATAAATCCTTTAACTGTTTTGTGTATTGGGCTTTTAACTTAGGATCAGTGATTTTACTAATTAAGTCAATTAACAAAGAACTCTCTTCATCATCCTTGTTAATTACATTAATCTTTTTAGTGCAACAATTTTCATTGCAATTATTAGCACAGATGGTGACTTCGTCTTTGCTACTGCTTGAATTATTTTCACTGTTAGTCTCAGAGGAATATGAAATATTAGAGTCTTTATTATCACTATCTTCATTCTCTATTCTCATTAATTCTAATATATATTCAGTATCTTCTTCATTAATATTTAACTGAGACAATTTCTGTTTTATTTTGCATTCACTTTTATAATGACCCTTTTGCCCACAATTGTGGCACATATGACATCTGAGTCCGTGCTAATAACAGACTATAATGCATTCTATAACACCTTTATATATATATATATATATATATATATATATATATATATAAAAGCGTAGTAAACGCACTGCATCAAGAAGTCTAGGCTCATCGAACAAAGTCCACACACACGGTTGATATATATATAATATATATATATATATATATAAGCGAATAAACGCACTTGCTGGGCGAGGTCTCAGCTCATCGAACAAAGTCACACACGGTTGATATATATAATATATATATATATATATATATATATATATATATTAATAAACGCACTGCATCAAGTTCAGGCTCATCGAACAAAGTCAAATAGACACAGTTAATAATATATATATATATATATATATATATATATATATATATATATATATATATATTAAAGCAAGAACGCCTGCATCAAGTTCAGGCTCAATCGAGGCATAACTCGATAATGTTAGTCAATATATATATATATATATATATATATATATATATATATATATATATACTGATCGGAATGAAACCACGGACCTCAACGTGTAGAAGGGTGTGTGCAAAGATGAAGAGAAAAACTCTAAAGTGTGTGAGAAGGCTTACAGCTGACTGATAAAAAGGGCTTCTATATCTTTAGAGTGGGTAGACACTGGGCATTTTTGGGTACAAAAGAGGCTATATATGAGCTCACAGGTGTTTGAAAGTGGGAAAATACACTGTGTGGCGAGTGCAGAGCAAATTGTGCAGGGTTTCTCCGTCTTTTTTTCTTAGAAAATCAGCACCCCAATCCCCATATTTATAAAGGTGGGAGCCGCAGGTCTACCTGTGGCACCTAGTAGCAGGTGTACCTGCGGCTGCCCAGGGTGCCCCGGGCAGTGTGGGTCCCGTCGTGTCGAAATACGCGCTGTTTGCTCGGTCGCTCATAACTTTCAATCCGGGAGTCCGATGGAAGCGTGCCATACCATTCCGGAAAGCTCTTTCCGAGAGCTACACAATGATATATGATTTGACCTTTTTTGATTCTAGGAAGATGGGTCCATAACCGAAATGGCATTCCCAGGTTTTCGTCAGGCAATCCGGTGAGCCGTTTTGTATAGTTTGCACTTCGGAGTTAAGATATCACTCTTGTGGGACTTCCTTTGAAGTATTTTGAGTTGAAATGAGTGTATTTGATTTGAAGTGAAGTTGAGTTGGCAAAATGACCATTTTGCCCCTCCCGGGGTTATCTCCGATTTTCGCGCAGTTATAGCATTTGTTTCTCAGGTTTATCTCTGAGGTTGGCTTGCTGTTGACTTTGACTATCCTCAGGGTCATCTCTGAGGTTGTCTTGACCTATTCCCATGGTTGGGACTTAGACTGGATACCTCGGGATCATCTCCGAGATTAATCGGTCTTCTTCGGTGTGTGGTCCGGTATTGTATCTGTAGGCCTCGGGATCATCTCCGAGGTTGTCTTTGGTTACTCCCAGATTGCGATCCGGGGTTTGATGATGAACTTCCGGTAGTATCCGGTATGGATTTGGATTGTCTTTCAGGGTTCCCTCTTAAAAGACGAATCTGTCCTCCTGCAATGTTAGTAACAGTAGAAGAAAATTTCGAGTGTCTACACAAACATCTGGAGCATCACTCCATTCCCCGACTAGTCCCAGCTACGTTCTCATTTCCTGAAGAGAACAATGAAAGCAAAAGGGTGAGCTCAACTAGCCCAGTAAGAAATATTATGACTAAAATAATGCATAATAAATTATCGTTAGCCTTCAACAGTGTTAAACTGATAAAATATAATAAACATCAAGTTTAACTGCAGCGGAACAAGCAATCTATTGGAAGAGTCTAGTAGAGCATGATATCTACTATCTTCTATGATTTAAAAAGTTTATCATCAATTTTATCGATGAGCCTCAGCTTAATAAATAAACCACATCATCGAATCATCCCTGCACTACGGGCCAAGGATATTCATGCAATTATCAATGGTCATGATTATACCGAACAATCCCTGGTCATAATCATACCAACAATTGTCCATCAATGCACTACGGGCCAATAAGGACTTTTACCAAATCATTTATAATATTACAGTCATGATTATTCCGAATAATCCCTGGTCATAATCATACCAATCAATAGTACATCTATGCACGTAAGCTACATATGACTTTTATCACAATATAAGCATGATGATGATGACAATGATATAAGAATTCAATTAAAAGAAAGCAAAGGATAATTTTTTAAAGATTATAACTTAATTTATCCAGAATCCAATAATGTCCAAATTGTCAACATGATACTTCTTTGTGGAGTAAAATTCAAGAATAATATTGTATCAAAAATGATTTGGACAACAAAGAAATCAATTTTTGTCATGAATAATTTCCTGGGTGAATAGTAACTGAGTGAATAGTACCCCATAAATAGTACTTTGGGAATAGTACCACGTGAATAGTGCTTTGTGAATAGTACTAGTGAATAGTACCCGTGAATAGTACTTTATGAATAGTACTGTAAAAATTAATATTACTCATGGACAGTACTCCGGCATGAAAAGCTTAAAATTTAACAAGAATGTGTAGAAAATATCCTTGTGAAACGATACTAGATGAAGCGCAAATTTCAAGGATATTCTACTAATTTTACGGAGTATAGAAGCACTACTTTAACAAAATGATGGTATAATCAGGAATACGAGACGAAATAATATTACTCACATACTATAGAGTATGGAAGAAAATAGTATTCCTATGAATACTGAACAAAATAATATCCCTTACCTCAGAAGAAGACTGGATACTGGAATAGTGAGGTAGCAGATTTCTCTTCTACTTTCTCTCTAAAGCTTCTCTCTCTATAGCTTCTCTTTCTATAATTACCGAGTCTTAGTGAATTGGTGAGAATGAAAGAAGAATGCACTTCTATTTATAGGAAAATATAGTTTCGATAATTGCACGTTTTGGGGCTCGAAATATTACAGTATAATACCTTCATCTTTTCTTTCATTTTTAATTTAGTCCTGCAAGTATTATCAAACTTGCACCACCTCCCCTAATATTACATCATGTGAATTAATAGTACAATCATGAGAATAAATAGTATAATCATGTGAAAAAATTAATTACAATATAGTACATTCATCTATACCTCCATTTTTAATTTAGTTATGCAAGTATTATCAATCTTGCACCACCTCCCCTAATAGTACATGCATGTGAATCAATAGTATACACATGTGAACAAATAGTTATAAGCATATGAATTAATAGCAATTAATTGCTCATTTATCCGATTAATTACCCGATTGGTCAATATAACCTCCAGACATCAATTATTATCAGAATAGATGTTGATTTCCACTAACAATAATAATCCCAACACAATGAAAATATCAATTTCATCTTTAATCAACACGAACTTATTCATCATTAATATTATAACTCACAATATTAGACAACCAGATCATTCCCAGGAAAGAGGGGGCTTTCCGATAAGGATTTCTCCCTAAAGGCGCACAATTAGGTGACCAAAACTCTCATTGACAGAACTTTCTAGACATTGTCAATATTACAAATAATAATATGAATAACTTTGTCGTCTTAATTATTGATTTAATAATATAAGATATTATGCAGATGATACTGTGACAATAATTGAATCAATAATATGAGAGATATTATGCATCAACTACTGTAGCAATAATTGAGTATAACTGAGTGACTTCTCACGTAAGCATCAATAATCAATACCGTGTGCTACTATGCAACCACGCGTATCACTGTACTTTTACCACCCGGTAGTTCAATAGTTTAATGGTAAAACTTTCGCTGTTATTTTTATAAAAAGATAATTTTGTCATTTTCTAACTACGACAATACTTCAGTTGTGGGGTCCACCAATGATTGTGCCTTCGTACGAATATTCCCTGTTAAAACGAATATTTCCCGACCAATCGAATATTATATAACACTTGCTTACTTTGTAAAATTTATAAATAATACCCACAACTATAACATTATATCAAATCCACACCATAATATTCAAAAATATATTTCGAGAAAAATTAATATTTATTCACAAAAGTTGGGGTCTTACAGAAAGCAACATAAATAACTTTTTTATAAAAATAACGGAAAAACTTTTACCGTTAACTGTTGAAATACCCGGTGATAAAAGTACGATGTCTGGCGTGGTTCATTGTAACATTCCGTAATTTTAAAAGTGTAATATTAAATATTTATTGATTTATATAAATATTTAATGGATATGTTTATTATTGAATAAATAATTGTTCAATTTGAGTTGATGTGATTTAATTAATTATTTGTTGAATAAATAATTAAATATTAAATATTAAATATTTATTTGCAATATTAAATATTTATTGAATTATATGGCAATTTGAGTTGATGTGGTTTAATTAATTATTTGTTGAATAAATAATTAAGGTGCTAAGTAAATTAATTGTTATGAGATTATATACTAATGTAATTTAATAAGTAAGTTAGAGAGCTTATAGTGATTTAAATAAATTATAATATTTTAAATGGGAAATTGTAATTTAAAATATTAGTTGGTTAAATAAAATTATAATTATAAAGAAATTATAGTTTTTGTGATAATGATTTATGTATTAAAGTAATTTAATAGATTAATATTTGAATTGATTAAATTGATTATTTAAGTAAATAGAAATGTGACAAATAATCTTGCTATAAATGAGTTATTAAAATAAATTAAGGGAGTTTAATTTAGTTTTGCCAAACATGTCTTATTGCATAATAAGTCTTTAATCTAATAGTGTTTTATCAAACAAGGTATAAGAATTAATCCATTTATTTTAATTCAGTTTACCAAACAAGGTGTAAGGATTAAAGGGTTATTTTATTAGCTTAGCCAAACAAGCCTTATGGCTTTTGATTTTCAAACAAAATATAACTGATATAATTATATCTATATTTATATTATTTCATTAATAGATATTATATCATATACGTTATATTTTTATTACGTAGTTAGAGTTAGGAAGAGAAGAAGGCTCAGTTGAAGAAAAAGAAGAAGAAGAAGAAAAATACAGAGAGAAAAGTTGAGAGAAACTTAGAGAAAATTGAGAAAAGAATTGGGGAAAATAAGATTGTAATCAGAACCATTTTCTTCTAAACTCTAGAGTATCATCTTCTTAATCAAAGGTAGGATATTAATCCTTGTATTTTATTTTTAAAGTTTAGTTTTCTTCTCCAAAGAGTTCTCTGTAAATAATTATGGATTTAATTCTTGTGTATATAGCTTTAGATGATGATTGTTGTTGTAAAAGCTGTTTTGTTGAGATTATGTATGATTATAATCAATTACTTTATGTATGTATGTAAATTGTGAAGAAATATATCACAAGTGGGTTCATATGAATATATATATATATATATATATATATATATATATATATATATATATGAATATGGCTTAGTTTAAAGTAGAAATTAAGGTTTTATTTGTTGTTAAATTGATAAATTGATTGTTAGAATTGACAGAGTATGTAAAATCATAATCATGATGTTTTGAAATTACTGTTTTGGTTGAAAAACAAAATCACCGTGTTGATTTTCATTGAAAGTATAAAAAATGGAGTTTTTGCCAAGAACATTGAAATTGGGTGTTGTATATTTGATGTTTGTGTTACATGTTAGAAGTCTTCACAATATGTTTATATGAAGTCTATATGTAAATTACATGATAATCAGTTTATTAGATTCGAGCTTTTAGGCCAATTTGATTTTTTCTGGTATTGTTCATTCGAAGATGTCGATCGAAATCTATAGCTTTGAAGCAAGGCTACTTAACAAGACGCTCGTTAAATGGCCATAGCTCCATCGCCACGCCGCAGCGTGACTTCATAGTGTAAATCGTAGCTGCCTGAGTTATGAGATAATCCGACAATTGTACTTTTTGTACACGAAATTTGAAGAAAACATTTTTGTGATGATAGTAGGAATGTAAAATATAGATTTTAGTATTTCTATACTATGAATAATTATGTTATTAAGGATTAACTTGTGTTATAAGTTGATCATGTGATTAAATAATCAAACCTATGTGATGAATGTATTAGTTATGTGATAATGACTTACTATGTCACGATGACATATGTATATAGGATATTGTGATTCAAATTGATTCAGTTTAGTCTACGAGCAAGGCAAGTTTTCTAACTCAAAACTTCATTGTGCGAGTTTAATTTCATTTGGTACATTATTGTTTTCAAATTCAATTACAATTGTCGTAAGTTGCTACTTCTACACTTTCGTAGAGCTAGATTTCCTATGATTGAGTAAGTCATTGTATCTAGTTACTCATGACGATGCAAGTTTTCTAATCCTTTGTCTTATTGAGCTAATTATTGTTTTCAATTCGATTATCTTATAATGATTAAGTGGTCTAAACTTTGGTTTGATGTTGAACAAGTTATTCTTGTATTTCAATTATTGATTAACATGCATAACTGAATTGCCATGCATGTTTAGTATTCAATCCTAATTAACCTTGGCTTAGTATTGTTCAAGCAAGGTATGCTATATTTATTCAAATTGTATGCTATTAGATTATTCCTAATGCATGACTTTAGTTACTATGATTGATTCAATCACTATTATTCTGTAGTATAGTGTTATTGGTCTTATTCAATTACTCCTTAGTTGATGTTCGTTAAATTCCAAATTTCCTTGAGAGCTTATCCAAACAAAACTTACTTTGGTGCGGACTTGTATTCTAAATACTGAGATGAACAACTCTTTTAATAGAGGTTTACGCTTAGCGTTGAAATGGTTGTGCACAATACATTGTACGAAGGGTTGATCCCCCTAAGTACGTGGAGTCCTTATAGTCTTATGACTTTTAAAGTTAAAGTTGAAAGATTACTTATAACTGTGGACATGATTCGTTGTCATTAGACCCTCAGTGAATGTTATAATTTTTAGAAAGTTAATAGAATATATTGTTCAGTTCTATTGAGCCTAGTATTGGCAAATGATGTAAAAGTTTAAAGATTTATTTATTGTTATTTCAAGTGGGCCTTGTTTTCTCACTCTTGCCTGTAAAATTTCTTACAGCTAAAGTTGAAACTGGTGACGTACCTAGCACCAGTAAAGGAAAAGGAAAGATGAACAAGTACTGAAGACTTGTAATAGATTTGATAGTATTATTATTAGACTTTGGTTTAAAGATTGTAATGAAGTTTATTTAATTTCCGCATTTGAATGATTGTTGTTAAAGGTTAGACAACCTGGGGAGATTTTTATTTGAGTTTAATCTTGTATGGGCAGGTTTTTATTATTCAATTTATTATAATTGGGTAGTTAGCAATGAATGTTTTGATTAAGTGAACACTGAATCCTGTGGAAATGAAGTACCAAGATTTGGGGGTGTCACAGGTTGGTATCAAAGCTTTAGGTTATGAACCTTAGGTGGGGGGAAAAGCCTTAGGAAGTAACCTATGAAAAGATAGTGGAGATAACTCTTGTCGAGTTTTAAGAAAGAAGAAATAAAACACTTATATGCTTATGTGTTTATAGTTTATGTACTCGTGAGTGTCGAGTAGTAATGATTAATAATTAAAACTTTAAAACTTTGTTGTCTCGATGACTAATGTCGGAGAATCCAGTCAGGCTAGGGAGGAGGGACCTCAAATGCCTATAGAGAACCAGCCTCGCGACATTCAGGTAGTTTGGGAACAACTACTGCCACGGGAGTCAGCCCCGTTGGACACAGTAGTTGAAGATGATGATGATGATGTGGAGACAGACGAGGAGGATCCCGTTGAGTTACCACAGGAAGATGAGGATGACGAGGACAAGGAGGAAAGGATTCCACTTAACTCGATAGCTGGCCATATATACGATGAGGTGCATGACCGTAACGTAGAACTTCAGGATACAGTTGAGGAGTTACAGGAGAGACTGCAATGACACAAAAAGGCAACGAGATCCAGGATCGTGAGGAATGGCTGACAAACACCGAGGAGAAACTAATACAGACTGAAGGAGAGAAAGAACAATTGATCGAGATGGTTCTTTGAATCAAGAATAAAATTCGAGAGAAGAAGCTGCTAAGAGGGAAAGAGCTGAAGATGCATATGAGGAAGCTTATCAACGAACTGGAAGAGCAGTAAGGAACTCACAGGCGAAAAGGATGAAGATGGAAGAGATGGATAAAGTATTTGACACCGCAATTAATCGAGCTCAAGATCGGGTCATGGGATATCCGATTCAGTTCGAGACGCTGCCATCATCCGTGTTAGATCGCAGAACAATGTTTCGAGTCATGGAGGAAGAACGTGATAGGGCTAAGAAGTATCTTAATAGAACATCGTAGTTTTGCACGATGAGTGAAAGGTTAAATAAATTGTAAATCCCAAGTGTTATGTAACCTATGGGATATGACTATGATGTTGTCCTGAAACTTTTGTAGTTCAGGAAAGTAATGTAGATAGAAAGTGATGCTATGTTTTTTTATGTTTTTTTTCAAAAGGTTTGAATAAATAAAAGTTGTTACTTTATTCAAAGTGTTATGTGTTATATGGTTATTTCTTTTATGGAGGCAAGTTAATTAGAAAATACTTAAAGAAGCTGAATTAGTCTAATAGATGTTTTGTTTTACGAGTAAAATACCTCCAGGACGTGAACCACCCGGCTGAGAAACAATGAGAGAACTACTAATAATGACAATGTTGACAGAACCCTGCTCAACAACTAGTGACACTACTGATAAGAGCGTTGCAGAATCAACCACAAAACCATGGTACACCGTTTAAGGATTTCAAGGCGGTTGAACCATCTGAATTCCGTGGGTCCATAAATCTAGTCGAAGCACAAACCTGGATTATGGAGATAGAAAAAGTGTTCGATGTCGCTAGGGTAGGGGATGACCGTAAGACCGCCAGAACATTCTATGTTGAAAGTAGAAGCTAGTTATTGGTGGCAGGCCAATAAAACCCGGGAAGGGCCAAGAGTGATGACCTGGGATAGGTTCAAGGAGTTGTTCTTCGAGACCTATTTTCCAGAGAGTTCAAAGAGTCAGCTAGAAGTGCAGTTTCTGGAACTAAAGCAAGGAACGATGACGGTATCTGAATATGCTGCGAAGTTCAATGAATTGGTAAGGTTTGCACCATATCGTCAAATGCATTGAACGACGGCGTAAGGCTTAAGAGATTTGAACAGGATGAAGCCCAGGTGGTCAGACAAAGAGGGTTTCTGCTCCGATTGAAGACATTTACAGTGGTGATGGAGAAAGTAGTACTCGCGGAAGGTGGAGGTGAGGCAGTGACAAAGTTCAACCAGGAACAAAAAAAGAAGAGGAATGAGAATGAGACTAAGAATGGAGGTGGTAACAGTGGAAACAACAATAACAACAACAACAACAACAGCTTGAAGAGGAAGTGGAATGGGAGCATGGGTGCTGGACACCAGCATGGTAACCAACAAAACAAAAAGTTTGAAGCATGTGCGATATGCGGGAAATTCCATAAGGGTGCGTGCTTGATAGGGAAGCGAGTATGCTATAATTGTGGCCAGGAGGGTCACATTGCCCCAAATTGCACTCAACCGAAGAAGAATGTATGCTTCACGTGCGGATCCAAGGATCACTTTGCTCGTGAATGCCCTAAGAAGAGGGAAGGAGTGACAACCAGAAGTAATGGAGGTAACAATGGAAGTACATGGGCTATTGCAGGACCTGCAACATCAAACAAACCCACAACCAGAACCTTCAACATGACTGTGCAAGATGCTGTGCAATCAAAAGATGTAGTGTCAGGTATTATCCCAATCAATGATATAAATGCTTATGTATTATTTGATTCGGGTGCTACTTGTTCATTTATATCTGATGAATTTGCTAAGAGATTAGAATTGCCTAGAGAAGAACTGAATTTTCCTTTGAACATAGAAATTACAAATAAAGAAGTAATCCCTGTTAGATTCGTATACAAGAACTGTAGGGTGAACATTAAGCAAAATATTTTGTTGGTCGATTTGATTCCGATTAGACTCGGGGAATTTGATGTGATTTTGGGGATGGATTGGCTGTTCAAATATGGAGCAGTAATCGATTGTCACAAGAAGTGTGTAAACCTTATGACTCCGTCAAAGGTTGTATTTTATGGTAGCAAGTCACCTAGACAAATGAAATGTCTGACGACTATACAGCCCAAGAAATTGTTGAGTCAAGGTTTTGTTGGCTTTTTAGCTTACATAGTCGATACTCAGAAGAAGGGTGTGAAACTAGAAGAAATACCGGTAGTGAGAGAATTCGAAGACGTGTTTCCAGAAGATTTGCCAGGACTTCTACCTGACAGAGAAATTGAGTTTGTGATCGACTTAGTGCCGGGAACAGCTCTGATATCGAAGGCCCCGTACAGAATGGCTCCGGTAGAAATGAAGGAACTGATGGTACAGGTGCAAGAGTTACTGGACAAGAAATATATTCAACCAAGCGTATCACCGTGGGGAGCGCCAGTTTTATTCGTTAAGAAGAAGGACGGATCAATGCGTCTTTGCATTGATTATAGGGAGTTAAACAAGGTCACTATTAAGAATAGGTATCCATTGCCTAGAATAGATGACTTGTTTGATCAGCTGAAGGGTGCTAAATATTTCTCGAAAATTGATTTGAGAAGTGGGTATCACCAATTGAAGGTAAGAAAGGAGGATATACCTAGAACGGCATTCAGAAATCGGTACGGACATTATGAGTTTCTGGTGATGTCTTTTGGTTTAACTAATGCCCCTGCTGCATTCATGGATTTGATGAACAGGGTGTTTAAACAATTCTTAGACAAGTTTGTAGTGGTATTTATTGATAACATTCTGGTGTATTCCAAAACTCAAGAAGAACACATGGATCATTTACGTTTGACATTGGAAACACTAAGGAAGGAAAAGCTATACACGAAATTCTCTAAGTGCGAATTTTGGCTCGACCGTGTACAATTTTTGGGTCACGTGATTGACAAAGATGGGATTTCAGTGGATCCATCAAAAGTGGAAGCTGTAATCAATTGGGAACAACCAAGAACACCGTCAGAAGTGAGGAGTTTCTTGGGACTGGCTGGTTATGTATGTATGTAAATTGTGAAGAAATATATCACAGTGAGTTCATATGAAAATATATATATGAATATGGCTTAGTTTAAAGTAGAAAGTAAGGTTTTATTTGTTGTTAAATTGATAAATTGATTGTTAGAATTGATAGAGTATGTAAAATCATAATCATGATGTTTTGAATTCATTGCTTTTGGTTGAAAAACAAAATCACAGTGTTGATTTTCATTGAAAGTATAAAAAATGGAGTTTTGCCAAGAACATTGAAATTGGGTGTTGTATATTTGATGTTTGTGTTATTTTATGAGTATAAACATGTTAGAAGTCTTCACAATATGTTTATATGAAGTCTATATGTAAATTACATGATAATTAGTCTATTAGATTCGAGCTTTTAGGCCAATTTGGCTTTTTCTCGCATCTGCTGCCAAGTTATCAATGTTAAACTATAGCTTTTTGATTGCATGGCGTGGCTCAAAGAAGACGTTGCGCTCGTATACCAAGATGTTATCGCGTCGTCGCATCATGACTTCAGTAGTGTAAATCGTAGCCATGCATGTACTGAGTTAGCAGAATGGTCTCGACAAGTTGTACTTTTTGTGTACGAAATTTTAAGAAAACATTTTGTGATGATAGTAGGATTTGTAAAATATAGATTTTAGTATTTCTATACTATGAATAATTATGTTATTAAAGATTAACTTGTGTTATAAGTTGATCATGTGATTAAATAATCAATCCTATGTGATGAATGTATTATTTATGTGATAATGACTAACTATGTCATGATGACATATGTATATAGGATATTGTGATTCAAATTGATTCGGTTTAGTCTACGAGCAAGGCAAGTTTTCTAACTCAAACTTCATCATTTATGCGAGTTTAATTTCATTGGTACATTATTGTTTTCAAATTCAATTACAATTGTCGTAAGTTGCTACTTCTACACTTTCGTAGAGCTAGATTTCCTATGATTGAGTAAGTCATTGTATCTAGTTACTCATGATGATGCATGTTTTCTAATCCTTTGTCTTATTGAGCTAATTATTGTTTTTAATTCGATTATCTTATAATGATGTAAGTGGTCTAAACTTTGGTTTGATGTTGAACAAGTTATTCTTGTATTTCAATTATTGATTAACATGCATAACCTGAATTGCCATGCATGTTTAGTATTCAATCCTAATTAACCTTGGCTTAGTATTGTTCAAGCAAGGTATGCTATATTTATTCAAATTGTATGCTATTAGATTATTCCTAATGCATGACTTTTAGTTACTATGATTGATTCAATCACTATTATTACGTAGTATAGTGTTATTGGTCTTATTCAACTACTCCTTAGTTGATGTTCGTTAAATTCCAAATTTCTTGAAAGCTTATCCAAACCAAACTTACTTTAGTGCGGACTTGTATTCTAAATAATTGAGATGAACAACTCTTTTAATAGAGGTTTACGCTTAGCGTTGAAATGGTTGTGCACAATACATCATTTATGCGAAGGTTGACCCCCCTAAGCACGTGGAGTCCTTATAGTCTTATGATTGTTAAAGTTAAAGTTGAAAGATTACTTATAGCTGTGGACATGATTCGTTGTCATTAGACCTCAATTGAATGTTATAATTTTCGTAAAGTTAATAGAATATATTGTTCAGATTCTATTGAGTCTAGTATTGGCAATTGATGTAAAAGTTTAAAGATTTACTTATTATTATTTCAAGTGGGCCTTGTTTGCTCACTCTTGCTCGTAAAATTTCTTACGACTATGAAGTTGAAACCGGTGACGTATCTAGCACCAAAGAAAGGAAAAGGAAAGATGAACAATCATCAAGACGTGTAATAGATTTGATAGTATTATTATTAGACTTTGGTTTAAAGATTGTAATGAAGTTCATTTAATATCCGCATTTGAATGATTGTTGTTAAAGGTTACACAACCTCGGGAGATTTTTATTTGAGTTTAACTCGTATAAGGTGTTTTTATTATTCAATTTATTATAATTGGGTAGTTAGCAATGAATGTTTTGATTAAGTGAACACCGAACTCGTGGAAATGAAGTATGTGATTTGGGGGTGTCACGATTGCACAAGATATCTTTGATTATTGATACTTACGTAAGAAGTAACTCGCTTTTATTCAATTATTGCAATGAAGAGTTTGTTGCGATAGTATCTCATATTATTGATTCAATTATTGTCACAAGAGATCATCTCGCATAATATTTTATATTATTAAATCAATAAATGAGACGACATAGTTATTCATATTATTATTTATATTATTGACAATGTCTAGAAAGTTCTGTCGAGGAAAGGAGCGTGGTCATCTAATTGCGCACCAATAAGGAGAAGTTCTTATCGAAAAGCCCCATCTTTCTTGGGAATGATCTGATTGTTAATATTGTGAGTTATAATATTAATGATGAATAAATGTTGAAATATTAAAAATGTGATTTGTCAAGTGAATTGTGATAAATAAAAGGGGTTTGTCATGAAGTATTTATTATAAATTTGGCTTATTATATGGATCCCCACTTACTCATTTTTTAAAATCGTCGGTAGAAAGTTATATTTGTTTTTGGTTTATATTGCATAGTGTTACATAGTACTGCATAGTATTTACATAGTACTTCATAGTGTTTGCATAGTGCTGCATATTGTAGCATAGTGAAAATCAAAAAAATTAGTGTTTTTTTCGTCGAATGCTTGTGAATCCTACTATGCATCCGTGATTTTCTTAAATAGTTCCCTGTCATTCTCCTATAAATAGGATGCTTAGTTTAGAAATGAAAATCACACCAGAATCAGAGAATTCTTCTTCTATAATATTGAGCATATTTCTTTTGAGTTTAAGTAAGCTTTGAGTGTAGAAAACAATACAAGTTTTCTTCAAGAATATCTCCGCTATACCAGTCGGAATTACTCTTCTACTAAGGTAAGGGATATTATTTTGTTCAATATTCGTAAGAAATAATAATTTCTTCCACACTCTGTAGTATGTAAGTAATATTATTTCGTTTCATATTCCTAAATCTACACTTATTTTGATAAGTATTGGTTATATACTCTTTGAAATTAGTAGAATATCCTTGAAATTTGTGCTTCATCTAGTATCGTTTCACAGAAATATTTTTCTGAACATTCTTGTTAAATTTTAATCTTTTCATGATGTGGTACTATTCACGGGGTACTATTTACAAAGTACTTTTCACGAGGTAATATTCACTCGAGTACTATTCACCCGGGGTACTATTCATGACAAAAATTAATTTCTTTTATGTCCAAATTATTTTTGATACATGAATATTATTCTTGAATTTTATTCCACAAAACATTTATCATGTTGACAATTTGGACATTCTTGAACTCTGGATAAATTGAATTATAAATCTTTAAAATTTATCCTTGCTCTCACTTAATTGAAGTCTTATATAAATGTCATCATCCTCATGCTTAAATTGTGTTGAAAGTCATCTTTGGCCCGTAGTGCATTGAAAGTAGTATGCACATAAGCCAATCATGTATGATGATAAAGTATATACTTTGTAATCAATCTTATTTATTTATTAATAAAAGAATTATTTATTAAATGAATTTATTATCAACATGGTGCTGTTTTCATAATATGTGATAAACCCATAGTTTTAAGCAATGTTTTTACAATCATGATGAGATAATGCTTGTGACGCCCCCAAAAAAGGTATACATCACCCATCTTGAGTCGCCAAATATATTGTAATGACCGAGAAATTTGGATCTTATTGTAAAATAATTTTATTAAATTAAATAATAATAAAATTTTATTCTATGTGTTATCAAGATGGTTGTTATTGTATGACCTATTGATGTTAGAATGTCGTAGTATTTGAGCTACGTGAATGAATTAAAGTGTTTGAATTTCCAAGACGAAAATAAAAGTTTTCCGAGAAATTTTCCGAAAACACTATTCATCGATATGTGCTCGGGATTTCTTTTTGAATTTCCGAGAAATACGTAATGATAGAATGACAAGGTAAGATGGATTATGTAATAAAAATCTAATTATGGAAAATGTAATATTTCGCCATGGACTTAAATTATAAACTTTAAAGTAAAGTAGTAAGTAGTAATGGATAAGTAATAATTGTATGATACTTAGGTATTGTGCAAAGTAATGAAAAAACAAGTATAATACGAAGTATTATACGAGTTATATGAAGGATGAAATATCATATATAAATTATATATGAATTAGAATACAAAAATGATATATAAACTATATGTATATGTATTAAGTAATGTTAATAGACTTGGAAGATTGGTTAACAATTATTATAAGTCCAAGTAAATTAAAGGGTGAGGCCCAATTATTGATTAATAAACAAGTTAAGGTTTATTAATGCAAAACCCAAAGATTAAGTTGGTCCAAGCCCAAGCTAGAGTCCAATGAATTAATTGACCCATAGGGCAAACCATGTTAATATGGTTTAACTTGGTAATAAAATTAAATGTGTAATGATCAAGTATTAGAAGTAATGACCAAGACTTATGAGTGGTGGTCAAGCAAAGGATAGGTTTTGTGCCTTGCAAGTAATGAATAGTAAGGAGGTGCATAGGAAGGTGGGATTGTTTTAAAGACCAAACTACCCTAACCTTACAAATTCTATAAATAGAGAAGCCTTGCAAGCCATTTGTTAATTGTTCAAACAATCCAACATTACAAAGTTCTTACGTGTTAGAGAGAATAAGCTACAATAAGTCACTTTCATAAGTAAGAAGAAGAAGAAGCTACTTACCAAGACTTCAAAAGTAAGACTTCTTCTCTAAATTATCTTCTATCTCTATTCATGATAGGTTGATAAGAAAAGATGGATTAAGAAACATGAATGATAAGAAGCAAGAAGAATGAGTAAGTCATGAACTTAAGCCACATAAATTGGTAATAAGTCATTAAAGCTAGCATAAGTTATAAACTTATGTGAAAGTATTATGAACTTGTAATGAGTTAATTAAGGGGAGTGATATGGATGAATAGGAACTTGTATGATCCTATGGATCATGAATACATAAGTAAATTTATATGTTAAGAATATATAAGGTATGATGATTAAAGATTAATTGTCATAAGTCGTGAACAATGAAATCTTAAGTAGTTTATAATTTGACAATTTATAAGCTCATGAAGAAATAAATCTAAAATCCATTAATGAATATAAGTGGTGGTAAATAGTATGTTGAGATGTTCACATGATGAATGGAAGTCATTTATAATGTTGAACAAATCATAAGAATGAAGAATTGCCGGAAATTGCACGATCGACGATAATCGTTTAATTCAGTAAAATTCTCGTAATAGAAGTCAAATTTTGTGTTTGAACTCGGAACCATTGTTTTCCAATGGAGACAAGTCATATTTGGCATTTAAGAGTTGCAGACTAAAAAAATGACCGGATTCCTAAACTTAGAACGAAGAACGAAAGCGTTGAACGCTCATTTAACGCTTATCGCTTTTTGTTAAAAATGAACCAATAGGTGAATTTTTAGCAAATGAAGTCAAATAGATAAAATTCTTGCATGAATGCGTAGATTACATAATTTGTGAACCGTAGGCTTTTGAATGAGCCAATTCGGACTTATAACGAAGAAGTTATGCGTCCGGGAAGTTCAAAAAATTCAAAGACTAAATTTTTTTTCGGTGCATTGCAGTCAGCCAGTACGCGCCAACCTTAGGACAAATGAAGTGCCAAAGCGTGCATGTAATGGTGTCGAGCACACTACACAAGAGTTCGTCAGAAGCGTGAACCGTAGTATAATTTGTGGCGTCGCAACGCCATGTGCAAGATAAAAATCTTCGAATGTGGAAATGCGCAACATGACGACCACTAAGCTAGGACTCGTCTTGCAAATGGGCCTTGATCTCCTCGTAACAAGGATGGTGATGAATGTTTTTAAGTACAAAGAAAAGAAAGTTAATTAATTTAAAAGTAAACATAACTTAAGGAATGTAATGTAACATTGTGCATCATAAATACCAGCCTCGTAAAAAACGAATAAGCTTAATTTCAAAAGAAAAAGAAAGTTAATTGATTTAAACTTTGTTAAACCTTAAGGATGTTGTATAAAGGTTGAGATAACCTAGTTGAATATAAATGCAAGGATAATGATAAACAAAAACAGATAGTAACTGAATCTAATACACAATTAGATTGAGTTGAAGGTATGATATAGTCATATATATACTTGATTATATGTGACCTAATGTAAGGCATTATGTGATCATGTATTGTAGAGACTTGAAAGATTTGAACATAAAGTTAATATACCGTAGCAGACGCTAAAGGCAAGTATTCTAACTCTTGTCTCAGCTCAATCTGAACAAGTCTTTAAAGTTCATGTATTCTTTTGCATGAATTGAGATATGTTGAAGTTAAAGCCAATTCCATTGGCTAGACTTGATATATTGCGTGGATTATTGATAATCTATTCCTCTATTATCAAATGTTGTTATCTTTTGTCAACTACTTGAAATGGTTTTCAAAAGAAGGCTGGAAATGTTAAACAAATGTTTTGTCGGTAAAACGACAGGCACGTGAGGTTGCCAAATGATTAAACGTGCATACGTTTAATGGATGTAGTGTTGATCAACATAGAGTACAATAGGTTGATCACCTAGAAGTGCTCGTAAGTAATATCGGGCTTACGGACTTAGTTACGGGTTGTCCCTTTCCAATAAAGAATGAATGCTCGAGGTCTTTAACCAGAGTAAATGTTTTGCTAAATATTGTTATGATTGTAAAACATTTTGAAAGAAAGATGAACTGCTATTTTGTATTATCAATAGTACTTAATAACTATTGTTCAGTTATTGAAGATATACGATTCATATGTGTCAAGCATGTTGTTATTGAATTGTTATACTTGCTGAGCTAGTTATGCTCACTCTTGCTTGAACCATATGAATGCAATTTAAGACCGAACGTCCCAAGGATCGAAAAAGGATAAAGGAAAAGCTAATGCGATTGTTAAGTCGCTCTTGTAATAGTATAGGTCTATTATTGTAATGTAATCGATATTATGACAAAGAACCTTTGTAATGGGTATAGAAACCCGGAAATATAAATATTACTTTAAATATATAGAAGTTATGTTCGTTCTTTGAGACTTTTCAATTGAATGAATGTATGAATGTTGTACAGTATAGCACTATCTATCGGGTTGGAAGATACCCGGTTTTGGGGGCGCTACAAGTTGGTATCAGAGCCTAGGTTATATAAAACTTAATGGGGGAAAATAGAACCTTAAGTCATAACCTTAAGAAAGAATAAAGAAGTAAAAGATGTAAAGTAACCTTATAAAAATGCATTGTATTATGTTATGTATTTCTATTATTTTACTGACGTGTACTAATCAAACTATATTGTTTTATTGTAGATGTCAGGAGAAAATGATATGTATAGAGACATACATGTAGTGAGCGAGGATTCGGTTAATCGGGTAGAGATACTACCAAACCCGTAGCAAAGAGAACTGAGTGAGGTGACAATGAGTCTCGGAGACTCGAACGATTAGACTACATGTCTATATTTGATGGCATGCTAGAGGAGGAGGTGGACGTGATGTCCTTTGACCAGGTTCCACCTACAGAGGGATTGTCTACGGGGGAATCGATGAAGGCATTGTTTATGTCAGTATTAGATAGGAATGTCCATTACTGCCAAGTGGTTAAGGAGTTGAAAGAGGAACTCCAAGCTGTCCATGAGGACAAGACTAGCATGGAGGGAATGTGGGAAGAGGAGCACGATGATAGAATTCTAGCTAAGGACAAGGTCCAAGAGCTGAGATGTGAAGTCTTTGAGCTCAAGCAGGAGCTAAAGACTAAACAGTGGAAGTTGGAGAGGATGTCCTATATTCATAGGAGTTCTCATGTGGATTTCCAAAGCAGCAGTAGTCGGGTATCGAGTAGAGAAGTGAGGACAGACTCCAACACACTATCAAGAGAGATATTATCACGGCCCGCCAAAGCAAAGATTTTGAGAATGCCCTATGTTAGATGTAATCTAGCAATAGCTAGAGTAGCTTAGATATGCAAATATTATGTATCTAGTAATGACGTAAAACCTTCTTTTGTATAACAAAGGGTAGTCTTTTGTAAATCCCAATTTTTGGAAAGTAATTGTGGGATGGTAATGTAATCAGCTAGGGCTGAGTAATGTAAACAATGTCGTGTTATACTACAAGTTATGAATCAATATAAGTCTTTTTATGAAATATATTGAGTAATGAGTATGAGTTATTGTTGTATTACAAATAATAACAAACCATCAAGACTAAAGTAATAATGATGTGTTGTTTTCTTAACAGCAAAATGCCGCCAAGAAGGAGACAACGAAATGAAGGCACTAATGTTAACTAACTGGAGGGTGGTCCAGTTAATCCATTGCAGGAGTTCGTTAATCTTTTAACGTCTGCATTTAATAGAACGGGGGCTAATGTACCCGTGATTCCGGGAGTAGTACGAGCTACTACTTTTAAGGATTTTAAAAGAGTTGGTCCGCCAGAGTTCAAAGGAACTACGGACCCTATTGAAGCCCAGACTTGGGTAAAAGAAATCGAGAAAGCATTTATAATAGCAAATGTTTAGGAGGGTCAAAAGGTTGCCTTTGCAACCTATTTGATGAAAGGAGAGGCCAACTTCTGGTGGGAGGCAAACCAGGCTAGGGCCGATATAGGAAACCTGACGTGGGAGAGGTTCAAGGAGATTTTCTTCGAGAACTATTTTCCCACGAGTATGCGAGGGAGGATGGAAATGAGGTTTCTTGAATTGAAACAAGGGGAGATGACAGTTCCCCAATATACTGCCAAGTTTAATGAACTGGCACGATTTGCTCCACATCAAGTGGACACTGAAGTGAGAAAGGCTAGAAGATTCTAGCAGGGCTTGAAACCTTGGCTCTATAGCCAAATCTCTGTGTTCCAAAGTACTTCCTTTGGAACCATATTAGAAAAGGCAATAATTGCCGAAGGTGGGAATGAGGCTCTCAGCCAGTACCACAAGGATAAAAAAAAATAAGGGCAAGGTTGATGGAGGAACCAAGACCGAGGGAGCCAGTGGAAGTGGCAACGGTCAAAAGAGGAAGGGCTTTAACTCTGGGAATACCGGAGTAAAACAAGGAGATTCTAATAGAAGGATTGAGGCCTATAAAACCTGCGGGAAGACTCACTTAGGAGCCTATCTCAAAGGAAAGGAAGTATGTTATAATTATGGATAGGAAGGGCACATTTTGCCTAACTGTCCAAATCCGAAGAAAAATCACGGATGTTTTGTATGTGGATCAAATGACCACATAGCTAAGAACCGCCTCAAGAAGGGGATGAAGGAAATAAGGGAACTAATAATGAAAGTAAGTTAGTTATTAGTGGTCCAAATTTCAGTGGGTAAATCAATGGCCCGCACTTTTTTAATATGATGGTCCAAGATGCGGTGGCATCAGGGGATGTAGTCATAGTGTATTATTTCGATCAATAACATAAATGCATACGTGTTTTTTGATTCGAAGTGCTACTTGTTCGCTTATAAGATGTGATTTTGCTAGACGACTAGAATTATTTCCCAAAAAATTGCCTATACCTTTGAACATTAAGGTAGCAAACGAAGAGATAATTCCTGTTGAAGATATTCATAGGAGTTGTTGCGTAGATGTACGTGGTTGTAAGTTATCAGAGATTTTATACCGATAAAGTTAGGAGAATTGACGTAATTCTCGGAATGGATTAGTTAATTAACCATGGAGCAATTATAGATTGCCAAAAGAAATGTGTGAGCATCGTGGACGTCAAGCAACCTCCGTAGTATTCTACTGGTAATAATCGCTTGAGACGTTCGTGTTTGCCTTACGATGACACAAACTAGAAAACTTTTAAGGAAGGGGTGTATAGGTTATCTATACCATGTTGTTGATACCCAGAGAGTGGGAGCAACCATGGAACAAATACCCATAGTAAACGAATTCATGGATGTATTTCCAAGTGAGTTACCGGGTTTACCGCCGGATAGGGAGATCGAATTTGTGATAGACATTGTACCAGGAGCGACACAAGTCTCAAAGGCACCGTACCGTATGGCACTTATGGAAATGAAAGAACTAATTGTTCAGCTACAGAAACTATTGGACAGAAAGTACATTCATCCAAGTGTTTCCCCGTGGGGGGCACCTGTGTTATTTGTCAAGAAGAAAGACGGATCGTTAAGGCTTTGTATCAACTATCGGGAGTTGAACAAGTTAACGATAAAGAATAAATACCCATTGCCCATGATCGATGATCTCTTTAATCAATTAAAAGGGACATAACATTTTTCAAAAATAGATTTGCGGACGGGGTATCACTAGTTGAAGGTTAGGAAGGAAGATGTACCAAAGACGGCATTCAGGACTCGTTATGGTCATTACGAGTTTATGGTGATGTCATTTGGGTTGACGAATGCACCTGATGCATTTATGGATATGATGAACAGAGTGTTCAAACCATATTTGGACAAGTTCGTTGTTGTGTTTATCGATGATATTTTAGTCTACTCTAAGACGCCAGAAGATCATGTTGAACACTTAAGATTAGTGTTGGAGACACTAAGGAAGGAAAAGTTATATGCGAAATTCACCAAATGTGAATTTTGGCCGAAAGATGCGCTTTTTAGGTCATGTCATCGACCAAGAGGGGATTTCAGTGGATCCAAATAAGGTGGAAGCAAAAGAATGAATTGGGAACAACCAAAAATGCCAATCGAGGTGCGAAGTTTCCTAGGGTTAAGGTGGTACTATCAAGATTTATCCAAGATTTTTCAAGATAGCTACCCCATTGACTAATTTAACAAGGAAGATGGTGAAATATGTATTAACGGATAAATGCGAAGATAGTTTTCAAGAACTAAAGAAAAGATTAAGTGAAGCTACTGCTTTTGTCATCGCTGTATGACACACAAGAAATTTTGTGGTGTATAGTGATGCTTCAGACAGAGGACTTGGTTGCATAGTGCTTATGTAGCATGACAAAGTCATCACAGATGCATCACGAGTAGCTTGAAGGATTATGAGAAAGTTTATCCTACTCATGATCTAGAACTGGCCATGCAGAGTGTTTGCCCTAAAGATATGGAGACATTATCTTTATGGGAAAAATGTGAGATATATGGACCATAAAAGTCTAAAGTATATCTTCACTCGAAGGAGTTGAATATGAGACAGAGAAGATGGCTAGAGTTGATAAAGGATTATGATTGTGAAAACTCAGATCACCCCGAAAGGCAAATGTAGTTGCCGACGCCTTAAGTAGGAAGGGTAGGGAAAAGTTGTCTATATTAACGGCTCAAAATGAGATAATAACAGAGATGGCTAGGATGGAAATAGAAGTAGAGATGCCGAGTGATTTGAGGCAGATACTCTTTGCGACGGAGATGCAATCTACTATCGTAGAGAGAGTCAAGGAGGTACAACTCAAGACTGATGAGTGTAACCAAATGAAGAAGCGGTTATCCAAGAAGGAAGATACTAAGTATAGTCTTGATAATGAGGGATTATTAAGATTTGAAGGAAGAATTTGGGTTCCGAATGAGATGAAATTAAAGGAGAAAGTGTTACAAGAAGCTCATAGTTCGAGGTACTCGATACATCCTGGTAGCACTAAGATGTGTCAAGACCTTCGACAGAGTTTTTGGTGGCCAAACATGAAGAGAGAAATAGACGAGTATGTGAGTAGGTGCTTGACTTGTCAAAAAGTTAAGGCCGATCATCAACGACCCAGTAGCTTATTACAGTCATTGGAGATTCCAGAATGGAAGTGGGAGCATATCACGATGGACTTCGTGGTGGGACTTCCGACGACGAATAAAGGGTACGATTTGATTTGGGTAATAGTGGACCGGTTGATGAAGTCGGCTCACTTTTTGCCAATTAGGGTCAAGTATAACTTAGACCAGTTAGCTAAACTTTATGTTAAGGAAATTATTTCCAGACATGGAGTACCAATATCGATTGTGTCAGATCGTGATCCACGATTCACATCAAATTTTTGGAGGAGTTTGTAAGAACAGTTGGGAACTCAGCTGAAGTTAATCACAACTTATCATCCTCAGACTAATGGGCAGAGCGAGAGAACAATTCAGACGTTAGAAGATATGTTGAGGTCTTGTGTCATGGATTTCAAGGGTAGTTGGGATGATCACCTACCACTAGTAGAGTTTGCGTATAACAACAGTTATCATGCAAGCATAGGTATGCCGCCTTATGAAGCGCTGTTTGGAAGAAAGTGCAGAACACCGTTGTGTTGGGATGAGGTAGGAGAACGCCGGATGCTAGGACCAGAATTGGTGCAGCAAACAGCGGAGGTGGTAAAGTTAATTCGGATGCGTCTCGTCACAGCTCAGGATAGACAGAAGAAGTATGCAGACTCGCATATACTAAGTCGAGAGTTTGAGGTGGGCTCGCATGTGTTTCTAAAGGTATCTCCCTGGAAAGGAAAGATACGCTTTGGAAAGAAAAGAAAGTTAAGTCCAAGGTTTATAGGACCTTTTCAAGTATTAAAACGGGTGGGAGAGGTAGCTTATGTGATAGCATTACTCTCCGGATCTAGAACTAATACATAACGATTTCACGATTCAGATTACGTCCATATGTTTTGACTATAAGCATGTAATCGAGTATGAGCGATTCATATCGAGAAAGACTTAACATATGAAGAATCGCCGATGCGATTATTGATAGAAAGGAACAAGTTCGAGGAACAAGGTAATACCATCAAGAAAGGTATTATGGAAGAACCACGATGTCAAGAAGCAACGTGGGAACTAGAAGAAAAGATGAAGAAAATTTTCCTCATCTATTTGATTAAAGTAAGACGAGATTCTCGGGGATGTAATCTTTATAAGGGGGAAGAATGTAACGATCGAGAAATTCTTGGATCTTATTGTAAAATGATTTTATTAAATTAAATAATAATAAAATTTTATTCTACGTGTTATCAAGATGGTTGTCATTGTATTTAACCTATCGATGTTAGAATGTCGTAGTATTTGAGCTACGTGAATGAATTAAAGTGTTTGAATTTCCAAGACGAAAATAAAAGTTTTCCGAGGAATTTTTTGAAAAATACTATTCATCGATATGTGCTCGGGATTTCTTTTTGAATTTCCGAGAAATACGTAATGATAGAATGACAAGGTAAGATGGATTATGTAATAAAAATCTAATTATGGAAAATGTAATATTTCGCTTGTGGACTTAAATTATAAACTTTAAGTAAGGCGAAGTAGTAATGGATAAGTAATAATTGTATGATACTTAGGTATTGTGCAAAGTAATGAAAACAAGTATAATACGAAGTATTATACGAGTTGTATGAAGGATGAAATATCATATATAAATTATATATGAATTAGAATATGAAAATGATACATAAACTATATGTATATGTATTAAGTAATGTTAATAAACTTGGAAGATTGGTTAACAATTATTATAAGTCCAAGTAAATTAAAGGGTGAGGCCCAATTATTGATTAATAAACAAGTTAAGGTTTATTAATGCATAACCCAAAGATTAAGTTGGTCCAAGCCCAAGCTAGAGTCCAATGAATTAATTGACCCATGGGGCAAACCATGTTAATATGGTTTAACTTGGTAATCAAATTAAATGTGTAATGATCAAGTATTAGAAGTAATGACGAAGACTTATGAGTGGTGGTCAAGCAAAGGATAGGTTTTGTGCCTTGCAAGTAATGAATAGTATGGAGGTGCATAAGGAGGTGGGATTGTTTTAAAGACCAAACTACCCTAACCTTGCAAATTCTATAAATAGAGAAGCCTTGCAAGCCATTTGTTAATTGTTCAAACAATCCAACATTACAAAGTGCTTAAGTGTTAGAGAGAATAAGCTACAATAAGTCACTTCCATAAGTAAGAAGAAGAAGAAGCTACTTACCAAGACTTCAAAAGTAAGACTTCTTCTCTAAATTATCTTCTATCTCTATTCATGATAGGTTGATAAGAAAAGATGGATTAAGAAACATGAATGATAAGAAGCAAGAAGAATGAGTAAGTCATGAACTTAAGCCACATAAGTTGGTAATAAGTCATTAAAGCTAGCATAAGGTATAAACTTATGTGAAAGTATTATGAACTTGTAATGAGTTAATTAAGGGGAGTGATATGGATGAAAAGGAACTTGTATGATCCTATGGATCATGAATACATAAGTAAATTTATATGTTAAGAATATATAAGGTATGATGATTAAAGAGACTTTAATTGTCATAAGTCATGAACAATGAAATCTTAAGTAGTTTATAATTTGACAATTTATAAGCTCATGAAGAAATAAGTCTAAAATCCATTAATGTATATAAGTGGTGGTATATAGTATGTTGAGATGTTCACCTGATGAATGGAAGTCATTTATAATGTTGAACAAATCATAAGAATGAAGAATTGGCAGAAATTGCACGATTGGACGATAATCGTCGAATTCGTAAAATTCTCAAAATAGAAGTCAAATTTTGTGTTTGAACTTGGAACCATTGTTTTCCAATGGAGACAAGTCATATTTGGCATTTAAGAGTTGCGGACTCGAAAATGACCGGATTCTGACTTAGATCGAATAAACGAGCGTTGAACGTTCACGAACGTTTATTGTTTTTGTTAAAAATGAACCAATATTTGAATTTTTAGCAAACGAAGTCAAATAGATAAAATTCTTACATGAACGTATAGATTACATAATCTGTGAACCATAGGCTTTTGAATGAGGCAATTCGGACTTATAACGAAGAAGTTATCCGTCCGGGAAGTTCACAAAATTTAAAGACTGAATTTTTTTCTAGTGCAGAGTTGAGTCAGCCAGCGGGCGCCAACCCTAAAGCAAAATGAGTCGCACTGCAGCACAGAATAAAGATGTCCGAGCACAATCGCAAGAAGAGTTCGCAAAGGCGAATCAGTAGTATAATTTATGGTGCCGCAGCGATTGCCATGCAAGATCTGAAAATCTTTCGAGTGTGGAAATGCCGCAATAAGAACTCCACTAAGCAAGGACTCGCGCTGCAACGCCAGTCTCAGAACAAAGATGGTGATGAATGTTTCTAAGTACAAAGAAAAGAAAGTTAATTAATTTAAAAGTAAACACAACTTAAGGAATGTAAGGTAACATTGTTAAACTTTGTTAAACCTTAAGGATGTTGTATAAAGGTTGAGATAACCTAGTCAAATATAAATGCAAGGATAATGATAAACAAAAATAGATAGTAATTGAATCTAATACACAATTATATTGAGTTGAAGGTATGATATAGTCCTATACATACTTGATTATATGTGACCTAATGTAAGGCATTATGTGATCATGTATTGTAGAGACTTGAAAGATTTGAACATAAAGTTAATATACCGTAGCAGACGCTAAAGGCAAGTATTCTAACTCTTATCTCAGTTCAATCTGAACAAGTCTTTGAAGTTCATGTATTCTTTCGCATGAATTGAGATATGTTGAAGTTAAAGCCAATTCCTTTGGCTAGACTTGATATATTGCGTGGATTATTGATAATCTATTCCTCTATTATCAAATGTTGTTATCTTTTGTCAACTACTTGAAATGGTTTTCAAAAAAAAGCTGGAAATGTTAAAAAATGTTTTATCGGTAAAACGACAGTCACGTGAGGTTGCCAAATGATTAAACATGCATACGTTTAATGGATGTAGTGTTGATCAACATAGAGTACAATAGGCTGATCACCTAGAAGTGCTCGTAAGTAATATCGGGCTTACGGACTTAGTTCCGGGTTGTCCTTTTCCAATAAAGAATGAATGCTTGAGGTCTTTGACCGGAGTAAATGTTTTGCTAAATATTATTATGATTGTAAAACATTTTGAAAGAAAGATGAACTGCTATTTTGTATTATCGATAGTACTTCATAACTATTGTTCAATTATTGAAGATATACGATTCATATGTGTCAAGCATATTGTTATTGAATTGTTATACTTGCTGAGCTAGTTATGCTCACTCTTGCTTGAACCATATGAATGCAACTAAGACTGAACGTCCCGAAGGATTGAAAAAGGATAAAGGAAAAGCTAAGGCAGATTGTTAACCTGTCGTGTAATAGTATAGGTCTATTGTTGTAATGTAACTGATATTATGACAAAGAACCTTTGTAATGGGTATAGAACCTGGGAAATGTAAATATTACTTTAAATATATACAAGTTATGTTCGTTCTTTGAGAATGAATGTATGAATGTTGTACAGTATAGCACCATCTGTCGGGTTGGAAGATACCCGGATTTGAGGGCGCTATATATATAGTAGAAAATTTAAATACAAACTTTTTTTATACAGTACGACAAAACGTAGCTGAGAGTTTCAACATGAATAATGTCTCGTAGAGAGTATCCAAACTCAAATGAAGTCCTCATTACAATTATTATCACACTATTTCACATAATAGTGAGTACTACTATAGCCACCTATTTGGACCATCACTCCATTTCCCGATTCTTCCCATCTATATTCTCATTTTCTGAAGAGAACAATGAAAGCAAAAGGGTGAGCTCCACTAGCCAAGTAAAAAATATTATGACTAAGATAATGCAGAATAAATTATCATTAGCCTTCAACAATGTTAAACTGATAAAATACAATAAACATCAAGTTTAACTGCAGCGGAATAAGCAATCCATTAGAAGAGTCAAGTAGAGCATGATATCTACTATCTTTTATGATTTAAAAATTTATCATCAATTTTAATACTGGGACTCAACTAAATAAATAATCCACATCACTGAATTATCCATGCACTACGGGCCAAGGATATTCATTTTTATCACCAATGGTCATGATCATACCAACAACAGTCCATCTATGCACTACGGCCAAAGATGACTTTCATCATAATATAAGCATGAGGATGATGACAGTGATATAAGAATTCAATTAAATAAGAGCAAGGATAAATTTTAAAGATTTATAATTCAATTTATCCAGAATTCAATAATGTCCAAATTATCAACATGATACTGCTTTGTGGAGTAAAATTCAAGAATAATATTATATCAAAAATAATTTGGACAGAAAAGAAATTAATTGTTTTGTCATGAATAGTATGCCGTGAATAGTACTTCGTGAATAGTACCCCGTGAATAGTACTCCGGCATGAAAAGATTAAACTTTAACAAGAATGTTCAGAAAAATATCCTTGTGAAACGATACTAGATTATGCGCAAATTTTAAGGATATTCTACTAATTTCAAGGAGTATAGAAGCAATACTTAACAACATGAGTGTAGAATTCAGAATCTGAAACGAAATAATATTACTTACATACTACAGAGTATGGAAGAAAATATTATTTCATACGAATATTGAACAAAAATAATATAAAGAAATAATATCCCTTACCTTAGTAGGAGATTGGATACTGAAATAGTATAGTAACAAAATACTCTTCTTCTTTCTCTCTAATTCTCTATCTATAGAATTATCTTGTGAGTATTAGTGAATTGGTGAGAATGAAAGAAGATTAATCTTCTATTTATAGAAGATTTTTAGCTTAGCCCTTGCAATGTGAAAAGACAAGTGGCCTGACGACTGGTGATGTGAAAAGAAAAGTGTTTTGACGCCTATAATGTGAAACAACAAGTGGTTTGAGGCCTGTAATGTGAAATAACAAGTGGTTTGACGCCTGTAATGTGAAACGACAATTGGTTTGACGCCTGTAATGTGAAATGACAATTGGTTCGACGCCTGTAATGTGAAACGACAATTGGTTCAACGCCTGTAATGTGAAATAACAATTGGTTTGACGCCTGTAATATGAAATGACAAGTGGTTTGACGTTTGGTAAAGGCAATTACTATTGGCAAAAGTGACTCTTAGATGATGACATATGGGCCCTCATAGAATAAACCAAACTTACCACAGACGTCTCATAACAGACTTCTTATTTATATCAAAGATTGAATAAATATTACCACAAATCATTTTATTTTTAATCAACATATTTTTAATCTTCTAACAATTATTCATCATTTTACCAGATCATTCCTAGGAAAGAGGGGGCTTTCCGATAAAGATTTCTCCATATTGGCACGCAATTAGGTGACCAAACCTCTCCTCGACAGAACTTTCTAGACATCGTCAATATTGCAAATAATAATATAAATAACTTTGTCGTCTCAATTATTGATTTAATAATATAAAATATTATGCAGATGATACTGTGATAATAATTGAATCAATAATATGAGATACTATGCAGCAATTACTGTAGCAATAATTGAGTGTAACTGAGTGGCTTCTTACGTAAACATCAATAATCAATACCGTGTGCTACTATGCAACCACGCCAGACATCGCACTTTTACCACCGGTATTTCAACAAAGATTAACGGTAAAACTTTCGCCGTTATTTTTATAAAAAGATATTTCTGTCGTTTTCTAACTCCGACAATAATTCTGTTCTGGGGTCCACCAATGATTGTGCCATCGTATGAATATTCTCTGACAAAAAGAATATTCTCCGAGCAAACGAATATTTTATAACAACTTGCTTACTTTGCAAAAATTGTAAATATTACCCATAACTATAACATTATATCAAATCCACACCATAATATTCAAAATGATATTTAGAGAAAAATAATCTTTATTAATAAAAGTTGGGGTCTTACAACCTCCCATTCTTATGAAATTTCGTCCTTGAAATTAGGGTACATACCTGGTATGTCAAAGAGGTGAGGATACCTTGACTTCATTTTAGATTCTAACTCCCAGGTCATTTCCTAAACATCGTGGTTTCTCCACAAAACTTTGACTTAAGGTATAACCTTGGAGCATAGAATATGTTCCTTCTTATCCAATATTTTAACAAGTACCTCTTCGTACATTAAATCTTCTGCTATCTCATCTGGTTCTAATTCAATAATGTGGTTCGGGTCTTCCACATATTTACGTAACATGGATATGTGAAAAAAGTTATGAACACGAGACATACTTGGCAGTAAGGCGAGTCTATAAGCCACAGTTCCTACTCGATCAAGGATTTCAAATGGGCCAATGAATCGAGGATTGAGCTTTCTTCTCTTTCCAAATCTTGTAACTCCTTTCCATGGAGCAACACGTAACAACACATGTTCTCCAACATTGAATTCTACGTCCTTTTGATGAAGATCAACATAACTCTTTTGTCGATTTTGTGAGGTCTTTATACATTTTTGGATCATTTGAATCTTTTCCATAGTCATACGTACCAATTCCGGTCCCAACAACGTTTCTTCACCCACCTCATCCCAGCATACTAGACAACAACACTTTCTTCCATACGAGGCCTCGAACGGAGCCATGCCGATACTTGCTTGATAACTGTTGTTGTAGGAGAATTCCACCAATGGCAAGAACTTGTCCCAACTTCCTTTGAAATCAAGGACACATAGTCTTAATAGATCTTCTAGAGTTTGAATAGTCCTCTTCGACTGCCCGTCCGTTTGAGGATGATATGCTGAACTAAATCATAAATCCATGTCCATAGCTTTTTGCAAACTGACCCAAAACCGTGAAGTAAATCTTGGTTCTCAATCAGAAATTATGGATACTAGCATACCATGCAGTCTTACAATCTCATTTATGTACATACGAGCAAGACGTTCAAGTGTATAAGTTTCTCGTATAGGTAAGAAATGAGCAGACTTGGTTAATCTATCAATAATGACCCAAATTGCATCTATGTCTTGAGAAACCTTGGGAAGATTGGTAAAAAAATCCATGGTAATGTACTCCCACTTCCATTCTAGAATTTCAAGTGGTTGCAATGGACCTTTTGACACTTGATGCTCCGCCTTGACTCGTTGATAAGTTAAACACCTTGAGATAAAATCCGCAATCTATCTTTTCATATTGCTCCACTAAAATGTATGTCGAAGATCATGATATATTTTGGTACTCCCAGGATGGATTACAAATGGTGTGTTGTGAGCCTCCATTATGATCTTATACTTCAAATCAGAGTCGTTAAGAACACAAAGTCTAGAGTTAACTCTAAGTATTCCTTCTTCATCGATTATTTCTTCCAGAATAATACCTTCTTGCACTTTCTTGTTCATACACATCAGCTCCAGGTATGTAGTTTGAGCAACTTTAACTTTATCGATTAAAGTCGGTGTTAATCGTATATTTGCCATCATCACGTGGGTCCCTGGAGTCTTTATCTCTATCTCCATCCTTTGCAAGTCATACAAAATGGGCCTTTACGTTGACAATATCGAACTCGTACCCGCATATGATCTTCTACTCAATGCGTTAGCTATCACGTTCGCTTTTCCAGGATGGTATTGAATAGTATGATCATAATCTTTCAACAGTTCAAGCCAACGTCATTGCCGCATGTTGAGTTCCTTTTGAGTGAAGAAATATTTGAGGCTTTTATGATCCGTAAAGATCTCCACCTTCTTCCCATACAAGTAATGCCTCCAGATTTTAAGTGCGAAAACGACAGCTTCCAACTCTAGATCATGAGTAGGATAATTCCTCTCATATTCTTTGAGTTGTCGCAAGACATAGGCTATGACTTTCCCATGTTGCATGAGAACACATCCTAAACCTTTGCCTGGAGCATCGCTATAGATGACATATCCCTCCATACCAGATGGTATTGTCAGAACATGTGCTGAAATGAGTCTCCTCTTGAGTTCTTGAAAACTCTTCTCACAGTCCTCGCTCCAACCAAATTTTGCATCTTTTCGAGTCAGCTGAGTTAATGGAGTAGCGATTCGAGAAAATCCTTCCACAAATCTCCGATAATAACCAGCTAAGCCGAGAAAACAATTTTCTAAGAGAAAAAGGCGAGGAAGCTCTGTCAAATTTGCTCTTTACACACCCTAAACTGAGTGCTTTCTCATTTTAAACACTTGTGAGCTCACATATAGCTACTATTTTTACCGGAGAGAGCCGAGTGTTCATCCACTTAAAGTTATAGAAGTCTTCTTTGGCAATCCACTATAAGCCTTCTTACACACTTTAACGCCTTTCTCTTCATCTTTGCACACACCAATCTTCACGTTGAGAGTCGTGTTGCGTGTGCATGCCCGGACTTCGGTCCGTGGTTTCATTTCAGTTTGTATATATATATATATATATATATATATATATATATATATATATATACTTACATATATATTTTTATATATGGACTAACATTATCGAGTTATGCCTCGATTGAGCCTGAACTTACGCCCTGAGCGTTTATTTGCTTTCTTATATATATATATATATATATATATATATATATATATATGTAAAATCTGTGCTCATCGAGCGAGTTCAACACACAGTTCATATATATAAGTGTATATATATATATATATATATATATATATATATATATATATATCGATTGTCATTTAACTTTGTTCGATGAGCCTTGATTTTACATCCGGTGCGTTTACTGCTTATATATATATATATATTTACTTTTCGTCTCGCCTGGAGTTTACTTCGTGGCGGTTGATTGCTTTTATAGCTTTATTTACATTTTCGATCCCCCATGGAGGTGCTTCGTGGTGACTGATCATGTCTTTATTTATATATTTACAGCTTTTATATATATAACTGCTTACTGCTTTCATATCAATTGCGGCATCATGTGAGCCTAGGAATCATGTGATCACAAATTCAGGTTACTGGATCTAGATTCAGTTCCCGTGATGGACATTTTTAGCTGTAAGCAACTTGTAAATTTATCCACGGTATTTGGATTTCCTTAAATGGTTTTCATGCCCACGAGGAGTTCGGCACTGCTTTATACATTATTTTTTCGAAGATGCTTCGCATCTCAAAAATTAAAAGCAATTAAGCCGAACACTTAATAAAAAATGGAAGTGTAAAAGGTCTTAATTACTATTGAGCATAGGAATTTGAAAAACCTTTTTTACAAAACATCACTGCCATATCTTGTTTAAAACTGAATTTTTACACAAATTCAAACCCTGTGTATATAGGTGCGAACGAGACCTCACACTACTTCCATATAACTACACATTGACCCCCCCCCCCCCCCACACACACACAAATTCATATAACAGTTTCTTGAAAAGTGGCAGTACCTTGGTAACACGGATGCCGGGGGGGCCTAACACCTCCCATTCACATAATCAAGCCCCCGGGCCCTAATGAATCTCGGTTTCACAGACCCGTTTAACAGTGTCACATCACTGGGTCAATGTGCAAACCTTTTCTCGGTTGTGTTGGTACAACCATTTAAAAAACCAAATTGCGACTTTTACCGTCAAATCGTCGACATATAAATGTCAGACCTTTTCATAACTTGTTTTTTCAAACAAATCTCACCTAATATGAGAACACCAAAGAACAAGAACAAAAAAGGGACAAATAAAAATCCCGACGTCGACAGGTGGCGACTCTGCTGGGGATCTATGCCAGTAAGAGGGCTTAACCCGCTATTAAAATCTTTTCAAAATTATTATATGCTTGTGTGTGGATGTTGCATTTACATTTATGATGAATGTGTGCGAATGCATATATTTATGGTACTTCAATGCTTTACACTATATCTGCTTGTGATATTAGTGCTTCGCATATGTTATCATTTTCATAAATGGTGAGATACGTTGTATGTGAATGTATGTTGTGTGGTTCCTCCATCAGGAGGCTATCCTGTCGGTGTTTGATTACTGGACTCGTAGGAAGACTAATTCCAACGAGACTCAGGAAAGGCACCACCCATATTTGTTCCAGTTGAAAGACAGGATTAACTTCCCATCGAGTAAATTGCGATGATTTGGGAATTTCATGCCAAAAGTCGCGAGAATAGCCTAAGATAGGTCAACCTCTGATAAACCAAACACGAAGGAAAATCTCTTCATGCTTTCTCATTTCAAATTACTCGTAAATTCAATTACTTGTAATTTCATTCCATATTCATCTCCATGTAATGAGAAATATGAAGAAACATGTGTACACGCATATTTACATGTTATCTTGTATTACAAACAGCTAACATCCTTTTTGCAGGATAATACTCCTAAAACGGATACATCACATAGCATGTAAACATTTACACATTCCTTAAGACTAAACTATGCAAGTGTTTCGTAGGGAAACAATCAGATCTATTACCTGTTCAAAGTCCAAAAAGGCCACGAGCCTACAGCCAATCATATCTTCATCTGACCAGTCTAATCCCGTTTTCTGCGAAGAATTCGACGGATTAATTATATAGATTACAGATTTGGCTGTTCTGCTTAAAGAACTACACCAGTTTACTCAGGGCCCAAAAATGCCCACACATCCAGAGTCCTCTTCACAAGGAGGAATACAAGGTTCGAATAAAATAAATCCGGAATTCCAGTTGATTACAGACAAAAACCCTGAAAACACCCATCTTAAAGGAGATCTAGACACCAGTGACATCAATAAAAAGGTCCTTCAAATATAAGAAACCCTTCGTTCTATCAAGGGAATTGGAGCACACTGAAGTGTCTCATATACTGACCTTTGTATATCCCCGGGGGTTTATTATCCAGAAAAGTTCAAAACTCCTGACTTCGAAAAGTACGACGGGTTAGAAGATCCTTACACATATTTGAAGGTGTTCATTAGAGAGCTTGGATCTTATGCAAAGGACGAAAAGCTCATAATGCAGCTGTTCCAAAAGAGTCTAACTGGAGACGCCCATTCGTGGTATACCAGATTAGATAACTCAAAGATCCATAGCTCGGAGGAGCTAGCTCATGCCTTCATCACCTAATACAGCTTCCAGTCTTAGATGGCTCCTGATCGGTATCAGATTACCAAGGTCAAGAAATAATCTAATGAGTCTTTCAGAGAGTATGCTCAAAGGTGGAGGCGCCTTACTGCTCAAATTATTCCTTCTATAACAGAGTCAGAAATGGTTATGACCTTCACAGACATAAATGAAGCTCCTTTCTATGAGAGAGTCTTAGTTGGCATTGGTAAACCTGTCTCTAAAATGATTAAACATGGGGAGATGGCTGAGATGAGATTGAATTCAGGAAAGATTCAAGACCTAGCTGCCCTTAAAGATGTTGCTGAGCACATCCAGTTTGGAACTTATGGAAACAACCCCTGGAAGGTCCATAAAAAGAAAGAGGAGGATGTTTCTTTGATACTACAAGGTCAGAAAGGCAATCGGAATATACATATTCAGTGGAGGAATTACTCCCCTTTTCAAGCTCAGTCTTTAAACCCTCTATTACCTAAAGGTGGAGAAGTCAAACGCCCTCGAGTGTTCACACCCTTAGGGGACTCACTCGAAAATATTCTCAATCTTCTAATGACTTAGAAGAAAATCACACATCTTCTTCCACCAGCCAACCCAAATGGGATGGGTTTCAATGCTACTCGGATGTGTGCTTATCATGCCGGGGCACCTAGACATGATACTCAGGATTGTTGGGCCTTAAAACATAAGATTAAAGATTTAATAGACAACGGTGAGATTGTGGTCACCAAACCAGACCAACCTCA
>CM035162.1:114166533-114388544 GCA_020205615.1 Panax quinquefolius | reverse complement strand
TTTAACATACATTCTTTTATTAATTACCAAAATAAATTAGGTCTTGTTTTAAATTGGTATCTCCCACTATTTTCTTCAAACTATATTACCCTCACTTATATAGTTCGGCAAAATCTAATTAAAGATTTGCTAGTGAGAATAAGGATCCCATTTCAAATGTATATAGCCTTGTGGTGACACAACAAACTATATATAAATAAATAGGTAGACAACTTTTTGTCAATTACATCAACTATGCAACTCCTTGTATTTTGCCTCTTAGATTATTTTGATCAGTGGTGGCACATCCAGAATCAAAATTATCAAGTTAAGTCAACCTAGCACTCCATATATTCAAAAAAGAAAAATATCATCCTTGTGGTGACCTGACAAAATAATATTGTTCAATTTTCTTTATAAGCATCAAATGTGATAAATTAACATCTTAAATACTTAATACTTGCCTTGTGGTGACACAACAAACTCATATTAAATATTTAATACTCTATTAATTTTATCATCTGCTAGAAAGCGACGTTCGATATTCCAAATATCTTTGAGCGCTTAGGACTTAATATAAAAATTGAGGGGTTTGTTATTAATTTGTCTCATCTTGTTTAGCGCCAGCATGCATATATATATATATAAAATACGCGTTATATTAATGAACATCGCGAAGCATGTTTGCATAATATATAATATATATAGTATAAGCATGCATATAGAATCTATATTCTACCCGAATGATTATGGACTTTTATTCTAGTTTGGTTCACTAGAGCCACCAAGTGAACCAAAAGGTCAAACCTCAGGGTGCAAGAAATAATATTTAAATATAACTATTACATTTAAACCGGGCTCCATAACAAGCAGGTCTTCAAGCTTCTTGTCCCTTGATCTCTAATTCTTCAAAATAATTCTAAATATTCCTATTACAAAACTATTTAAAATAAATAGAAACCTTGATCGTGATCGAGGGAAATACATAGGAGAGAGATAGAATTTACATTAAGAAAAATTAAAGAAGGCGAAGTACATGAGACCCATTTAATAAAACCCATACATTCATGCATCCAACTAAAATAAAATCAATCATATTGGTGATAGTCCATAATCAATCCCATTTATTATCATACATATCACCATATGCATCGATAAATAACATTCATCTTATGAATAATAAACATTTAATATATATATTGATATCATTTAATGGACAAATTTAGTTAGTATAAAATCTATTTTGAATCAAAATAAACTCATTTATTTTAATCTAATTTAAATCAAAATAAAACTATTTTATTTTAATTTATCCTATTTTGAATAAAATAAACTATTTTATTTTAATCAAAATCTTAATCAAAATAAACTCCTTTATTTTAATTAATTATGGAATCAATTCCATGTAAAAAAAAAATCTTTAATTAAAATAAACTCTTTTATTTTAATTAATTATGGAATCAATTCCATGTATAAAAAAAAATATTAAAGGAAACACGGATATTCATTCTTATTCACAAATAAACTCCTTTATTTTGAATAATATGAAATCTATTTCATATCTAAATAAACTCCTTTATTTAAGGAAATTAGGATTCTCTTTCTATTCACAAATAAACTCTTTTATTTTGAATAATATGAAATCTTATTTCATATCTAAACAAACTCCTTTATTTAAGGAAAGATGGATTTACTTCCTATTCATAAATAAACTCCTTTATTTTAGGAAAAATGAAATCCAATTTCAACTCCAATTAGTTATCATGGAATCCAATTCCAACTCTAATTAGTTTGCATGAAATTCTAATTTTAAAATTAAAATAAATCTTTTATTTTAATATTAAAATAAACCTTTTATTTTAAGATTAAAATAAACCTTTTATTTTAATTATAAAATTATTAAAATTAAAATAAAACTTTATATTTTAATATTAAAATAAACCTTTTATTTTAAAATTAAAATAAACTTTTATTTTAATTATATAATAATTAAGAATAATATATATATAACTATATATATATATATGTAAAAACCGTATATATATAACTATTAACCATTCTCCTAGATTTAGTGCCATGAATCAAAAAAGCTCTGCTTAAAAAATATTTAAATCCATACAAGCTCCAAAAAGATTTAAGCTCCTTTCTAATAGTATATATATATATCTTATTAAAATGTAATCTGCTTTTTTTCTTAAAAGCAAGCGACCTCACTTTTTTTATTTTTTATTTGCAAATGCATCGATTTTAAAGTGCGTGGTTTCAAATGATCGATCATCGACCAATCATTACATGATTTAGGAAAAAAAAAATATATATACGCTTACTTACTTTTTTTTTTTTTTTTTTATTAAATTTTATCTGATAAAATTATGCCCAATTAAATTGTTCTAAACACATATCAATATACATATCAAATTAAAACAATTAATAATTCGCATAAAGGTTTGGCTCGATGCCTTTATTAGGTTTGTAATATTCATATGCTTGAATCAAATTGCATAAAATTGCGAGCGTAGAAAATCGAGTTTAAAAATTTACAAACCATATACGGATCATCCTTTATGCATAATTATTAATTAAGCGAAAAGATAAAGAATAAATCATACCCTTGAAGATCGAGCTTCCTCGGTACAAGTTCACCTCAAATCCTTTCGCGTTCGATCTTGAATCCACGGGTTTGGTTCCTTCCTTTGATCGGCGTTAGCCACCCAAATGTTTGGCCTCTGGGGTGATCCATGAGGAAGAATAAAATTCAAGAAGATGGGTGTTATGGCAACCCTAGTTTCTATCTCTATAGAAAGGCGTACTCTCCCAACAATTGGAATTATGTGCGTATGTTGAAAAAGTCAACAACCCATCCCACCCATAATAAGACTCCTCTTATTTATAGATGTGGGCAACCCACCTTAACAATTAAGGAATTGGGTTTTAATTAATTAATTCTTTTAATTAATTAAGCTCCCCTAATCTTATTAGGGATAATTAATTAAACTCTTTTAACTAATTTTCCTTCTAATCCTATTAGGAATAAATGAAATACTTATATTAAATTAATTCCTAAACTCTTTTAGAAATTAAAATAATAATAATTGTAATAATATTAATAAGACTCCTCTTATTAATTTATATTTAATATTTCTAAAATATTAAATAATAAATATTAAGCTATTTAATTTATTCTATCACCATAGATTAAATTAAATATACATAACTTTACATTATTACGATTATGCCATTAACTTCTTAAATAATTATTCTTCCTTTTATGGTGTGACCCTTTAGGTTCTCCATATTAATAGGTTGTGAATAAATCAATTAGAACAATTCTAATCTTATTTAAATAAATAAATTAAACAATTAATTTATTTAAATAATATTTATTCTCTGATAGGGATAAGCCTCCTAAGCGATCAGCGACTTTCCGGATAATATAGATTTCAACATTAATCATTAAAGAACCTTTGAGTAAATAGTTACCAAATACAATTCAATCCTTCCACCATCTGATGTCCCAATTAAATATAAGACATGGAATTCATCTTTGTCGAGTCTTATTTTATTTAATTATATGTATTTCGATCCTTAAATGCACTGACTCAAATAATGCAAATTAGAAACTCCTTTCTAATTTCATTACGCCTTAACCAAGGACTCTTTGGGTTGTCATTTATCGAATCACATAGGACATTTCTCTTCTTTTATTAGAAGTGGTAGATTCTTTATTGATCATACATTATCTCCATATACAACTTATTATACCCAAGCATACCCTTTGATATACCTAAGGGTCTTAAGGAATAAGTCAAAGTATAACTCATCATACACGAGATACTATGATGATCTCAAGTCCAAGGATTACTTGTACTACTATCACTACAGAATTCCTATTGTGAGGCAAATAAAACTCCATTAGGTATTCCTTAGCGAGCCACGTTCGATGAACTTATTCTCTAATAAGCACCTACATACTTGCTTTAGTGTCTCCACACAAATGATCATGAGATCAATCATCCTCATCCAATGAAGCAAGCAACGTATGTACCAATCTATCCGGATTCACTAATCCCCAATTTAGTAATCAATGATTGGGAACTATTTTAGTTTTTAAGCTTTCTAAGAATTTAGATCTCATTAGAATGATCATCATCATTATTCTAAAAGCATTGCTTAAAACTATGGGTTTATCACATATTATAAAACGAGATCATGTAGATAATTAAAAGCCTTTAATAAATTAATACTTTTTATTAATAAATGAATAAGATTGTTACCAAGTATATGCTTTATCATCAAACATGATTGGTTATGCGGGGGGAAGGTGTTAGGCACCCCCCGACATCCGTGTTACTACGATGATAGCCTCTTTTCAAGAAACTATTATCGAGTGTGTGTGTGTGTGTGTGTGGGAAATTGATGTGTTTTATTATATGAAAGTTATGCGAGGCCTTGTTAGAACCTATATATACTGAGGGTTTGAATTTATGTAAAATTCAGTTTTAGCAAGATATTGCAATGATGTTTTATAAAGAGGTTTTCAAACCGTGATGCTCAATAGGAATTGAGACCTTTTACACCTCCATTTTTATTAAGTGGTAATTTGGATTGATTTTATTTGACGGATGCGAGGCATCCGTATGAAAATAATACATCCAAAATAATAATGCCGACTTCTCGTGGGTATGGAAACCATCGAGGAAAAGCAGACATCACAGAATAATTTACAAGTGCTTACAATTTGAAAATGTCCATCACGGGACCGAATCTAGATCAATGAGATGAATCTGTGATCACATGATTCCTAAGCGCCTGAGAATATTGCAATTTGTATAAAAGCAATAAGCGGTATATATATAAAAGCGGTAAATATATATACTGACGGGATCACCAACCACGAAGCACCTCTATGGGGGATCGAAATGTAAATAAAGTTATAAATACGATTCCGCACTTACGAAGGAAACTCCGTGGGACAGAATGTAAATAAATCAGTAAATGCGGTCATCTCGCCGAAGTAAACTCAGCGAGGACTAAATGTAAGAAAAGCGTAAAAAGCGATCAAGCGCCATGAAAGGAACTCGAGCGAGACAAAATATATATATATATATATATATATATATAAGCAAAACGCATATGCAGGATGTAAAATCCGGGCTCATCGAACATAGTTAGACCCACGAGTTCATATATATAAGTATATATATATAAAAGCGAGTAAACGCACTGCATCAAGTGCAAGCTCATCGAACAATGTCCAAATACTGCGAGTTGATATATATAAGTATATATATATATATATATATAATAAGTAAACGCACATTGAGACCAAAGTCTCAGGCTCATCGAACAAAGTCCAAGACAGACAGTTAATATATATAAGTATATATATATATATATATATATATATATATATATATATATTAAAGCGATAAGCGCTCGCATCAAGTTCAGGCTCAATCGAGGCATAACTCGATAATGTTAGTCAATATATATATAAATATAATATATATATACAAACTTGAATGAAACCACGGACCGAAGTCCGGGCAAAAGCAAGCAACACGACTCTCAATGTGTAGAAGGGTGTGTGCAAAGATGAAAAGAAAGACTCTAAAGTGTGTGAAAAGGCTTACAGCTGACTGATAAAAAGGGCTTCTATATCTTTAGAGTGGGTAAACACTTTGGGCTTTTGTGGGTACAAAAGAGGCTATATATGAGCTCACGAGGTGTTTGAAAGTGAGAAAATACTGCTATATGTATGCAAGTCTGAGTAAATTATGCAAGGTTTCCCGTCTTTTTCTCTTAAAATCATCACCCCAAGCCTCTTATTTATAGGCAAAAGGTGCCACAGGTGTACACGATCCTCTGCCGCTTTGAGTGTACCAGAGGCGGATCGGGTTGGCTTGGGATTCTCATTGGGTCGGGTCGTCTCGAATTACGTGCACTTCGTAATTGTAATGTCCACTCGGATTTTGAGAAGTGCGGTCCGGGCATACGTTTTGAGGTATTCGGGGGACTATTTTGGACCGTCGTTGTCGATAGTTATGCGATGGCAAGTCCTCATTACAATTATTGATACACTATTTTAAAAATAGTGAGAATTTGCTAAAACAACTTTCTAGAACCATCACTCCATTACCCAGAGCTAGTTCTGCTATGTTCTCACCTCACGAGAAGAAAAATGGAACAAAAAGGGTGAGCTCAACTAGCCCGATAAAGAATATTATGACTAAGATAATATCTGACAAATTATCATTAGTCTTGACGAGGGAATAATCGATAAAATATAATAGACAACAAGTTTTAGATCAACAAGCTGCGGCGAAAAAACAATCCATTAGAAGAGTCAGTAGAAAGAATTCTACTATCTTCTAAGATTTAAAAGTCCATCATCGATATTTTATCCTGTAACATCAATCGATATACATCTTGAATCAAATATTCATCTTTACCACTGAGGCAAAGATATTCATTTGTATCACCCGGTTGGTCGTATTCATCTCGACACTGTTCATCTTTTGCACTACTGGGCCAAAGATATTCATTAGTAATCATTCATCTTTTTTACTCTGGGGCAAAGATATTCATTTATATCATCATTTAGGGTGAGGATGATGAAAAATATTTTAAAGAAAAGCGAATCCGGTGAGATAACACGGATCAAATATTAAGGATTAGTATTACGGTTTATCGAGTTCAATAATATTCCGAAATAACCAATTTTGAAGCGAATTCAAAAAATAATGTCAAAACATGGATCTGATCAAAGATAGTAACCATAATAGACAACTTGGACAAAAGAAGAAAATTTCATTTTTGGTGAATAGTGTAAGTATTAAGTGAATAGTGAATAGTATCGTGAATAGTCATAGTATCGTGAATAGTAACCCAGACACACAAAAAGTTCCAAATTTGATAAAAAGTTCATACCAATATTTGGTATAATGATATTGAAGAAAATATCATTTAAGAAGAAGATAATATCCACTTACCTCAAAATATAGTACTTACGATCGGAATATCGGTATAAAATTTGAAGGAAACTTGCAGCGATTAATGAAACTCACAAAGTATCTAAATACTCACAAAATACACTCGATAATCTAGAGAGAGAGAGAGAAAACTTGTTTACGGTGTGATTTTCAATTCTAACTTAGCCCTCTATTTATAGGAAAATGTTAGCCTTGCAAAAGCGGACTTAACTTGCAACTTTGATGGCTTTACACTCTCTATTCCACCACCACATTTGAATAAAAATCAGCACATTTCTTCACCAACCAAAAGTGGGGCCCCTGATTCTAGAATTTTCCACCAAAATGATTTATAACTTTGATTTAGAATCGACCACCTCTTAAAATTCATAACAAAAATCATACGTTCATTTTAACGGTTCAAAATTTGTGGACATATACTCAACTTATATATGTATAACATATCCAAAAATTACAACGATCAGCGGTCGGATTAAAAATTATAACTCCATGATATATCTCAAAAAAACCTTTGGTTTGATTTTAATACCTCTAATCAAGACAAAATACTAATAAAACACCTCAACATTAATTCCTTCATTTATAACCACATAAATAAATCCATCATTTATATCCACATAAAATAAATATTTCCTTATCATATGAATCGATGATTAATTATTCACAAATAATATTACTGAGAATCACATTTATAATGACGAGTTGTTCCCGGGAAGAGGGGCTTTCGATAAGGAGTTTCTCCTTCTTGGTAGCTTGATTAGGTGACCAAACCTCTCCTTGGCAGAACTTTCTAGACATTGCCAATAATGTTATCTAATAATATTATTCAAATAATATGAATTATTGATCGATAAAGGAATCTTTGTGCGATGACGATAATTGAAACAATGATAATATAAAATATCGATGTAGCAATTATTGAATCGATAAAATAAAATATTGAGCGGTAACTCTTTGTGACAATTATTGAGTAGTGCCTTCTTACGTAAGGATCGATAATTCAACAATCTTGTATGCAATCTGGTATCTCTCTTGTCTGACAATAGCGTATTACTTTACTTTAACCCAAGGGTATTCAGCAGATGTTAGCGGTAACAATAACAACTATTGCCGTTATTCAATTTTGTCATTTTCTTCATTCGACTATTATCCGTTATGGGGCCCACAATTGGGCTGCGCCGTAAATACGAATATTCCGAAGCGGAAAGAATATTCCGACAAACGAATATTCATAAAAATGAATATTTTATAACCACTTGCTTATTTTGCAAAAATTTTCACATTTCACCCATAACGAAGTTATTATATCAAATTAATACCTTATTATTCACAATAATAAATAAAGGAAATTTGATTTTATTCATTAAAAAGTTGGGGTCTTACAACCTCCCTCCTTATGAAATTTTCGTCCTCGAAATTGGCGTACGTACACAGTGTTTGAAAAGGTGAGGATACCTCGCTTTCATTTACGATTCAACTCGGTCGTCTCTTGATAGCATGGTTTCTCCACAAAACCTTAACTTGTGGTATAACCTTAACCGTGCGTAGGACATGCTCTTTCTATCCAAGATCTTACAGGTACCTCCTCGTACGTTAAATCTTGACTATCTAAATGCAGTTCTAACTCGATAATGTGGTTCGGGTCTTTAACATATTCTGAAGCATAGATATGTGAAAAACATTATGAACACGAGACATACTTGGAGGTAATCTGAGTCTATAGGCCACATTTCCTATAGGTCAAGAATCTCAAATGGACCAACAAATCTTGGATTGAGCTTTCCTCTCTTCCCAAATCTTGTAACTCCCTTCCGTGGTGCGACACGTAACAATACATGATCCCCGATATTAAATTCCACGTCCTTTCGATGAAGATCGCATAACTCTTTTTGTCGATCTGTCTTGGTTTGTATCGTTGTCGAATCGTTTGGATCTTCTTTGTAGTCATGCGTACCAACTCTGGTCCCAACAATGTTGCTTCACCCACCTCGTCCCGGCATCTTTGGAAGCGACATTTTCTTCCATCTGATGCCTCGAATGGAGCCACACACTATGCTTGCACGATAATTTGTTGTTGTAGGAGAATTCCCCGATGGTAGGTACTTATCCCGACTCCTTTGAGATCTAGGACACGAGTCTTAATAGATCTTGAGAGTTTGAATAGTCCTCTCGATTGTCCGTCCAGGTTTGAGGATGGTATGCGGCCCAGAATCGTAAATCCGTGCCCGTAGCTTTACGTAAGCTAACCCAAAATCGTGAAGTGAATCTTGGGTCGCGATCCAAAACTATGGATCTTGGCATGCCATGCGATCTCACAATCTCATTCACGTACATACTAGCAAGGCGTTCGAGGAATAAGTCTCACGTATGGGCAAGAAATGGGCGGACTTGGTTAATCTATCAACAATAACCCAAATCGCATCTATGCCTTGAGAAACCTTGGGAAGACATGCTTGAAATCCATAGTAATGTTCCCACTTCCATTTTGGAATCTCAAGTGGTTGTAATGGACCCTTTGGCATTTGATGCTCGCCTTTACGTTGACAAGTTAAACACCTCGAGATAAACTCGCGATCTCTCTTTTCATATTGCTCCACCAAAATGTATGTCGAAGATCATGATACATTTGGTACTCCCGAGATGGATTACCAAAGCGGTGTTGTGTGCCTCCATCATGATTCTATGCTTCAAGTCGAGAATCGTTAGGAACCAAAGTGCAGAGTTGACTCGAAGTATTCCTTCTTCATCGATTCTTGCTTACGGAATAGCACCTTCTTGCACTTTCTTCTTCATACGCATCGGCTCCGTGTAAAGTAGCTTGAAGCGACTTTAACTTTATCGATTAAAGTCGGTTCTACTCGCATGTTTGATATCATCACGTGGGTACTTGGAGCCTTCATCTCTATCTCCATCCTTTGCAAGTCATACAAAATGGACCTTTGTGTTAACAACATTGCTTTTCGTACGCATATGATCTTCTTACTTAATCGTCGGCTACCACGTTTGCTTTTCGAGGATGATATTGGATGGTGTGATCGTAATCTTTCAACAGCTCGAGCCAGCGTCGTTCTTTGCATGTTGAGTTCCTTTTGGGTGAAGAAATATTTGAGGCTTTTATGATCTGTATAGATCTCCACTTTCTCCCATCTGGTAGTGTCTCCAAATCTTGGCCTTGTGAAAGCATTTGCATGACTCAAATCATGAGTAGGATAATTCCTCTCATATTCTTTTTGAGTTCTTCGTGAGGCATAGGCTATGACTTTCCCATGTTGCATGAGAACACATCCTAACCCTTTGCACGAAGCATCATTTGTAGATAACAAATCCATCGAGAACGGATGGTATTAGCCGAGCAGTCTTTGAAATGAGTCTTCTCTTGAGTTCTTGAAAACTCTTCTCATGATCCTCGTTCAATAAATTTTATATCTTTCTGAGTTATTTGAGTTAGCGAGATAGCGATTCGAGAAAATCCTTCCACGAATCTCGATAATAACCGGCTAAGCCCGAAAGCTCGTGCTTGGTCATCGACTTTGGTTGCTCCCAACTTTGTATGCTTGATCTTCGTTGGAATTGACGGATACTCCATGTTTTGACACCACGTGTGCGAGGAATGCTACTTCCTCAAGCGAACTTCGCATTTTTCAACTTGGCATACAACTTGTTATCACGAAGCCTTTGCGATACCGACTTCAAATGGTGCTCATGATCTTCACGACTTTTGGAATAGATGAGGATGTCATCGATAAAGACAACAACGAGGCCTGATCAAGTATTCTTTAAAACACGGTTCATCATATCCATGAAAGCGGCGGGAGCATTAGTCGATCAAAAGACATGACTAAGAATTCATAATGCCGTCTGGGGAGTTACGAAGGCGGTCTTTGGAATATCCTCGGTTTTAATCTTGGTGATGATATCGAGCGAAGATCGATCTTTGAAAAGAATTGTGCTCCTTGCAATTTGGTCAAACAGGTCATCAATGCGAGGTGGCGGATACCTATTCTTGATAGTGACATGGTTGACTCTCGGTAGTCAATACAAAGTCGCATACTCCGTCTTTCTTCTTCTGAATAACACGGGGAGCACCCCGAGGAGATGTACTAGGGGCGAATAAAACCGATGTCCAACAACTCTGTAGTTGGACCTTTAACTCACTGAAGTTCAATAGGAGCCATTCGATATGGGGTTTTAGAAATGGGCTTTGTACGGGTTGAGGTCGATAAAGAATTCAACTTCACGTTACGGGGTAGGCGGGAAGTTCTTGAGAAATACATCGGAAATTCACTAACAATAGAAATAGTATTCAAATCGGCGTGTTTTGTTTCAAGTCAGTGTGACATGGGCTAAGAAAGCTTGACATCCGTTTTTTAATAAGCGAATAGCTTTATGGCTTGATATGGCGATGATTGATTTTAGTGGTTTGGTTGTTTGAATTAGCATAATAGGTTGGTTAGGAATATGAAAACTAATGACCTTACGAAAACAATCAATTTTAGCATGATCGTGGTTAACGATCAAATCCCAAAATCACATCAAATCAAGAATTTTCAGCGAAATAAAGGTCGGCGGGTAATGTGATGGTGCAGAACTTGAATCATGCAAGATTAAAAGCAGTAGATGTAACGAAAGTTTCTCTAGCGAGTCTCAGCGAGATAAGTCGAAAGTCTAATTTCTCGGTCGAGTTTAAGCGTTGAGCTGGCGGGAGATAAAGAATGGGTAGAACCGGTATCTAATAAGGTATAAACTTCACAAGAGTTTATGATTAGCTTACCGTGATCACCTCGTTTGGGTTCCTCGCGTTTTGGGCGATCACGACAAAGCGCCCTTCCGGGAACCACCAGACTTTAACTTGTCGGGAATGACCTTTGGAGTCACCATCCTGTTGAACTTGGTTTGTAACTAGACAATCTCTAGCTATATGACCTTCCTTTCCACGGTTATAACACACCTTGGATTGTTGTGGGCGGTTTGGTGATGTGTCCCTCTTTCCGCATTTGTAACTTGTCTGATAGGTGGTCGTTCTCCTCCCCCAAAGCAGTTGATGTTGGTCTTGGCGTCTTTACGCTTTATCATTGTTGTACCTTCTCCTTTTGAAATCTCCTCCAGGCTCGCTCCTTCTATTATCATCGGCCCACGATTACCACGGAGTGGTTCTCGCTTTTGTCCAGAATTCTTTCCTTCCCTCTGGTTGTCATTGCTCAGATAATGGCCCCTTACCGGTATGACCCTGGTTGTGTTCCCTCGGTTGAACATACTCATTATCTCGCTCTAATAATTGAGCCCTATTTACAACATCTGAATATAAAGAAAATTTATGAGAGATAAGATATTGCCGAATCTCGGGCTTTAGACCTCTCAGAAACATCCTCGTCATTCGTTCCTCATTTTCGACCAAATGAGGTGCAAACCTGGATAACTCTGCAAACTTCGCCTCGTCTTTGGGACACTTGTCGTGTTGTTTTTGTTCGGTCGATAAACTCCACCTCCTTCGTATAATGAATACTTTCGGGAAAGTACTTGTCATTGAATAATTTTAAAGCGTTTCCCAAGACATCTTTGAGTGCGGTGGTGGTGAGTGCGCTTCTGAGACTCCCACGATGATCGCCTCATGCATGGAACATAAAGGTGGCGAATGGAACATACATTCCTCCGTGCATCCCCGAGACATCGAATATCTTGGTAATTTGTTTGACCACATTTTTCGCCGTGATCGGATCGGTTTCCCCTTAAATTTTGGTGGTCCTGACTCTTTGAACTGCTTTGTTTGTGACAATGCGCATTGCTAGCATTTCCACTCGTATTTTTGTGCACGAGTCTCCTAAATACGGTTTTGCATGAAGCGCAAAAAGCTTCTAAACATCCCATCATTCATCATTTGTTCGGTAGCGTTGTTTACGGGAGGATTATTGCCTTCTATTGCACGTTCCCACAGGTAGTGATCAAAGGTGTCTCCGCGGTGCGATTCACTCCATTATTAACGTTCTCATTTGCCATTCTTAAATCTCGCCATAAAACAAGGGTTAATAGTCATGCAACATATTATCCCTATACTCGTGACCCGACAAATAAATACCAAATAAACTTAGTCGGGTCATACTTAGCGAAGAATTCCCGTCTCTCCCCTCCTAGTTCTTGTCTCACATCTCGGCCGGGGATCGTATATCCTAAGCTTTGATACCTGTTGTGGCGCCCCCAAAATAGGTATACATCACCCATTACGAGTTGCCAAATACATGGTATGCGAAACAAATACAACTTCATTAAATTGTGAGTTTAAATACAAATAGAGTATAAAAACTCAAAAGGAGTCCTCATTACAATTATTGATACACTATTTTAAAAATAGTGAAATAGTGCTAAAACTAAAACAACTTTCTAGAACCATCACTCCATACCCCAAGCTAGTTCTGCTATATGTTCTCACCTCACGAGAAGAAAAATGGAACAAAAAAAGGGTGAGCTCAACTAGCCCGATAAAGAATATTATGACTAAGATAATATCTGACAAATTATCATTAGTCTTGACGAGGGAATAATCGATAAAATATAATGACAACAAGTTTTAGATCAACAAGCTGCGGCGTGAAAACAACAATCCATTAGAAGAAAGTCGAGTAGAGAAAAGAATTCTACTATCTTCTAAGATTTAAAAAGTCCATCATCGATATTTTATCCTGTAACATCAATCGATATACATCTTGAATCAAATATTCATCTTTGCACTACTGGCCAAAGATATTCATTTATATCACCGGTTGGTCGTATTCATCTCAACACTGTTCATCTTTTGCACTATGGGCCAAAGATATTCATTAGGTAATCATTCATCTTTGCACTACTGGGCGAAGATATTCATTTATATCATCATTTAGGACTGAGGATGATGAAAAATATTTTAAAGAAAAGCGAATCGGTGAGATAAAGATCAAATATTAAGGATTGGTATTACGGTTTATCAAGTTCAATAATATTCCGAAATAACCAATTTTGAAGCGAATTCAAAAATAATGATCAAAACATGGATCTGATCAAAGATAGTAACCATAATAGACAACTTGGACAAAAAGAAGAAAATTTATTTTTTGAATAATAGTGTGAATATTCGTGAATAGTCTTAGTATTCGTGAAATATCGTGAATAGTGTCGATATCGTGAATAGTAACCCCACACAAAAAGTTCCAAATTTGATAAAAAGTTCATACCAATATTTGGCATAATGATATTGAAGAAAATATCATTTAAGAAGAAGATAATATCCCTTACCTCAAAATATCGATTACTTACGATCGGAATATCGGTATAAAATTTGAAGGAAACTTGCAGCTTTGATTAACGAAACTCTCACAAAGTATCTAAATACTCACAAAATACACTCGATAATCTAGAGAGAAAGAGAAAACTTGTTTACGGTGTGATTTTCAATTCTAACTTAGCCCTCTATTTATAGGAAAATGTTTACTTGGCAAAAGCAGACTTAACTTTGCAACTTTGATGGCTTTACACTACTATTCCCACCCACCACATTTGAATAAAAATCTAAGCACATTTCTTCACCAACAACAAAGTGGGGCCCACCAATTCTAAATTTTCCACCAAAATGATTTATAACCTAATTTTGAATCGACCACCTCTTAAAATTCATAACAAATCATCGCTCATTTTTAACGGTTCAAAATTTGTGGACATATACTCAACTTATATATATATAACATATCCAAAAATTACAACGATCCAGCGGTCGGATTAAAAATTATAACTCATGATATATCTCAAAAAAAACCTTTGGTTTGATTTTTAATACCTCGATCAAACAAAATACTAATAAAACACCTCAACATTAATTCCTTCATTTATAACCACATAAATAAATCCATCATTTATATCCACATAAAATAAATATTTCCTTATCATATGAATCAATGATTAATTATTCACAAATAATATTACTGAGAATCACATTTATAATGACGAAGGTTGTTTCCCGGGAAGGGGCTTTCGATAAGGATTTCTCCTTACTGGTAGCCTTGATTAGGTGACCAAACCTCTCCTTGTGAGAACTTTCTAGACATTGCCAATAATGTTATCTAATAATATTATTCAAATAATCTGAATTCTTGATCGATAAAGGAGATCTTTGTGCGATGGCGATAATTGAAACAATGATAATATAAAATATCAATGCGGCAATTATTGAATCGATAAAATAAAATATTGAGCGAAAGTAATCTTTGTGACAATTATTGAGTAGTGCCTTCTTACGTGAGGATCGATAATTCAACAATATTGTGCATGCTGGTGGTATCTTCTTGTTGTGCTGACAGCGTATTACTTTACTTTAACCACGGGTATTCCAGCAGTGTTGTTACTTGTAACAACTTCTGTAGTTATTCAATTTTGTCATTTTCTTCATTCGTAGTTATCAGTTATGGGCCCCACAATTGGGCTTAGCACAATAAATACGAATATTCCCGAAAAGAATACGGAAAGAATATTCCAAACAAAATGAATATTTTATAACCACTTGCTTATTTTGCAAAATTTTTCACATTTCACCCATAACCAAAGTTATTATATCAAATTAATACCTTATTATTCACAATAATAAATAAAGAAATTTGAAATTTGAGTTTTATTCATTAAAAACTAACGAGGTATGGCGTTAGACTTTGATCTTCCTTCTTTCCTATTGATGAGGATTAAAGGGTTACGATGTTGATCGCATTTCATGCAGGTGTCCGAGTTTTACATGACCTCGAGGGAATCGGTTCTCAAGCATTCACTCCATGTATCAGGCGCTTCATCTTGACTATAGAGTGGTAGTGCATGAGTGGGGATTCGGGGCATTCTTCTCCATCCTTCCCCGTCGTTGTCCACGGGGTTACCTCAGGGCATTGTATGAGCGATGGTCTCATCAGACTCAGTCACTCCATCTACTGGATTGCGAGGTGATGATGACGCTTGTGGATTGGCAATTTATCACAAGTATGGAGTTTGGAGGGGAGCCAATGCCTTGCATGGCGAATATTATCCCCGCTTGTCGGATCCTTGTTAGGAGTTCGGTGGAGGCACTCAAAAGCGGGGATCGTCCATTCAGGTCCTTTGAACGTAGATGCTATGATCGGGCTTTTGAGTGAGCCCATGCCTGATGATGTTAGAATCAGGGATCGCGTTCTACGACAATTGTTCCTGATGATCAGTAGAGGCTGCTTCATAGCAGATAACTCTTCTACGGTTTCTTTCGCTTTGATCAGCGCCACACGTGATGTGGACCATATTGGAGAGTATGATTGGGGCTCCTATACCTTTGCCTATTTCCTCCGGGGCATGCGTATACGCTCACAGGGTTTGACCGAGGCTTGGCTAGGCTTTAACCCATTTCTGCTAGTGAGTATTTCTCTTGTCTTTTCCCATTTGTAGGTTAAGAGTGTTTACTGATAGCAGATGTTTTGCCATTGTGTTGGCAGTTTTGGGCCTATGAGAGGCTCCCATGCTTGCGTCCGATGAGTGTATTCGGTTTAGATACCAATCCACGAGGACGACGATGGCATCATTCCATTTTCTGGAGGTCCCTCATGGTGAGTGTTTCACTCATCGCCAGTATCTTGTTGGAGTTCTTGACGGTGATACCATCACATGGATTCCCTATTCAGGGGAACACTTGACCATCGGCTTTGAGGATGGGTACCCGAATGGAGTCGAGTGCTTGATTTCCACCAGGAGAGTTCCTCTCTTCACAGATGGAGGCTGGGAGCTCTATTTAGGAGAGCGTTCTATTAGGAGCACCACAGGGGAGATCCGTATCTCGATCTTGCCTCCGCGAGCGTCATTAGCTTTGTGTCGCGATCACCGTCGCGATATCCCATTGTTAGGGGTTGACGATTTTGCATTATCAGAGGGTCCATGTACTCAAGAGATGTTCCAGCGTTGGTGGTTCCTTCGTACTATTGGAGCATAGTCCCACGCCACACAGTTTATGGGGGATATGGTTCCAGGATCCTTGATGATGACGGATTGGATAGCTTGTGTCCGAGATCCGACTCATATGACCCAGATTGATAGTTTGAGCCGGCAGTTGGACTAGGCACATGTATTTATCCAGCATTTGGGCAGAGATCCAGCAAAGGCGGATTCATTTGTTCCTTCCAACTCAGGCGCTGGCCCCTCAAATGACCCATTCGGTTTTGTCGACGCAGATCCTCTTCTTTATAGGCCTGACATCCTTGTTGATAGAGATCCAGTGACTCAGGAGGAGTTACATCAGGTGGACAAGATTGATGATGTGGACATCGACACCTTGGTCTTCTTCTGATGTGTATTCTTGTTATATCTTTTGATAGGCCTCTATTAGATATTGGGTGGTTGTGCCCCATTCTCGCTATATCTTTTGATAGGCCTCTGTTAGTAATAGGGCGTCTGTGCCCCATTTCCCTGTATTTGTAGCTGTACAGAGATGATGTATTAGATGATGATATACTTAGGAATGTATGCACAGTTTTTCCATTCCCTATATCATATTGCCATCTATTATCTGTTATGCATGTATCATGTTATGCATATATATGTATGTCCAGAGATATTCGCATTGACCCTAGATGGTCTTATGACACTACGGCCATGGATGTCTTCCTCGACGATTAGCAGTATAGATCATACCCCAAATCGGTGGTGGTATTGGGTATGCGATCGTGGTATGATAGCATGTCACCACCGAACGGGGTGATCAGTAGATCATTCACGCTGACATACCATGACTTTATTGATGTTTTAGGTTCCTTGAGGGTTTGTAGACGGATCTTTAGAGCATTGGATAGAAATAGCGAGGTTTTTCGATTCGGGACCCATGAGTTGACTCATACTACGGAGGAGTATGCGCGATTAACGATCTTGCCTTTAGGCGGACCTTGCGTGCACCTTGCTTTGGGAGACATGAGTAGAGCGATTCAGGACTCTCCTTTGGATTTGCGGCCTTGAGTAGTACATGATGATGGTGACATCTAGCCATGTGATATCCAAGCGTTTTACGTATGATGATTTGGCTTGGAGGATAGTTATTCACGATATTCTGGGGATTTCACCGCACCGGAGGATCATTGGCGTTTGGCCAGGGTTGATGTATTGCTGCTGTGTGTACTGTCGTATGTATATATACCACGATACATGGACGAGATAGACATTGGTATCATCATGGCTGTGAGAGCTCTTAGAGAGGATCGTACCATTGTGCCTATGATTGTAGCAGAGACCCTACGGTCAGCATCATACTGTTGCACTTATTCGACAGGAGTGTTCACTGGGAGTTCGGTCATGCTGTATGTGTGGTTTATATCACACTTGAGACCGATTGGTACCCTTAGACGGCATGGATATTGCTTCACCCATGATGTAGCTATGTCATACTTCTTTCAGCCATCATAGTGTATAGATGCTCTGTCCCGGTCCACATTTTTGGCAGATATCAGAGATCCATTCAGCATATTGCCGTGTTCGGGGCTTAGCTCACCATACATCTTCATTACTCATACTCCGGGCATGGACTTTCTCCCCCCATTTGGTTTGAGGGTGTGACTACTTATCACCTTGGTAGTGATCGCCATGATGTCTGTGTGTGTATGCTTGTTGGGATCGGCTTGTGAGATACATGAGATAGTCGCTTTTACATCGGTCATCCAGTTGTTCTGCGAGTATTCGCATGGATGGAGACAGAGATTTTATCATTTTGCGGTAGTATCCATAGTATCCGGATAGTGAGTCGAGATGATGTAGAGCCCATGGAGGACATCGATTCATACATCGAGGAGGAGCCATTCTTTGGGTTGCCGACATTTCTTCCGGATTCTCCCAGTGCAATATTGTTGTGATTCAAAGACTTTCGGCACGATTACCTAGAAAGCGAGTCTTCATCGATAACCTTTGAGAGAGATCATGCCCGATCTTTGATGTTGGCCCGCCCTTGATGGGGAGAGAGCGGCTCTATTAGAGAGAGGCGAGGCATTAGCTTCGCGAGAGATGCCGTTGTTGTTGAAGCGGGATGAGGCCAGATCGCCCGAGAGATGCGATGATAGTTGAGGCGGGATAGTCTTATATCTGCGAGATGTAGCCATCACAGATAGTACTGCAGTGAGGTCCCTTACCACTAGCATGATCTTATAGATGAGCACATATATTGATGATCATATGGTCACCATACAGATGGCTGTAGATCTGTTGGGTCATGTGGATATTCTCGTACAGGAGACCACAGCTTCACCTCCTTCTTCTGAGAGGGACGCCAAGTTGGGCTTGTTAGCTCGCATATACCCTGACTTGTAGACGAGCTTGTATTTTCCCACATAGACTAGCTTAGCCATTTTATCATGTACAGTTTATATTGTATATATCAAACAACATTATATATATGACATGGAAATATATTTTTGGATCACTTCCCTTTTAGATATGCCTTGCTATTTGCTTGATATTTTGCCTACTGCTTCAGGGCTTGTGATCCTGATGTATTCTAAATTCCTCCTGGATGGATGGACATTGAGTTGTCTCTGGATATTTCAGAATAGATCATCGATCTGTATGTATCCCTACCATCTTTGGTGTCTTGGGACTGGTTTCTATACGAAAATGTGGAGAGGAGTGTGGCTTTCCTCTCTGAGATTGACCGCACCACAGATGGTCGTCGGTACTTTTATTTAGGAGAAGCCTAGTTAATTCCATCTCTTATGGATTGGTGTTGCTCTTCAAGGTATGACCGCAGCTTAGATGGTCGCCGAATCTCCTATTTAGGAGGAGTTCAGGTAATTCCATCCCTTTGGTCTGAAGCCAATGAAATGTAGTGGATTGAAGGGTGATCCCAGTACCAATTGACAATGGTTTGTGTTTTGGTAGGGGGTGAGACCGAACCATGAATGGCTGCCTATGTACTCCTATTGAAGAGGAGATCAAGTCTGCGTAGTTTGAACCTGGTGTAAGAGGTTCAACGCTGTATGTGGCAGAAATGGTGCAGGAATGTTTTTGGTTGTTTTTGTTTTTGTAAGAGTAGAAATGTTTTTGTTGTTTTTTGTTTTATTACGACCGGGCCATATGAAATGGTTGCCTACGTACTCCTATTGAAGAGGAGATCAGGTCGACGTAGTTTGCCCCTCAGGGCGAGATGAAAAGCGTAATCCATGTGCGAGGTCAGTGCGGGGAGGAGAAAGTTTAATCTAGGTTGAGGATAAAGCGTAGATATGGGAAGTTTGATCCCATGTATGGGTAGCCAAACTATGCAAACGCTTGAGAGGTTCAATCGTGGTGGGATGACCTAAGTCGTAGGAGCCTTAAAGGAGAGCAGGATCTTTGGCTTGAAAAAGTATGTTTCCCTGAGGGGCAAAGTGTAGAAGAGTTGTATGTGGTAAAGGGTTAAAGAACCGAAATGACTGGTGATCTGATGGTTCCGCACCAGGGTGTTTGCGAATTACTTCAGACATAGTACCGTTTCACGGTGTCTGCATTGATGAGTTATGGAAATTCATCGCCGTCCATTTCTTGTAATCTGAGAGCGCCTCCTGTCAATACTTCTTTGACAACAAACGGGTCTTCCCAGTTAGGAGAGAATTTTCCCTTAGATTGATCTTGGTTGTCAAGGATCTTCTTCAAAATCGAGTCATGTTGTTTAAACTGCCGTAGCCGGACTTTTTTGTTGTAGGTTCTGGCGATCCTTTGTTGATATAACTGACCATGGAAGATAGCTGCGGTTCGCCTTTCGTCTATTAGAGACAATTGGTGATACCTGTCTTGTACCCATTGGTCTTTATCCAGCTGAGCATCGATCAACACTCTGAGAGATTCCGTCTCAACTTCTATGGGGAGCACTGCTTCCATCCCATAGGTTAAAGCGTAGGGGGTTGCCCCAGTTGAAGTACGCATTGAAGTTCTGTAGGCTAACAAAGTAAGAGGCAACAGGTTAGGTCAATCTTTGTGGTTGGCTGACATCTTTTGCATAATCTTCTTGATGTTTTTGTTAGCCGCCTCAACAGCACCGTTCATCTTCGGACGATAGATGACAGAGTTAAGATGTTTGATGTGGAATTTACTGCATAATTCCTCCATCATTTTGTTGTTGAGGTTCTTGGCATTGTCTGACACAATCACCTCTAGTTGTCCATATCGACAAACGACATTGTTTCTGATGAAAGCAATGATGACTTCTTTAGTAACTCTGGGGAAGGAGGCTGCCTCTACCCACTTGGTGAAGTAGTCGATCATGGTGAAGATAAATCGGTGTCCATTACTGGCTTTAGGCTCAATGGGCCCAATCACGTCCATTCCCCACATTGCGAGGGCCAAGGTGAACTCGTATTATGGAGTTCCGTGGAGGCGTGGATAACATTCCATGAATCTGGCGATAGCATCTCGATATGGTCATTGCAATCGACTTTGAGAGATGTGATAATGTCCCGATCACGAGGACTTTTTAACAAGGAGGGGGCCACCTTCGTGTGGGGGCCATAGACTCGCCATGGATTTCATCCATAAGCCTTTGGGCTTGATCTTTGTCTAAACATCACGAGGAGACCCTATCACTGCATCTCTTTGTAGTAAGCGCATCTCCACTCAAGTAGAATTTCATAGTAAGTCGATGGATCCGCCTTTTCTCAGTCGGGCTCGCTTCCACGGGTGTAGATCCATCTCATAGATATTCCTTGATATGCTGATACCAAGGATGTTGGATGGGAGGTAGCTCATTCGATACTTCTCCAACGTAATTCCCATAGGTTGGGGCCTTGTCTGCGAGAAATTGTGGCGCTTGGCAAGTGTTCCTTATCGATATCATGCGAATCAAGGAGGCCAAAGTTACTAATGCGTCATAAAGTCATTCCTATTACGAGGAATGTGTAGAAAGGAGATTTCTTGAACTCCAAGACCATCTTCAAAAACACTTGATGGTAAGGCTGCAAATGTAGTTCCTTGGTTTGATAGATTAGGTGGATTGCTCGATTACCAACTCTGAATCTCCAAAGATAGTCTTGCTTTGAAACCCATTGAGCGGGAAAGTTTTAGCCCATGAGGCGACGACCTTTATACTCGGTAGTATTGTTGGTGCTGACAAACTATAATTTGATGGCAACAGGATACTGCTCCCCCGTATCAGATACTAGAACTGCTCCAGCTCCAGAACCTTCCATATTAACAGCTCCATCAAAATACATCTTCCATGATTGGCGCGTATCGTACTGATGGTGTTGCTGCACTGTCATTACTCCTTCATCGGGGAAATATGTTTCTAAGGGTTTGAAATCCCCTGAAGGTGCGGCGGCCAGTTGATCCGTAATTCCTTGACCTTTGATGGACTTTTGAGTCACATATACGATGTCAAACTGTTGTAGGATCAACTACCATCTGGACAACCGATAATTTAACATGGGTTTGTTGAACACGTACTTGAGAAGATCCACGCGGGATATGAGATGGGTTGTGTGACCATGGAGGTAATGTTGTAACCTCATGGAAGCCCATGCTAAAGCACAACACGTCTTTTCGATCAGAGTGTACTTGTGTTCATTCTTCTTTGAACCTTTTCTTTGAGGTAATAAATAGCTCGTTCTTGGCCTCTATCGTCCTTACGTCCCGACAAGACGACCCGTATGGCATTGTCACTTATGGGACGGTACAAAAGCAGGGGAACATCATCCACAGGTGGTACCAACACGGGACCTTTGACTAGTTGTTTCTTGATTGTGAGGAAGGCCTTTTGACACTCATCATTCCATTTTCATGGAGTTCCTTAATAGCTTGAAGATTGGCTCTGAGTTCTTTGTGAGTTGGGAGATAAACACATTAATGAAGTTGATTCTTCCCAAAAATCCTGTATTTCCTTCTACATCGAGGAATGGGCATTTCAAGTGATGGCTTGGATTTTGGCGGGATCGACTCAATCCTTTGTGGTCGACTAGAAATCCTAGCAACTTGCACGATTTAACACCAAAGGCGCATTTATTTGGATTCAACTTCAAGTTGTACTTATGCGACTTTGTTGAACAACTTCACGAGAAGGTCTATATGGTCATCCTCCTTAGGGACTTGACAATGATGTCATCCACGTAGATCTCGATCTCTTTGTGCATTAAGTCATGGAAAAGAGCCATCATAGCTCGTTGATAGGTGGCTCTGGCATTGATGAGGGCAAATGACAACCGTCTATAGCAAAAGGTTCTCCAAGGCGTGATGAAAGCTGTTTTCTCACGATCTTCCTCAGCAACCATGATCTAATGGTACCTCGCAAAGCAATCAACAAAGGAGTACATATCGTATTGTGCAGTATTGTCAATGAGGATGTGGATAAACGGCACGGGAAAGCTATCTTTTAAGAAAGCTTTGTTGAAGTTCTGGTAATCCACGCAAACTCACACCTTCCCTCCAGGTTTAGGTACAGGCACGATGTTGGATATCCACTCAGGATATGTAGACACCATGATGATGCCAGCTTGAAATTATTTCATAATTTCTTCTTTCACCTTTAAACTCCACTCAGGTTTCAATCGCCTGAGCTTTTGCTTGACTGGATTAAATCCCTCTTTAATGGGAAGGAGATGAAGGACAATGTCAGTGGACAAACCCACCATGTCTTCATGAGACCATGCAAACACATCCTGGAACTAAGTTAATAGTGTAACCATGTCATTCCGTTGGTTTGGGGTAAGGTCTGAACCAATTTGGATTAACTTAGGGCTTTCTAAGGTTTCGAGATTGAAAGAAGTGGTTTGATCAAGGATGGGTTTGGGTTTGTCTTTGAACCATTCTTGAATTTCTAGAGGCACCTCAATGTCATCCTGTATATCCATCAAGGCTGAATTCATCTCTACATCAAAGGTACAATTCTTGTGGAGAAGAGCCTGCAAATGTCGCAAATCTGAGCACATCTAAATTGAGAGTCCTGAAACAAAATATGCTTTCACTTAGTATATATGAAATGTGTTAATCATCTGCACGGTGTTAGCATATCTTGTCAAAATAAACTACTAATCTTTTGTATGAAAAAGTAAGCGGTTATTATATCTGAGGCGAGAAAGAGTTTACGCCGCTTTACTATGACGACCAATGCGAGGAATGTTGTTCTAATTAGCAAGAGCAAAGTCCGGGTGGAATTGCGATGATGGAGGATTGTCATCATCCTTCATGTCCCGAATGATGGCCATTATGTCCGGGCAATCATAAATGCAGGGTATATCTGTTGGTATGCTCATCATGAGCGATGATGCGTATGCCTGACATCATTCGGATGACGTCTTGCTTGATTCTTCGTTCCTCTTCTTCCACTGCGGGATTTGGAACAAAGACTTCTTTTTCCTTTACCGGTACCGGCTTGGGAAATAACATAGCCATTACATTGGTTGGCACCTTTACAAGAGGTTGTGCGGACTCAGAGTTTAAAGGCGAAGATGAACGCCGCATAGTTGAAGCTGAAGGAATCTGCTGATGCTTATGAGGATTCCTGTGACTAGAACTGGCAGAATAGCCTAGTCCAGCTATTCCAGTTTACTTGGTTAATCGAATAGGGTACTTGATACCCTGGCAATCTTTACCCAACCCTTATCCCGGCTTATGACCCAACGACATCATTTCTTGAGTAGCCGACATTACCTCTGCAAAAATCTTGGGTTCGGGTAATGGCATTCCAATAGCATGGTATTGGGTATTGCTTATTTCCAAAGCATGAAAGCTGACTGGTTCAACATCTGCATTGGTATTGATGAATGGCATGTCCCCGTGTTGAGGATACTCTGGTTCAGCGTTGACCGTGACCAGGCTATTGTTGATAATGTATTTCAACTGTTGGTGAAGAGTGGAGGGGGCTGCCCCAGCCATATGAATCCATGGTCACCCCAAGAGCAGGTTGTATCCCGAATCTATTTTGAGCACATGGAAAGTTACGCAGAATGTGTGAGGACCAATTTCGATTGGCAGCTCAATTACTCCGACCGAATTTCGTCGGGCTCCATCTAAAGCTTTGATGATAGTATGGCTACTCCGAATTCGGTTGAGATTGATATTCATCTTCACCAAGGTAGCCTATGGACAGAAATTAAGAGATGAACCTCCATCTATCAAGACTCCAGCAAGCATGTATCAGGAGGACAAGACTGCAATGTGCAACGGCTTGCAATGACCAGTCCCTTCGGGTGGTATGTCATCATTAGTGAAGGATATCACATTGTTGTTGAAAATGTGATCAACTAGATGTTGAAATTTTTTTGTATCAACTGATGTTGGTAGATAGGCTTCTTCTAAAACCTTCAATAAGATCTTTCGATGATCCTCGGAAGTTAGGACCAAGTCCAGAATTGATATTTGTTGTGGAGCTTCTTTTAAGCTTAAAACCACCGTGGCTTCGTTATGACCCATAGTGCGGAGGAATTGTTCAATCTTCTCCATGGGTATTTTCCCCTTTGATTTGATGGTAGACTTCATCACCCGTTGGGGAAGATCGATGGATTTTCCTTCGACCTTTATAGCGATTATATGTGAGGTGGATCCTTCACCTTCTCCATAATTCCACGGAACCTTGCCCAAGCTAACAATAGGATATTGTGCTCTGTATGGCAAGTTGATGGGCTCGGGAGCCGCCACTTTCAAAGGATTGTTTCTTCCCTTGAGTTGAATTGTTGGCATTATGAGTGATTTGTTAACCCCATCGCCGTTTCGATGGATATGGTTCGCTACCACACTCTTCCACTTAGTAGAACTTGAATTCTTGCACGTAACACAGTATAAATAAATCCGCTAAGCGCGAGGACACCTTTATCGATTAGATTTTGGATAAGGTGGCGGAGTGCCCAGCATTCTTCTGTGCTGTGATCGCGAGATTGGGAGTGATATTGACATACTCCATCAGAGTTATACCATCCCGAACGGGGGTTGATTGGAGGTAGAAGGGAACTGATCCTTCCTTCATTGATTAACATATGAAGGATTTCCTCCATAGGTTGGCCCAAATAGGTGAATTCCCTTTTGTTGGTAAAATCCCGACGAGCTTTGGCATTTGCTCTCTTTTTCACTTTGTCTTCCAGCATTTCATTTTCTGAAAGTGACGAGCTGGGAATATTCATGACGAGAGGTAGGAGACTGGCATGCTCCTGGCTGATTAATTGACGTGTCACTTGATGCTAATAAGTCACCAGTTCCGCCAATTGCTCAATTTGCTTGCATAGAGTTTTCATCTTTTGTTCCATTGTGAACTGGAACTTGGCATAATCCCATTTGTCATCACCGTCTTTGTGGGTCTGGGAGGATTCACAGCTGAAATTAGAATTCTGTCCATTACTCCAATTTATCATGTTAACCTCTTCTTCTTTATGCTGAGGAAGAGGGTTGTCTTGAACGTGAGGCTGATCTAGTTTGGTAACCACGATTTCCCCATTGTCTATCAGGTCCTAGATCTTGTGTTTCAAGGCCCAACAAATCACGAGTATCATGTCAGGTGCCCGGCATGATAAGCACATTTCAAGCGACATTGAAACCCCGTCCATTAGAAATTTGGTGGTGGAAGAAGATCGTAATTTTCTTACGTGTTGTCGGAAGATTGAGAATGTTCTCGAGGTGTCCCTAAGGGTGTAAACACTCGAGGCGTTTGACTTCTCCACCTTTTGGTATTGGAGGTTCGCAGACTATGCTTGATAGGGAGTGTAGTTTCTCCTTTGAATAGGCATGTTCTAATTGCCTTTTTGCCCCTGTAGTATCAGGGAAACATCTTCCTCTTTCTTTTTATAGACCTCAGGGGGTTGTTCCCATAATTTTTTTGGATTGGATGTGATCGTAATGACTTTGAGTGCGACTAGGTCTTGAATCTTTTCAGGACTTCAATCCCATCTCACCATCTCCCCATGTTTGACCATTTTAGAAAATGGTTTTGCGATCTTAAGCTAAAACTCTCTCATAGAAGCGAAGCTTCTTGTATGTCATACATGAAAGTCATGACCATCTACGATTACATCATGGAAGGACTAACTTGGGCGACCAGGCGTCTCCACCTTTGAGCATACTCTACGAAAGGCTCGTTAGATCATTTCTTGATCTTGGTAATTTTATCTGGATCGAGGAGCCATCGAGTTTGAAAAGTTGTATTGAGTGAGGAAAGCATGTGCTAGGTCTTCCCGACTATGGATCTTTGAATTGTCTAATCTTGTGTACCACGATAAGGGCTTCTCCGGTTAGACTTTTTGGAACAATTGCATTCTAAGCTTTTAGTCCTCTGCATAAGATCCAAGTTCTCTAATAAACACCTTTAAATGTGTGTAAGGATCTCCTAACCCGTCATATTTTTCAAAGTCAGGAGTTTTAAACTTTTCTGGATAATGAACACCAGGGAAAATACACAGATCAACATATGAAACACTCCCGTGTGTTCCAATTCCTTTGATAACATGAAGAGTCTCTTCCATTTGGAGGACTTTCTTTTTGATGTCACCAGTGTCTGGATCTCCAGTGGGATGGGCAGCATCATGAGTTTTGTTGGTCGTATCCAACTGTAGTTTAGGTATTGTAATGACCGGGATTCCTCCTTGTGTGGAGGATTCAGCATGTACGGGTATTTTTTTACCTTGAGTAGACTAGTGTAATTCTTTGAGTAGAACAACCAAATCTGTAATTTGTTTGCTTAATTCGTCGAATTCTTTGCGAGAAACTGGATTAAGTTCAGTCTGGTCGGATGACGACATGATTAACTGTAGGCCTGTAGCCTTTTTGGACTTTGACCGGGTAGTAGGTCCGATTGGTTCCCTGCGAAAGACTTGCATAGTTTAGTCTTTAGGGAATATGTATAATAGCATGCTATGTGATGTGTCCATTTTAGGAATTTTATCCTGCAAAATGAATGTCAGCTGTTTGTAGCATGTTTAAAATATGTATGTGTACACATTTCTTCATATTTCTCATTACATGGAGATAGATATGGAATGAAATTACAAGTAATTGTGTTTACAAGTAATTTGAAATGAGAGCATGAAGAGACTTTCCTCCGTTTTGGGTTTATCAGAGGCTAACCTATCTTAGGTTACTCTCGCGGCTTTTTGGAATGAAGGTTCCCAAATCATCGCAATCTACTTGACGGGAAGTTAATCCGGTCTTTTAACTGGAGCGAATTTGGGTGGTGCCTTTCCTGAGCCTCGGAGAATTAGTCTTCTCACGAGTCCAGTAATCAAACACCAAGCGGGATAGGCTCTGGTGGAGGACCACACAACATACATTCACATACATCGCGTCTCACCGTATGAAAATGATGACATGTGCGAAGCACTAATATCACAAGCAGATATGGTGTGAAGCACTAAGTGCAATAAGGAAATGCATTCGTACACATTCATCAAAATGTAAATGCAACATCCACACACAAGCAGATAACAGTTTTGAAAAAATTGTAATAGCGGCTTAAGTCCTCTTACTGGAGTCCCCAGCAGAGTCGCCACCTGTCAACGTCGAGACTTTTAGATGTCCCTTTCCGTTACTTGTTCTTTGGTGTTCTCATTTTAGGTGAGATTTGTTTGAAAAAACAAGTGAAAAAGGTCCGACATGTATAATGTCGACGATGGGTATTAAGAGTCGCTAGTTGGTTTTTAAATGGTTGTACCAACACCTGGCCGAGAAAAGGTTTGCACATTGACCCGATGATGTGGCATTGCTAAGCGAATTGGTCGGTGAAACCGAGATTCATTAGGGTCCGGGGACTTGGTTATGCGGAGGGAAGGTGTTAGGCACCCCCCGACATCCTTGTTACCACGGTGACCGCCTCTTTTCAAGAAACTATTATCTGAATGTGTGTGTGTGTGTGGAATTGATGTCTTTGTTATTTGGAAGTAGTCTGCGAGGCCTCGTTCGCTTTTATATACTGAGGTTTGAATTTATGTAAAAATTCAGTTTTAGGCAAGATATGGCAATGATGTTTTATAAAAGAGGTTTTTCAAACCCTGATGCTCAATAGTAATTGAGACCTTTTACACTCCCATTTTATTAAGTGCTCGGCTTGATTGATTTTTATTTTACAGATGCGAGACATCCATACGAAAATAATGTACAAAAATAATGCCGACTTCCTCATGGGTATGGAAACCATCTGAGGAAATTAAGACACCATGAGAATAATTTACAAAGTCGCTTACAATTTGAAAATGTCCATCACGAGGAACCGAATCTAGATCTAATAAATTTGAATCTGTGATCACATGATTCCTAGGTGCCTGAGATACCATAATTTGTATGAAAGCGATAGCGGTATATATATAAAAAATATATATATATATATATAAGCAGGATCACCAACCACGAAGCACCTCCATGGGGGATCGAAATGTAAATAAAGTTGTAAAAGCTATCAACCATACGGAGGAAACTCAGGCGGAGACAAAATGTAAATAAAGGCAGTAATACGATCAACCGCCACGAAGGAACTCAAAGGGACAAAATGTAAATAAAAATGAAAGTAAAGCGATCGCCGCCAAGTAAACTCGAGGCGAGACGAAACGTAAATAAAGCGTAAAAGCGATCAACCACCACGTAAGTAAACTCGAGGTGGGGCGAAATATATATATATATATATATATATATATATATATAGCGATATAAAGCATGCCGGATGTAAAAATCGGGCTCATCGAGCGAGTTCGACAACAGTTCATATATATAGTATATATATATATAAAAGCATAGTAAGCATATAGGATGTAAAATTCGAGGCTCATCAATGAGTCATACACACAATTAATATATATAAATATATATATATATATATATATATATATATATATATATATATATATATATATTAAAGCGATAAACGCTCGGGCAAAGTTCAGGCTCATCGAACAAAGTTTGACACACAATTAATATGTATAAATGTATATATATATATATATATATATATATTAAAAGCGATAAACGCTCCAGACCAAAGTCTAGGCTCATCGAACAAAGTTCAACGCATACGAGTTATATATATATATATAAATATATATATAAGCAAATAAACACTCGGGCATCAAGTTTAGGCTCAATTGAGGCTTAACTCGATAATGTTAGTCCAGATATATATATATATATATATAATATAATATAATATATATATATACAAATGAAATGAAAATCAATCAGATCGAAGTCAAAGGCAAAAATCGCTGTGCAACACGACTCTCAGCGTGAAGAAGGTGTGTGCGAGAGAGATGAAAGAAAGGCTTTAAAGTGTGTGAGAAGGCTTACAGTTGACTGCCAAAGAAGACTTCTATATCTTTAAAGTGGGTAAACACTAGCTTTTGTAGGTACAAAAGGGCTATATATGAGCTCACAGGTGTTTAAAATGAGAAAGTACACTGCATGGGGTGAGTGCAGAGCAAATTGGGCAGGGCTTCCTCGTCGTTTTCTCTTGCAAAATGGGCAGCCCAAGCCCTCTATTTATAAACGATTTAGCCGTAGGTGTACCTGCGGCTGAGCCGTAGGTGTACCAGAGGCAACTCGGGTGGGCTCGGGTTTTTTGGGTCGGGTTGTCTCGAAGTACGTGCACTCAGGCACTGTAATGTCTACTCAAACTTTCAGAAATGCAATTCGGGCATCCGTTTGAGGTATACATGACCTATTTCGGACCGCCGTTGTCGAGAGTTGTACGATGACATGGGATTAGAGTTTGTACGAAGTCATTGAAGATGGGACGATGCCCTCCGGTCTTCAAGCTTCAACTTTCATCCGTTACCCCGCACAATAGTCACTCGGGATTGGTTAGTCTTATGGGACATCGTTGCGTTGAGATGTTGAGACGACATGGCGTGGCATCGCATTGGCGAGATGACTATGTTGCCCCTCACCGGTGTTATCGCCGGATTGGGCTTATAAAGCAGACGTTGCTTAGGCTTCGCTGAGATTGGACTGCTGCGATTTGTTGAAGATCCTCATTGTCATCTTTGAGGTGTGCATGTCTTCCCGATGTTATCGTCGGGTTGGTACAGTGTATCTCGTTGTGAGCGCAGAGATTAAAGCTGGTCGCATTTGAAACAAGCATTTCTGGGGCTATCGCTGAAACAGCATTCCTTGGGGCTATCACCAAGGTTGGTGGCTATTCCCATGGTTGGGACTGAGACTGGATACCTTGGGGTTATCTCCGAGATTAATCGGACTTCTCCGGTGTGTGTTCCGGTATTGGATCTGCACGCCTCGGGGTTATCTCCGAGGTTGGAATTGTTACTCCCAGAGTTGGCTCCGGGGTTGATGTTGAACTTCCGGTAGTATCTGGTATGGATATGGATTATCTTTCAGGGTTCCCTCTTAAAAGATGAATCTGTCCTCCTGCAATGTTAGTGGCAGTAGTACAGAAAATTTCGAGTGTCTACAAGGGTGATATTTGAAAAAATTTCAAAGTAAGCAAGTTATCATAAAATAATCGGTGATAAAGGTACAGAAGTACGCGTGGTTTCATAGTAGCACACGGTATTGATTATTGATGCTTACGTGTGAAGTCACTCAGTTATACTCAATTATTGCTATAGTAATTCTTTGCATCATATCTCTCATATTATTGATTCAATTATTGTAAGATCATCTGCATAATATGTTATATTATTAAATCAATAATTGAGATGACAAAGTTATTCATATTATTATTTGCAATATTGACAATGTCTAGAAGTTACATCGAGGAGAGGTTAGATAATCTAATTTATTGTCAAAAGGAGAAATCCTTATTGGAAAGCCCCCTCTTTCCTGGGAACGACCTGGTTGTTAAATATTGTGAGTTGTAATATTAATGATGAATAAGTTCGTGTTGATTAAAGATGAAATGGATAGTTCCATTGTGTGGGAATTATTAGTGTTAGTGAAAATCGACATTTATTTCGATGATAATTGATGTCTGGAGGTTATATTGGCTAATTGGGTAATTGATCGGATAAATGAGCAATTAATTGCTATTATTTCACATGATTATAACTATTTGTTCACATGTGTGTACTATTGATTCACATTCATGTACTATTAAGGGAGGTGGTGCAAGATTGATAATACTTGCATGACTAAATTAAAAATGGGGGTATAGATGAAGGTACTATACTTTAATTATTTTTTTCACATGATTAGAACTATTGAGTCACATGATTTACTATTGATTCACATGATTTATTATTAGGGGAGGTGGTGCAAGTTTGATAATACTTGCAGGACTACATTAAAAATAAAGAAAAAGAGGAATGTATTATACTGTAATATTTCGAGCCCCAAAATGTGCAATTATTGAAACTATATTTTCCTATAAATAGAAGCTCATTCTTCCTTCATTTCTCACCAATTCACTAAAGCTATAGAGCAATTATTATAGAGAAAAATTATAGAGAGAGAAAGAAGAAGAGAAGTATGCTACCTCACTATTCCAGTATCCAGTTTCTATTGAGGTAAGGGGTAATATTCTTTCATAGTCATGAAGAGAGTTATTTTCTTTCAATACTCGTAAGGGTTGTTATTCCATTCTTTATTATTATGTTGGAATAATCTGTCTATGCGAAGTACCGCATACATGGTGAAATTCTTCTATTATTCCATTCTTTATTATTTTGTTGGAATAACTTGCATGCATTAGGCCTATCGCACGCGTACGGTGAATTTCGTTGTTATTCCATTCTTTATTATTCATTGGAATATCCTCGTATGTGCCGATTACGCATTTTGGTTCCATTCTTTATTATTACATTGGAATAACTTTGTCTGTGCGATCTATCGCATGCATGGTGAATTCTTCTGTTATTCCATTCTTTATTATTCTGTTGGAATAACCTGTCTACGCGGACTACCGCATGCATGGTGAATGACCTTTCGTATTCATTCTTTATTAAATTATGAAAATGATTTGTCTACGTGGATTACCGTATGGCGGATGAAAATCCATTTGTAGTTTCGTATATTCTATTATACTCGTATGAGATATCATTTCTTTTGTAATCGTCATGAAATATCATTTTATTTGGTATTTTATTTACGAGTTACTATTCACGGGTTATTATTCACCTGGTTACTATTCACTCTAGTATTATTCACTCGGGTATTCGGAGCACTTTTCGTGTCGAAGAACTATTCACGAGTTACTATTCACGGGTTACTATTCACCCAAATTACTATTTACCCGAATATTATTCACTCGGGTATTTGGGATACTTTTCATGTCGGGGTACTATTCACGAGGTACTATTCCCGAAGTACTATTCACGGGGTACAATTTACCCAAAAAATATATTTCTTTTCTGTCCAAATTATTTTTGGTACATGAATATTATTCTTGAATTTTACTCTACAAAGCAGTATCATGTTGACAATTTGGACGTTATTGATTTCTGGATAAATTAAATTATAAATCTTTAAATTTATTATTGATTTTGTTTTATTGAATTATTATGTCATTGTCATCATCCTCATGCTTATATTGTGATGAAAGTCATCTTTGGCTTACGTGCAAAGATGGACTGTTGATTATTGGTTTTACAGTTGTATATCTTTGGCTTACGTGCAAAGATGGATTGTTGATTATTGGTTTTCTGAGTTGTATATCTTTGGCTTACGTGCAAAGATGGATCATTGATTATTGGTTTTACTGAGGTTGTATATCTTTGGCTTACGTGCAAAGATGAACTATTGATTAATGAGTATCTTTGGCTTATGTGCATAGATGAACATTTATTTGTATGATTATGACGAGGATCATTCAAAGATAATCATGACCCGTAATGTTATAGATGATGTGGTAAAAGTCCTCATTGGCCCGTAGTGCATTGATGGGACGATTATTGGTATGATTATAACCAGGGATTATTCGGTATAATCATGACCATTGATGATTACATGAATATCCTTGGTCGTAGTGCAGGGATGATTCGATGATGTGGATTATTTATTAAGCTGAGTCTCATCGATAAAATATTGATTATACACTTTTAATTTGTAGAAGATAGTAGATATCATGCTCTACTTGACTCTTCTAAAATACAGTTGTATGTTTTGAGCCTGTAGTGCAAAGATGAATTGTTAATGAATATCTTGGGTCGTAGTGCAAAGATAAATTTATTAGTATGATTATGAGCAGGAATTGTGATTTGGTATAACCATGATTTTTGATGTTTCAGGTAAAGATAGGTGATGAAAATTATCTTCGTCCTGGGTGCGAAGAGAAATTTAGAATCACAATTATGATTACGAGTTATTCATATGATTGTGGACATGAATTGTTGATTGATGTTACAGGGATAAAACATTATTGGTGGACTTTTAACATGGAGAAGATAATAGACATGATGGTCTATTTGACTCTTCTAATGGATTGCTCGTTCCGCTGCAACTATGGTTGAAAAGTTTTATCATCTACCATATGTTCTAAATCTCTGATTTATTACTGATGAAGGCTATTGATGATGTAAATTATCTTTAGTTATGATATTCTTTTCTTTGGGCTAGTTGTGCTCACCCTTTTGCTTCACAATTCCTTTCGGGTAATAAGAGTGTCACGAATTGAGCGGGGATAACACGGGGAATAGAGCGGTGGCCTATAGCTGTTGAGGTTCTCCCTAAATAGTATGGAAATAATTTTGTTGAGAACTTTAGATAAGTGTGTCGTATTGTATACGTCATTTGATATTTAATTTTGGTGAACCGAATAGGGTGAGGTGAACCCAACTTTGGAAGGGTGTTTTGCCACTATCATGCAAGATGTCTAGTGACATACAACCTCATGTTATCATAAGACAGGGTTGTGCACATCCATTTGCTGAGTATATCTACAACCACTACCTATATGATCTTGGAGTTTATTTGAAATATAATTTTCACTTGGAGACAACGGAGATAGTTATATGTCAAGAGAAGACTCACCATTGCAAAGAAGATGATAGTAATCTTCTTGTTTTTCTTTGGGGACTTTTGGGTCAACCAAGGATAATTCTGTGGACATATGATATCTATCATAACCTAGACGCATGGCCTCCCATGTACGAAGGTTTCCTTGAGTATTTTCCAAAGATTTTAATTTCTAAAACAATTATTGACTGTACCTTTATGTAAGGTACCATTGTAAGATCTTGTGGTCAAGGCACCACGAGAGTTATATATTTGTATTAAAACTCATGACTTATCATTGTCGTACCACCTTGCATTTACGTTCAACGATTGTATAGACGAAGTTTATATTTGATTTTTATAGTGCGATATCTGGCGACTCAGAATGGGTGATGTATACCTATTTTGGGGGCGTCACAATTTCACTGAATAGTGAGGACTACTAATTCTATCATACGACCAGTCACTCCGTTCCCGACTAGTCCGGCCGTTCTCATTTCCTAAAGAGAGCAGTGAAAAGAAGGGTGAGCTCAACTAGCCCAAGAAGAAATATTATGACTAAGATAATGCGAGAATAATTTATCGTTAGCCTTCAACAGTTGTTAAAGCGATAAAATATAATAAATATCAAGTTTAAGCTGCGGTGAACAAGCAATCCATTAGAAGAGTCAAGTAGAGAATAAAATCTACTATCTTCTATGATTTAAAAGGGTTTTCATCACTTTTATCGCTGAGACTCAGCTTAATAAATAAACCACATCATCCCTGCACTACGGCTAAGGATATTCATTAGTATCACGACCACAAATTATCCATGCACTACGGGCCAAGGATATACGTGTATTCATCAATGGTCATAATCATGCCAACAACTGTCCATCAATGCACTACGGCCAATGAGGACTTTTACCACATCATTTGTAACATTACGGTCATGATTATACCGAATAATCCCTGGTCATAATCATACCAAGTCCATCTATGCACTACAGGCCACAGATGACTTTCAACATATTATAAACATGAAGATGATGACAATGACATAATAATTCAATAAAACAAGTTCAAGATAAATTTTAAAGATTTATAATTTAATTTATCCAGAAATCAATAACGTCCAAATTGTCAACATGATACTGCTTTGTGGAGTAAAATTCAAGAATGCTCAGATGAATATTTCCATGAAAAGATACTAGATGAAGCGAAAATATCCAAGATATTCTATTAATTTCATGGAGTATAGAAGCCAAAACTTTAACCAACTGAGTATAATAGAATATATGAAACTACAAAGGGATTTTTTTTGCCCGCTATGCAGTAATCCACGTAGACAGATCATTTCCACAATTTAATAAGGAATGAATTCGAAGGATCATTCACCATGCATGCGGTAATCCACATAGACAAGTTATTCCAACAGAATAATAAAGAATGGAATAACAGAAGAATTCACCAGGCATGCGTAATCCGCACAGACAGGTTATTCCTACAGAATAATAAAGAATGGAACCAGGTCATGCGTAATCCGCACAGACAGGATATTCCAATAGAATAATAAAGAAATGGAATAACAACAAAATTCACAAGGCATGTGATAGACCACACAGACATGCTATTCCAACAGAATAATAAAGAATGGAATAACATAAGAATTTCACCATGTATGCGGTACTTCGCATAGACATGTTATTCCAGCATAATAATAAGGAATGGAATAACAACCCTTACAAGTATTAAAAGAACATAACTCTCTTCATGAATACGAAAGAATAATACCCCTTACCTAGAAGAAAACTGGATACTGGAATAGTGAGGTAGCAGACTTCTCTTCTTCTTTCTCTCTATAATTTCTCTCGATAATAATTTCTCTTGTGATACTTAGTGAATTGGTGAGAATGAAAGAAGAATGAGCTTCTATTTATAGAAAAATATAGTTTCGATAATTGCATGTTTTGGGGCTCGGAATATTACAGTATAATACCTTCCTCTTTTTCTTTATTTTTAATTTAGTCCTGCAAGTATTATCAAACTTGCACCACCTCCCCTAATAGTAAATAATGTGAATTAATAGTTCATTCATGTGACTTAATAGTATGATCATGTGAAAAAACTAATTACAGTATAGTACATTCATCTATACCCCCATTTTTAATTTAGTCATGCAAGTATTATCAATCTTGCACCACCTCCCCTAATAGTACATGAATGTGAATCAATAGTACACACATGTGAACAAATAGTTATAATCATGTGAAATAATAGCAATTAATTGCTCATTTATCCGATCAATTACCCAATTGGTCAATATAACCTCCAGACATCAATTATTATCGAAATAAATGTCGATTTCCACTAACACTAATAATCCCAACACAATGGAACTATCAATTTCATCTTTAATCAACACGAACTTATTCATCATTAATATTATAACTCATAATATTTAACAACTAGGTCGTTCTCAGGAAAGAGGGAGCTTTCCAATAAGGATTTCTCCCTATTGGCGCGCAATTAGATTATCTAACCTCTCATTGACAGAACTTCTAGACATTATCAATATTACAAATAATAATATGAATAACTTTGTCATCTCAATTATTGATTTAATAATATAACATATTATACAGATGATACTGTGACAATAATTGAATCAATAATATGAGAGATATGATGCAAAGAATTATGTGAGTAATAATTGAGTATAACTGAGTGACTTCTCACGTAAGCATCAATAATCAATACCGTGTGCTATTATGCAACCACACGTATTACTGTACTTTTACTACCGCGTAGTTCAACAGTTTAACGGTAAAACTTTCGTCGTTATTTTTATAAAAAGATAATTCTGTCATTTTCTAACTACGACAATACTTTCGTTGTGGGGTCCACCAATGATTATGCCATCGTACGAATATTCCCTGTTAAAACGAATATTCCCCGACCAATCGAATATTATATAACCACTTACTTACTTTGCAAAATTTGTAAATAATACCCACAACTATAACATTATATCAAATCCATACCATAATATTCAAAAAAATATATTTCGAGAAAAATTAATCTTTATTCATAAAAGTTGGGGTCTTACAAACTCCCCTTCTTATGAAATTTCATCCTCGAAATTAGGGTGCGTACCTGGTATGTCGAAGAGGTGAGGGTACCTTGATTTCATTTCAGATTCTAACTCCCAGGTCATTTCCTCAACATCGTGGTTTCTCCACAAAACTTTGACTTGAGGTATAACTTTAGAGCGTAGAATATGATCCTTCTTATCCAAAATTTTAACAGGTACCTCTTCATACGTTAAATCTTCCGCTATCTTGTCCGATTCTAATTCAATAATGTGATTCGGGTCTTTCACATATTTACGTAACATAGATATGTGAAAAACTTTATGAACACGAGACATACTTGGCCGTAAGGCGAGTCTATAGGCCACAGTTCCTATTCGATCGAGGATTAAAAATGGGCCAATGAATCGAGAATTGAGCTTTCCTCTCTTTCACAATCTCGTAACTCCTTTCCATGGAGCAACACGTAATAACACATGAACTCCAATATTGAATTCCACGTCCTTTCGATGAAGATCAGCATAACTCTTTTGTCGATCTTGTGAGGTTTGTATACGTTGTCGGATCGTTTGAATCTTTTCCATAGTCATACGTACCAACTCCGATCCTAACAACGTTGCTTCACCCACCTCATCCCAGCATACTGGAGAATGACACTTTCTTCCATACAACGCCTCAAATGGAGCCATGTCAATACATGCTTGATAACTATTGTTGTAGGAAAACTCCACCAATGGTAAGAACTTGTCCCAACTTCCCTTGAAGTTAAGGACACAGAGTCTTAATAAATCTTCAAGAGTTTGAATAGTCCTCTCCGACTGTCCGTCCGTTTGAGGATGATATGTCAAGCTAAATCATAAATCCGTGCTCATAGCTTTCTGCAAACTAACCCAAAATCGTGAAGTGAATCCTGGGTCTCGATCAAAAACTATGGATACTGGCATACCATGCAGTCTTACAATCTCATTTATGTACATACAAGCAAGACGTTCAAGTGTATAAGTTTCTCGTATTGGTAAGAAATGAGCAGACTTGGTCAATCTATCAACAATGACCCAAATCGCATCTATGCCTTGAGAAACCTTAGGAAGACCGGTAACGAAATCCATGGTAATGTGCTCCTACTTACATTCTGGAATTTCAAGTGGTTGCAATGGTCCTTTTGGAACTTGATGCTCCGCCTTGACTCGTTGACAAGTTAGACACCTTGAGATAAACCCCGCTATCTCTCTCTCTTCATATTGTTCCACCAAAATGTATATCGAAGATCACGATACATTTTGGTACTCCCAAGATGGATTGAAAATGGTGTGTTGTGCGCCTCCATCATGATTTTATACTTTAAGTCAGAATCGTTAGGAACACAAAGTCTAGAGTTGACTCGAAGTATTCCTTCTTCATCGATTCTTGCTTCCGAAATAGCACCTTCTTGCACTTTCTTCCTCATACGCGTTAGCTCCAGGTCTGTAGCTTGAGTAGCTTTAACTTTATCGATTAAAGTCGGTTCTACTCCTATATTCGCCATCATCGCATGGGTCCCTGGAGTCTTTAACTCTATCTCCATCCTTTGTAAGTCATACAAAATGGGCCTTTGCGTTGACAATATCGCACTTATACCAGCATATGATCTTCTACTCAATGCATCAGCTACTACATTCGCTTTTTCAGGATGGTATTGAATGGTATGATCGTAATCTTTCAATAGCTCAAGCCATCGTCATTGCCTCATGTTGAGTTCCTTTTGAGTGAAGAAATATTTGAGGCTTTTATGATCCGTATAGATCTCCACCTTCTCTCCATACAGGTAATGCCTCCAAATCTTAAGCGCAAAAACGACAGCTGCCAACTCTAGATCATGAGTAGGATAATTCCTCTCATATTCCTTGAGTTGTCGTGAGGCATAGGCTATGACTTTCCCATGTTGCATGAGAACACATCCTAACCCTTTGCCTGAAGCATCACTGTAGATGACAAATCCCTCCGAGCCAGATGGTATTGTCAGAATAGGTGCTGAAATAAGCCTCCTCTTGAGTTCTTGAAAACTCTTCTCATATTCCTCGCTCCAACCGAATTTTGTATCTTCCGAGTCAAATTTGAGTTAATGGAGTAGTGATTCGAGAAAACCCTTCTCTGAATCTCCGATAATAACCACTAAGCGAGAAAGCTACGACTTCGATCCATCGACTTAGGTTACTCCCAGCTTTGAATTGCTTCAATCTTTGCCGGGTCAACAGATATTCCATGATTTGATATCATGTGCCCAAGGAATGCTACTTCCTCAAGCCAGAACTCGCATTTCTTCAACTTGGCATATAACTTGTTTTCACGAAACTTTTTGGAGTATAAGCCTCAAGTGTTGCTCATGATCTTCACGGCTTTTGGAGTAAATGAGGATGTTATCAATAAAGACGACCACAAAGTGATCCAAATATTCCTTGAATACTCGGTTCATCATATCCATGAAGGCAGCAGGAGCATTAGTCAATTCAAAAGACATGACTAAGAATTCGTAATGCTGCATGGAGTTCTGGCGATCTTTGGAATGTCATCAGTTTTAATCTTCAACTGATGATATCCGGAATGAAGATCAATCTTAGAAAAGAATTTGGCTCCTTGCAACTGGTCAAACATGTCATCAATACGTGGCAATGGGTACCTATTCTTGATGGTGACATGATTCAACTCCCGATAATCAATACAAAGTCGCATACTCCCATCTTTTTTCTTCACGAATAGAACAAGAGCACCCCAAGGAGACGTACTAGGACGAATGAAACCGATGTCTAACAATTCCTGCAATTGGGTCTTTAACTTCTGAAGTTCAATAGGAGCCATTCGATATGGAGCTTTGGAAATGGGTTTTGTACTGGGTTCAAGGTCGATAAAAAAATTCAATTTCACGCTATGGGGGTAGGCTAGGAAGTTCTTCAAGGAATACATCAGGAAATTTATTAACAATAGAAATATCATTCAAATCTAACGTATTTTTGTTTAAATCTGTGACATGAGCTAAGAAAGCTTGACATCCGTTTTTCAATAAACGAATAGCTTTATAGCTTGAGATGACAGTGATTGATTTTAATGGTTTGGTTGCTTGAATTCGCATAATAGGTTGATTAGGAATATAAAAGCTAACAACCTTATGAAAACAATCAATTTTAGCATGATGAGTAGTTAACCAATCAATCCCTAGAATCACGTCAAATGCAAGTATTTTTAAGGAGAAAAGATCGACAGGTAACGTGCGGTTACCGATTTAAATCAAACAAGACTTATAAACAGTGGATGTAATGAAGGTTTCTCTCAATGGAGTTTCCACAGATAAGTCAAAGTCTAATTTCTCCGGAGTTAAATTTAAATGTTGAGCGCAAGTAGGAGAAATAAAAGAATGGGTAGAACCGGTATCAAATAATGTATAGACTTCGCTAGAGTTTATGATAAGCTTACCCGTGATGATCTCGTTCGGGTTCCTCACTTTCTTGGAGGTCACAACAAACGCTCTCCCTTGAACTACTGGTTTTGACTTATCTGGGACGGAATTTTGTGTCACCGTTCCAACTGGACTTGTCTTCGGTGCATGACAAAATTGGGCTAGGTGACCTTCTCTTCCACAATTATAACACGCTTTGGATGGCATCACACAGTTTGGACTGATGTGTCCCTCCCCTCCGCATTTGAAGCATATGATAGGTGGTCGTTCTCCTTCCTTAACAACGGGTGCTGGTGATGACGTCTTTCCATCATTGTTGAATCTCCTCTTCTTGAAATGTCCACTTTTATTATCTTGGCCATGATTACCACCGAAGTGGTTACCATTTCTGGCATATTGATTCCCTCTACGTTTGTTGTCACCGCTTCGATGACTGTTACCACTGGTATTATCATTTTGTCGGCTGCTTACTCTTGGTTGGATTGACTCGTTATCGTGCTCTAATAACTGAGCCCTATTTACAACATCTGAATACAAACACAGTTTATGAGAAATTAGATATTGACGTATCTTGGGTTTTAAACCTCTTAGAAACATCCGCGTCATTCTTTCCTCATTATCAACCAAGTGAGACGCAAATCGGGACAACTCAGCAAACTTAGCTTCATACTGTGACACGGTCATATTGTTCTGCTCCAACTTGATTAACTCTACCTCTTTCATGTGACGAATACTTTCAGGAAAGTACTTGTCGTTGAATAGTTCTTGGAACTTCTCCCAAGACATCTTCAGTGCGGCAGGTTGAGTACGCTTTACTGATTCCCACCAGTAATCTGCCTCTTCTCGCAACATAAAGGTGGCAAAGGGAACCTTTTGCTCCTCGGAGCATCCCAAGACATCAAATATCTTGGTGATCTACTTTATCCATGTTTCCGCCTTAAGTGGTTTTGGCTCTCCAATAAACTCCGGTGGTCTCAACTTGTGACGACCCCAAAATACGTATACATCACCCATTCTGAGTCGCCAAATACATGGTACAAAAACAAATACAACTTCAGTAATAAAATTGTAGTGCAAAATACGACAACACATATACTATGAGTTTAAATACAACTATTGCCTAATAGACAGTATAAAAACTCAAAAGGGGTCCTCATTACAATTATTGATATGCTATTTCACAGAATAGTGAGGACTGCTAATAGAACCATATGGACCGTCAATCCATTCCCCGACTAGTCCCAGCTATATTCTCATTTCCTAAAGAGAAAAGTGAAAGAAAGGGTGAGCTCAACTAGCCCAGTAAAGAATATTATGACTAAGATAATATACAACAAATTATCATTAGTCTTCAACAGGGAAAAATCTGATAAAATATAGTAGACAACAAGTTTTAGATCAACAACTGCAGCGGAAACAACAATTCATTAGAAGAGTCAAGTAGAGAAAGAATTCTACTATCTTCTAAAATTTAAAAGTCCATCATCAATATTTTATCCCTGTAACATCAATCAATATACATCTTGAATCAAATATTCATCTTTGCACCATGTGCCAAAGATATTCATTTGTATCACCAGTTGGTCATGTTCATCTCAACACCTGTTCATCTTTGCATTACGGGCCAAAGATATTCATTAGGTAATCATTCATCTTTGCACTACAGGCCAAAGATATTCATTAGTTAATCATTCATCTTTGCACTATAGGCCAAAGATATTCATCAGTTAATCATTTATCTTTGCACTACAGGCCAAAGATATTCAGTAATATCATCATTTAGGACCGAGGATGATGAAAATATCTTCAAAGAACGAATCCGGTGAGATAAAAGATCAAATATTAGGGATTCAGACACGCTTTATCCAAGTTCAAAAATACTTTATAACAACCAATTTCGAAGCAAATTTCAAAATAAAGATCAAAACATGGATACAATCAAAGATAGTAACCATAATAGACAACTTGGACAAAAAGAAGAAAAATTCATTTTTTGGTGAATAGTGTCGTATTCGTGAAGTGTCGTATACGTGAATAGTGCAGTATTCGTGAATAGTAACTCCGACACCAAAAGATAGAAATTCCACAAGAAAAATCATCATGCTTCGTGAATAGTACTATTGAATAGTAACTCATGAATAGTAACTCGTGAATAGTAACTCATGAATAGTAACTCATGAATAGTAACCCCAACATGAAAAGTTCCAAATTTGATAAAAAAAGTTCCAACCAATATTTCTAAAGATAATGATATCAAGAAATAATATCACTTTATGAAGAAAATAACATTCCTTATCTCAAAAAGATAATACTCGTGGGAATATCGGATATAGTGTCAAGGAACTTCATAGTATAGTATAAACACTCAAAGTATCAAAATACTCACAAGAATACGCTCGATAATATAGAGAGAGAAAGAGAGAAAACTTATGAATTCTGGTGTGATTTTCAATTCTAACTAAGCACCCTATTTATAGGAAAATGCTTAGAACGACATAGAAGACTAACATGCTACCTGATGGCTTTACCTGTTACTAATGCCACCCACCACATTTGAAATTCAATTGAGCACATTTCTCACCAACCAATTCTAGAATTTTCCAAAATGTTTTATCATTTAAACAATAATCAGAAACTTTAATAATTCAAAGAAAATAGCCCATTTATCAGAAAAATACGAATTTTATGTCCATTCCACACGAAATCGAATTCTCTACAACTTTGTAGCTTTGAGTTTTTCCAAATTCCAAACAGAAAAATATCCGAAATCCACAAACGGATGATTTTTAAATACTTCCAATCCGACAAAATACTGATAAAACATCTCAGCATTAATTCCTTCATTAATAACCACATAAATAAATCCATCATTTATATCCACATAAAATAAATATTTCCTTATCATATGAATCAATAATTAATTATTCACAAATAATATTACGTAATCACATTTATGACAACCAAATTTATTCCCAGAAAGAGGGGCTTTCGATAAGGATTTCTCCTCATCAAGCGCAATTAGGTGACCAAACCTCTCCTCGATGTAACTTTCTAGACATTGCCAATAATGCTATCTAATAATATTATTCAAATAATATGAATTATTGATCCGATAATGGAGATATCATGTGCAAGTGAATGAAATTATTGAACAACAATAATATAAAATATCAACGCAACAATTATTGAATCAATAAAATAAAATATTGAACAAGAATTCATCGTGATAATTATTGAGTAAAGTGCCTTCACGTAAGGATCAATAATTCAACAATATTGTGCAATACCGTGTGCTATCTTTATGCAACCACGCCAGACATCGTATTTTAACCACCGGGTATTCCAACAGTTGTTAATGATAACGAATAACTACGCCGTTATTTGTAAAAACTCAAACTTTGTCATTTTTTTCATCGACATGCTTATCCGTTATGGGCCCACAAATGGTTCATACCTGGTCGCATTTAATATTCCCGACGTAAAGAATATTCCACGACCAAACGAATATTCCCGACACATTTGAATATTTTATAACCACTTGCTTATTTTAAAAAATTTGCACATTTCACCCATAACCAAAGTATTATATCAAATTATCACCTTATTATTCACAATAATAAATAGAGGAAATTCGATTTTTATTTATAATAAGTTGGGGTCTTACAACCTCCCCTCCTTATGAAATTTCATCCTCGAAATCGACGACGCATTCGGTGTTTCAAAAGGTGTGAGGTACCTCGCTTTCATTTCTGATTCTAACTCCCAAGTCATTTCTTCAATAACATGGTTCCTCCACAAAACTTTAACTTGTGGTATAACCTTTGTTCGTAGGACATGCTCTTTCATATCCAATATCTTGACAGGTACCTCCTCGTACGTTTAAATCTTCGGCTATCTCGTCTTGCTCTAACGCAATAATGTGGTTTGGATCGTCCACATATTTACGTAACATCGATATGTGAAAAACGTTATGAACACGCGGCATACTTAGCGTTAAGGCAAGTCTATAGGCCACAGTTCCTACTTGATCAAGGATTTCAAATAAATCGAAGGCTTGAGCTTTCTCCTCTTCATCGACTCTTACTTCTAGAATAACGCATTCTTGCACCTTCTTCTTTATATTCATAAGCTCCAGTGTGTAGCTTGAGCGGTTTTAACTTTATAGATTAAAGTCGATTCTACTCGTATATTTAACATCATAACGTGGGTATTTGGAGCCTTTAACTCTATCTCATCATCCTTTGTAAGTTATATAAAATAGGTCTTTGTGTTTAACAATATCGCACTTTCAGAACAAGATACAATCTTCTACTCAACGCGTCCGCCTACCACTTTCGCTTTTTTTCGGGATGGTATTGAATGGTACGATCGTAATCTTCAACATTTCGAGCCAACATTTTTGGCGCATTATACATTCGCTTTGGTTGAAGAAATATTTAAGGGTTTTAGAAATGGGTTTCAGATCGGGGTCAATACAAAATTCGATTTCACGCCTAGGGTAGGCTAAGAAGTCCTTCGAGAATACGCCAGAGATTTATTAACAATAGAAATATCATTTAAAAATCGTGACTCTCATCCAAGACTTGGATAAGACATGAAATGAAGGTTTTACTAACGAAGTTTCAATCGATAAGTCAAAGTCTAACTTCTATAGTTAAATTTAAACATCGAAATGCAAGCAAGAGAGATAAAATAATGGGTAGAACCAGTATCTAATAAGGTATAGACTTCACAAGAATTTATAATTAACTAACCCATGCTAACTTTCGTTTGGGTTACTCGCGCTCTTTGAGAAGTCACGAAAAACGCTCTTCCTAAAACCACCGACTTTGTTTTGTGTCAGATCCACCTTTGGTGCCACCGTCCCAATTGGACTTGATTTCGCCTGTGACAAAATCGAGCTATGTGACCGCTCTTTTCCACAACTAAAACATATCTTGGAAAGTCGTGAACAGTTTGGACTTATATGTCCTCCTCTCCGTGATCAGAAGATCTAACCGACGGCCGTTCTCCTCCCTAGAATTTGTTCTTTGGTCGGTGTCGTGCCGTGTCGACGTCTTCCGTCATCGCTAAATCTTTCTTCTTGAAATTTCCACTTGAATCATTTCTTCTATTATCTTGGCCATGATTACCACCGAAGTGGTTACCATTTTTGGCATGATAATTTCTTCCACGATGGTTATCATTGTTCCGATAACCGTTATCACCGGTACGATTATTATCGTGTTGTTGTTCGTTATCCTTCTGTTGGGCCGGCTCATTATCACGCTCCACTAACTAAGCCCTATTCACAACATCTGAATATAAACAAAGTTTGTGAGAAATAAGGTATTGACGTATTTCGGGTTTCAAACCTCGCAAAAACATTCGTGTCATTCGTTCCTCATTATCAACCAAATAGGATGCAAATCGGGATAACTCCGCAAACTTAGCTTCGTACTGCGACACGTTCATATTGTTTTGCTCCAGCTTGATGAACTCAACCTCCTTCATGTGACGAATACTTTCGGGAAAGTACTTGTCATTGAACAATTCTTGGAACTTCTCCCAAGACATCTTCAGTGCGGCAGGTTGAGTACGCTTTACCGATTCCCACCAGTAATCTGCCTCTCCTCGCAACATAAAGGTGGCAAAGGGAACCTTTTGCTCCTCGGAACATCCCAAGACATCAAATATCTTGGTGATCTGCTTTATCCACGCCTCTCGCCAGTAAGTGGTTCCGCTTTCCCAAAAACTCGGTGGTCCCACTCCTTGAACCGCTTAGCAAGAATAAGTCAAGGCGCTATCATTTCCACCCGTATTTTGTGCACGAGTCTCCTCGTCGATTTTGCATGAATTGCAAAAAACTTCTAAACATCTCATCATTCATCATTTGTTCAGTAGTGTTGTTTACAGGAGGAATATTGCCTTCCTGTTGCACGTTCCCCTGGGTGGTGATTAAAGGTGTCTCCACAGTCTCATTCACTCCATCGTTAATATTTTTCACGCCATTCTTAAATACCGCCATGAAACAAGGGTTAATTAAACAAATTAACATATTATCCCTATACTCTGACCGACCAAATAAATACCAAATAAACTTAGTCAGGTCATACTAGCGAAGGAATTCCCCATCTCTCCCCTCCTAGTTCTTGTCTCACATCTCAGCCAGGGATCATATCCCTAAGCTTTGATACTAACCGTGACGACCCCAAAATAGTCCATTCCATCCAACCCATTCGAGTCGCCAAATACATGGTACAAAAAACAAATACAACTTCAAGAATACAATTGTCGTGCAAAATACGACAACAACACATATATCGTGAGTTTAAATACAACTATTGTCTAATGCAATGATAAAAACTCAAAGGGTCCTCATTACAATTATTGATACGCTATTTCACGTAATAGTGAGGACTACTAATGCAACCATCGGATGGTCAATCCATTCCCCGACTAGTCCCCAATTTATATTCTCATTTCCTCAAAAGAGAATAAAGTGAAAGAAAGGGTGAGCTCAACTAGCCAAAGAAAGAATATTATGACTAAGATAATATACAACAAATTATCATTAGTCTTCAACAGGGAAAAATCGATAAAATATAATAGACAACAAGTTTTAGATCAACAATCGCAATGAAACAACAATTCATTAGAAGAGTCAAGTAGAGAAAGAATTCTACTATCTTCTAAGATTTAAAAGTTCATCATCAATATTTTATCCCTGTAACATCAATCAATATACATCTTGAATCAAATATTCATCTTTGCACTATAGGCCAAAGATATTCATTTGTATCACAAGTTGGTCATGTTCATCTGAACACTTGTTCATCTTTGCACTACGGGCCAAAGATATTCATTAGGTAATCATTCATCTTTGCACTACAGGCCAAAGATATTCATCAGTTAATCATTCATCTTTGCACTACAAGCCAAAGATATTCATTAGTTAATCATTCATCTTTGCACTACAGGCTAAAGATATTCAGTAATATCATCATTTAGGACTGAGGATGATGAAAAATATCTTCAAAGAAAACGAATCCAGTGAGATAAAAGATCAAATATTAGGGATTCGTATTACAGTTTATCCAAGTTCAAAAATACTTCATAATAACCAATTTCGAAGCAAAATTCAAAATAAAGATCAAAACATGGATACAATCAAAGATAGTAACCATAATAGACAACTTGGACAAAAAAGAAGAAAAATTCATTTTCTTCGTGAATAGTGTCGTATTCGTGAATAGTAGATAGTGAATAAAGGATAGAAATTCGTGAAGAAAAATCATCGACACCAAAAGATAGAAATTCGTGAATAGAAACACGCATGAATAGTAACTCATGAATAGTAACTCATGAATAACTCATGAATGGTAACTCGTGAATAGTAATCCCAACATGAAAAGTTCCAAATTTGATAAAAAGTTCCAACCAATATTTTAAGATAATGATATCAAGAAATAATATCACTTACTTAAGAAGAAAATAACATCCCTTATCTCAAAAAGATAATACTTCGGCCGGAATATCGGATATAGTGTTGAAGGAACTTGCACAGATATAGCAACACTCAAAGTATCAAAATACTCACAAGAATACGCCGATAATATAGTAGAGAGAAAGAGAGAAAACTTATGAATTCGGTGTGATTTTCAATTCTAACTAAGCACCCTATTTATAGGAAAATGCTTAGAAACGACATAGAAGACTAACCTGCCACCGATGGCTTTACTCACATTATAATGCCACCCACCACATTTGAAATTCAATTGAGCACATTTTCACCAACCAATTCTAGAATTTTCCAAAATGTTTTATCATTTAAACAATAATCGTAAACTTTAATAATTCAAAGAAAATAGCCCATTTATCGTAAAAAAATACGAATTTTATGTCCATTCCACATTAAATCGAATTTCTACAACTTTGTAGCTTTGAGTTTTTCCAAATTCCAAATGTAAAAATACCCAAATCCACAAACGGATGATTTTTAAATACTTCAATCCGACAAAATAATCGATAAAACATCTCAAAGATTAATTCCTTCATTAATAACCACATAAATAAATCCATCATTTATATCCACATAAAATAAATATTTCCTTATCATATGAATCAATAATTAATTATTCACAAATAATATTACGTAATCACATTTATGACAACCAGTCGTTCCTGTGAAAGAGGGGCTTTCCGATAAGGATTTTCTCCTCATCGGGCGCGCAATTAGGTGACCAAACCTCTCCTCGATGTAACTTTCTAGACATTGCCAATAATGCTATCTAATAATATTATTCAAATAATATGAATTATTGATCCGATAATGGAGATATCGTGATGACAATTATTGAACAACAATAATATAAAATATCAACGCAAAGAATTATTGAATCAATAAAATAAAATATTGAACAAGAACTCATCGTGACAATTATTGAGTAGTGCCTTTCACGTAAGGATCAATAATTCAATATCGCATGCAATACCGTGTGCCATCGCGTGCAACCACGCCAGACATCGTATTTTAACCACCGGGTATTCCAACAGTGTTAACGGTAACAATTACGCCGTTATTTATAAAAACTCAAACTTTGTCGTTTTCTTCATCCGACAGTTATCCGTTATGGGGCCCACAAATGGTCAGTACCTTTGGTTGCATTTAATATTCCCTACGTAAAGAATATTCCACGACCAAACGAATATTCCCCGACAATTGAATATTTTATAACCACTTACTTATTTTACAAAATTTTCATATTTCACCCATAACCAAAGTATTATATCAAATTATCACCTTATTATTCACAATAATAAATAGAGGAAATTCAAATTTTATTTATAATAAGTTTTTATTTATAATAAGTTGGGGTCTTACAGCCTCCGAACATTCCACTCATCGTTTGATGAGGTTATTGTTAGTTTGTCACGCCTGGACGCGCCACAAATAAGGGTTAATTGGTAAAATGACCAATTAGGTACTACTAGCGAAGAATACAATCCCTCCATTCTAGTGTGACGCCCCCAAAATTAGGTATACATCACCCATCTTGGGTCGCCGGATACATGGTATGTAATTCAAATACAACTTACTAATACAATTGTCGTATACAATACGACAAAACATAAACCGTGAGTTTGAATACAATTATTATCTACTAGATTATACAAACTCAAAAGGAGTCCTCATTATAATTATTATCACACTATTTCACGTAATAGTGAGGACTACTAATGCTATCCTCGACCATCACCGCTCCTCCCGACTCGTCCCCAGCCTATTTTTATTCTCATTTCTCAAGAGAATATGGTGAAAGAAAGGGTGAGCTCAACTAGCCCAAGAAGAAATATTATGACTAAGATAATGCGTAATAAATTATCATTAGCCTCCAACAATGTTAAACCGATAAAATACAATAGACATCAAGTTTAATCTGCAATGAACAAGCAATCCATTAAAAGAGTCAAGTAGAGAATAGAATCTACTATCTTTTATGATTTAAAAAGTTTTTCATCACTTTTATCACGAGACTCAAATTTCAATAAATAATCCACATCATTAATCATCCCCCGCACTACTGTGCCAAGGATATTCTTTAGATCACGACCACTAATTATCCATGCACTACGGGCCAAAGATAATCGTGTTTTCATCAACTGGCCCCGATCATGCCATAAAATAATTCATCTTTGCCTCCTCGTCAAAAGAGAATCCATAGCCATAATCATACCAAAAATCGCCCATCAATGCACTACGGCCAATGAGGACTTTTAATTTTCACATCATTTGTAATATTACTACATGATTATACCAATAATCCTCGGTCATAATCATACCAAGTCCATCTATGCACCACAAAAGCCATAGATGACTTTCAAAAAAATATAAACATGAGGATGATGACAATGATATAAGAATTCAATTAAACAAGTTCAAGAATTAATTTGTCCAGAACCAATAACATCCAAATTGTCAACATGATACTCGCTTTTGTAGAGTAAAATTCAAGAATGCTCGTAAGAATATTTCCATGAAAAGATATCGGATGAAGCGCAAATATCAAGGATATTCCACTAATTTCATGGAGTATAGAAGTCAAAATTTTAATCAACCGAGTATAATACCGAATGGAATAACAAAAGATATCACCATGCATGCGATTTATTGATAGACGGTTATTCCAATGTAATAATAATAACTAACCAAAGTCGTGAAATTCACACCGATGTGATGTTCCAAATGTAATAATAAATGCGAATAATAAATGATGGAACCAGTCCCACAGATATACATGTAATAATAAAGACATAATAGGATATTCCCACAGATAAGTAATAATAAAGACGGAATAATAAAAAAAAATGGAACCAGTCCGTAGATAAACATGCATGTGATATTCTACAGTAATAATAAAGATGTAATAATAGAAGAATGTCACCAAGTATAGGGTAGCTCGCAGATATAAAAGTTATTCCAATGTAACAATAAAGAAATGGAATAATGTAAGTTCTCTTCTTGAATACAAAAGAATAATATCCCTTACCGTAAAATAATACTTGATATAAGAGTAGTGAAGAAGAAGTAAAAACTTTTCTTCTATCTCTATAGTCTCTCTCTCTATAGTTTCTCTCTCAGAGTTCAATTGAATTCGTAAGAAAATAATGAAGGAATGAGCTTCTATTTATAGGAAAATGGAATGCATAATAAGAATTAATCCATGAACGGTCCAGATTGATTTTGATTTTTAATCTGACGGTCCATATTTAAAAAAAATCTTTTAAATAAAATATAATATATTCTATTTATATAAAAGAGATTTTACTATGCAAAAACACTATGCGGACACTATGCAAACACTATGCATAATAAAATATAATATATTCTATTTATAGAATAACTTTAATAAAGTATTCTATTTTATATAAAAAGATTTTACTATAAAAAAACACTATGCATAATAGAATATAATATATTCTATTTATAGAATAACTTTAATAAAGTATTTTGTTTTATATAAAAGATGTTTCTATTTTATTACGTTAATAATAATGAATAAAACAAAACTTCTAAATCAACAATAATTGAATCAAATAATGTGAGATACTATGCAAAGAACTATTGTAGCAATAATTGAACAAAACCGAGTGACTTCTCACATAAATATCAATAATCAATACCGTAAGCGCTACTACGCAACAACGCCAGACATCGTATTTTTTACTACCGAGTAGTTCAACAAAGATCAACCAGTAAAACTTCCGCCGTTATTTTCAATAAAATATTTTTGTCGTTTTCTCAATCCGACAATAATTCCGTTAATGGGGTCCACTAATGATTGTGCCGTCGCATTTAATATTTTTCGCTTAAAACGAATATTCCCAACCAATCGAATATAATATGACAACTTGCATACTTTTGCAAAATTTATAAATATTACCCACAACTATAACATTATCTCAAATTCACACCATAATATAAAAAAAAATTATTTCGAGAAAATTAATTTTTATTCATAAAACTGGGTTTCACAATCTCCCTCCTTATGGAATTTCGCCTCAAAATTTACGACGCACTCGGTATGCCAATGTGAGGATACCTTGACTTCATTTCGATTCTAACTCTCGAGGTATAACCTCGAGTGTTGGATACGATTCTTCTTATCCAAGATTTTAACACGAGATCTCATACGTTAAATCATCCGCTATCTCGTCCGATTCTAAATTAATAATGTGGTTCGGGTCATCCACATATTTACGTAACATTGATACGTTAAAAAAACGTTATGAACACGCGCTACATACTTGGCGGTAAAAACGAGTCTATAAGCCACGGTTCCTACTCAATCGAGGATTTCAAATGGGCCAATTAAATCGAGGGTTGAGATTTCTCTTCAAAGAACTCTCGCTTCTAGAATAACGCCTCTTGAACCTTCTTCTTCACATTCATCGATTGAGTATGTAGCTTGAGCATCTTTAACTTTATCGATTAAAGTCGATTTTACTCGTATATTCGTTATCTTCACGTGGGTCCCTAGAGTCTTTAACTCTATCTTCATCATTTGCAAGTTATACGAAATGAGTCTTTGTGTTAACAACATCGCACTTGTAAACGCGATACGATCTTCTACTCAACACGCCACTACCACGCTCGCTTCTTCCACGATGATATTGAATAGTACGATCGTAATCTTCAACAAATTTCGAGTCAACGCTTTCGCGCATGTTACGCTCGCTTTTAGTTGAAGAAATATTTTGAGGGTTTAAGAAATGGGTTTTGTACCGTCGTCAATACAAAATTCGATTTCACGCTCTAGGGTAGGCTAAGAAGTCTTCGTGAATACGTCAAGAGATTTATTAATGATAGAAATATCATTCAAAATCTGTTACATTCTCATCCAAGACTTGGATAAGACGTCACATCGATACCAACTGTGACTTCTATCCCTTAACCTAGATAAGCACCTCACAATGATACCTATCAACTTGTCATCGTCATTCACGACGTCGCTTACGTAAAGTCCGCTTCGATGCATTCCACACAAGGAAGTCATCAACAAAAGGATCGGGGCTCTTTACTTATGGGCTTGATATGACAATGATTAAATTTAGTGGTTTGGTTGCTTGAATCGCAGATAATAGGTTGGTTAGAATATGAAAGCTAACAACCTTATTAAAAAACATGATGAGTAGTTAACCAATCGATTAAAAAAATCACATCAAAGGCAAGTATTTTCAAAGAGATAAGATCAACACGTAACGTGAAAGTGTTGATTTGAATCAAACAAGATTTATAAATAATGGAGGTAACGAAGGTTTCTCCCAATCGAGTTTAAACAGATATATCAAAGTCTAACTTCTCCGAATTAACTTCAAACATTGAAACACAACTAGGTGAAATAAAAGAGTGAGTAGAACCCAGATTCAACACAGTATAGACTTCGCAAGAGTTTATGATTAACATACCCGTGATAATTTTATTCAGGTTCCTCGTCATCAAAAAAAACGCTCTTTCTTAAACTACCGGCTTTGGCTTGTCTGGGACATCCTTTGGCATCACTATCCCAGCTGGACTTGACTTCACCATACGACAAAATCGAGCTAGGTGACCTTCTCTTCCGCAATTAAAACACGCTTTGGATTGTTGCGTATAGTTTGGACGGATGTGTCCCTCTTGTCCGCATTTGAAACATACGATCGATGGGCGCTTCTTCTTCCTTTGAACGGCAGGTCGTGCCGACGCCTTCACGTCATTGTTGAACCTTCTTCTTAAAATGTCCATTTTATTATCTTCGCCATGATTACCAATTCAAATGGTTACCATTCTTGGCATGATAATATCCCCACGATGGTTATTATTGTTCGATGACCGCTGCCACCAGATGATTATTATCGTGTTGTTGGTCGTTGCCTTTTGGTCAGTGTTGACTCATTATCGCACTCCAATAATCGAGCCCTATTCACAACATCCGAATATAAACAAAGTTTGTGAGAAATGAGGTATCGACGATATCGGGTTTCAAACCTCGCAAAAACATTCGCGCCATTCGCTCCTCATTATCGACCAAATGGGATGCAAACCGGATAACTCCGCAAACTTAGCCTCGCATCGCGACACTGGCCATATTGTTTTGCTCCAACTTGATGAATTCTACCTCCTTCATGTGATGAATACTTTCAGAAAGTACTTGTCGTTGAATAATTCTTCGAACTTCTCCCAAGACATCTTGAAAAGGCCAGTCGGGTACGCTTTTACTGATTCCCACCAATGATCTCCTTCTTCACGCAACATAAAGGTGGCGAATGGAACCTTTGCTCCTCTCGAGCATTCCAAGACATCAAATATCTTGGTAATCGCTTTATCCATGTCTCCGCTTTAAGTGGTTCGCTTTCCCAAAAACTCCCGGTGGTCCCAGCCTTGAATCGCTTAGCGGTGACCAACCGTGGGTTACCATTGTTTCCACCGCATTATGGATGAGAGCCTTCACTGTTGTTGCATGAATTGAATTCCTTAAACCGCTAATGACCATCCGAGAGTTATCATCCCATCATTTTGGATGTGACCATTTCATTGTTGTGCATGAATTATAAAGCCTCCGACCATCCCATCAGGAGTACCATTTCCTCTAGTTGCACGAGGAGTATTATCTCCGCACATTATCCCGATTATCGACTCGTGGGAGACTCAACGGCCTCTCTTGTGCTCCATTGATAATCTCAACATTCTTGGATGCCATTTTCAAACACCGCCACAAAACAAGGGTTAATTAACATATCACATATTATCCCTATACTTTGATTCACCAATTAAATACCAAATAAACTAGTAGTAGGTCATACTAGCGAAGGAATTCCCCTCTCTCCCTCCTAGTTCTTATCTCACATCTTAGCTGTGGATCATATCCCAAGCTTTGATACCAAAACCGTGACGCCCCCAAAATTAGGTATACATCACCCATCTTGGGTCGCCAGATACATGGTATGTAATTCAAATACAACTTACTAATACAACTGTCGTGTATAATACGACAAAACATAAATCGTGAGTTTGAATACAAATATTATCTACTAGAGATTATACAAACTCAAAAGGAGTCCTCATTATAATTATTATCACACTATTTCACGTAATAGTGAGGACTACTAATGCTATCCTCTCGGACCATCACTCCGTTCCCCGACTCGTCCCAGCTATATTCTCATTTCCTGAAGAGAACAGTGAAAGAAAGGGTGAGCTCAACTAGCCCAGTAAGAAATATTATGACTAAGATAATGCAGAATAAATTATCATTAGCCTCCAACAATGTTAAACCGATAAAATACAATAGACATCAAGTTTAACTCGCAATGAACAAGCAATCCATTAAAAGAGTCAAGTAGAGAATAGAATCTACTATCTTTTATGATTTAAAAAGTTTTTCATCACTTTTATCGCTGAGACTCAGCTCAATAAATAATCCACATCATTAAATCATCCCTGCACTATGTGCCAAGGATATTCTTTAAGTATCACGACCATTAATTATCCATGCACTACGGCCAAAGATAATCGTGTTTTTCATCAACTATCCCGATCATGCCATAAAATAATTCATCTTTGCTCCTCTTGGTCAAGAGAATCCATATATAATAATCATACCAAAATCGTCCATCAATGCACTACGGGCCAATGAGGACTTTTAATTTTCACATCATTTGTAACATTACGGCCATGATTATACCCAATAATCCTCGGTCATAATCATACCAAGTCCATCTATGCACCACAAAGCCATGTATGACTTTCAACAAAAATATAAACATGAGGATGATGACAATGATATAAGAATTCAATTAAACAAGTTCAAGAATTAATTTGTCCAGAACCAATAACGCCCAAATTGTCAACATGATACTCGCTTTGTAGAGTAAAATTCAAGAATGCTCAAAAGAATATTTCCATGAAAAGATATGGATGAAGCGCAAATATCAAGGATATTCCACTAATTTCATGGAGTATAGATAGTCAAAATTTTAATCAATCGAGTATAATAACCGAATGGAATAACAAAAGATATCACCATGCATGCGGTATTTGTGATGATTAGTTATTTCAACAGTAATAATAATAACTAAACTAGTGTCGATGAAATCACATGGAACAGGATGTTCCAATGTAATAATAAATGCGAATAATAAATGATGGAACCAGTCCAGTCAGATAGACATGTATGATGTGATATTCGGAGTAATAATAAAGACGGAATAATAAAAATGGAACTAGTCCCACAGATATACATGCATATGTGATATTTCGATAGAATAATAAAAGATGTAATAATAGAAGAATGTCACCAAGTATAGGGTAGCTCACAGTATACAAAGTTATTCCAATGTAACAATAAAGAAATTGAATAATAGAAGTTCTCTTCTTGAATACAAAAGAATAATATCCCTTACCGAATACAAAAAATAATACTTGATATAAAAATAAGAAGAAGTAAAAACTTTTTTTCTCTTCTATCTCTATAGTCTCTCTCTATAGTTTCTCTCTAGAGTTCGTTGAATTCGTAAGAAAATAATGAAGGAATGAGCTTCTATTTATAGGAAAATGGAATGCATAAGAATTAATCCATGAACGGTCCAGATTGATTTACTTTAATCTGACTATTCATATTTAAAGAAAAATCTTTTAAATAAAATATAATATATTCTATTTATATAAAAAGATTTTTACTATGCAAAACTACTACGCTGGACACTATGCAAACACTATGCATAATAAAATATAATATATTCTATTTATGTAATAACTTTAATAAAGTATTTTGCTTTTATATAAAAAGATTTTACTATGCAAAAATACTACGCATAATAGAATATAATATATTCTATTTATAGAATAACTTTAATAAAGTATTCTGCATTTTATATAAAAGATGTTTCTATTTTATTACATTAATAATACTGAATAAAACAAAACTTCTAAATCAACAATAATTGAATCAAATAATGTGAGATACTACGCAAAGAACTATCAGTAGCAATAATTGAACAAAACCGAGTGACTTCTCACATAAATATCAATAATCAATACCGTGTGCTACTACGCAACAACGCCAGACATCGCATTTTTACTACCGAAAGTAGTTCAACAAGATCAACAGTAAAACTTCCGCCGTTATTTTCAATAAAATATTTTTATCGTTTTTTCAATCCGACAATAATTCCGTTGTAGGGGTCCACTAATGATTGTGCCGTCGCATTTAATATTTTTCGTTTAAAACGAATATTCCCATACCAATATAAATATAATATATAACAATCTCAAATTCACACCATAATATACAAATTATTTGCAAAATTTATAAATATTACCACACAACTATAACATTATCTCAAATTCACACCATAATATAAAAAAAAATTATTTCGAGAAAATTAATTTTATTCATAAGTCCTCTGGGGTTTCACTCGTTAGCCTTTAACGATGTTAAAGCGATAAAATATAATAAACATCAAGTTTAACTACAAATGAACAAGCAATCCATTAGAAGAGTCAAGTAGAGAATAAAATCTACTATCTTCTATGATTTAAAAGGTTTTCATCACTTTTATCACGAGACTCAACTTAATAAAGAAACCACATCATCCCACACTACTACCGATGATATTCATTAGTATCACGACCACAAATTATCCATGCACTACAGGCCAAGGATATTCGTGTATTCATCAATGGTCATGATCATGCCAACAACTGTCCATCAATGAACTACGGCCAATGAGGACTTTTATCACATCATTTGTAACATTACGGTCATGATTATACCAAATAATCCCTGATCATAATCATACCAAGTCCATCTATGCACTACAGGCCACAGATGACTTTTAACATATTATAAACATGAGGATGATGACAATGACATAATAATTCAATAAAAACAAGTTCAAGATAAATTTTAAAGATTTATAATTTAATTTATCCAAAAATTGATAACGTCCAAATTGTCAACATGATACTTCTTTGTGGAGTAAAATTCAAGAATGCTCAGAAGAATATTTCCATGAAAAGATCTTTGGATGAAAGCGCAAATATTCGGGATATGCTACTAATTTCATGGAGTATAGAAGCCAAAACTTTAACCAACCGAGTATAATAGAATATATGAAAGCGCAAATGGATTTTTTTTTGTGGTCAGTAAATGCGGTAATCCACGTGAGCAGATCATTTCCACAATTTAATAAGGAATGAATTGAAGGATCATTCACCATGTATGTGGTAATCCATATAGACAGGTTATTCCAACAGAATAATAAAGAATGGAATAACAAAAGAATTCACCAAAGCGTGCTTAATCCGCGATGCGCATGGTTATTCAACAGAATAATAAAGAATGGAACCAAAGCGTATGTAACCCGCATGACAGGATATTCCAACAAAATAATAAAGAATGGAACCGTGTCATGCGTAATACGCCGCAGACGGGATATTCCATGAGAATAATAAAGAATGGAATAACAAAAGAATTCACCGGGCATGCGATAGATCAAGATGCAGACGAGTTATTCCAACGAATAATAAAGAATGGAATAATGTAAGAATTTCACCATGTATGCGGTACTTACGCATGCGGGGAGTTATTCCAAAGATAATAATAAAGAATGGAATAACAACCCTTACGAGTATTGAAAGAACATAACTCTCTTCATGAATACGAAAGAATAATACCCCTTACCTTAGAAGAAAACTGGATACTGGAATAGTGAGGTAGCAGACTTCTCTTCTTCTTTCTCTCTATAATTTCTCTCTATAATAATTGCTCTTGTGATACTTAGTGAATTGGTGAGAATGAAAGAAGAATGAGCTTCTATTTATAGGAAAATATAGTTTCGATAATTGCACATTTTGGGGCTCGAAATATTACAGTATAATACCTTCCTCTTTTTCTTTATTTTTAATTTAGTCCTGCAAGTATTATCAAACTTGCACCACCTCCCCAAATAGTAAATAATGTGAATTAATAGTTCATTCATGTGACTTAATAGTATAATCATGTAAAAAAACTAATTACAGTATAGTACATTCATCTATACCCCCATTTTTAATTTAGTCATGCAAGTATTATCAATCTTGCACCACCTCCCTTAATAGTACATGAATGTGAATCAATAGTACACACATGTGAACAAATAGTTATAATCATGTGAAATAATAGCAATTAATTGCTCATTTATCCGATCAATTACCCAATTAGCCAATATAACCTCCAGACATCAATTATTATCGAAATAAATGTCGATTTCCATTAACACCAATAATCCCAACACAATGGAACTATCAATTCCATCTTTAATCAACACGAACTTATTCATCATTAATATTATAACTCATAATATTTAACAACCAGGTCGTTCTCAGGAAAGAGGGAGCTTTCCAATAAGGATTTCTCTCTATTGGCGCGCAATTAGATTATCTAACCTCTCATTGACAGAACTTCTAGACATTGTCAATATTGCAAATAATAATATGAATAACTTTGTCATCACAATTATTGATTTAATAATAATAAATATTATGCAGATGATACTGTGACAATAATTGAATCAATAATATGAGAGATATGGTGCAGCAATTACTGTAGCAATAATTGAGTATAACTGAATGACTTCTCACGTAAGCATCAATAATCATAAAAGTTGTGGTCTTACATCTGAGGTCCTTCCTCCCTAGCCTGATTGGATTCTCCGACATTAGTCATCCTGACAACAAAATTTTAAGCTTTAATTGTTAATCATTACTACTCGACACTCACGAGCACATAAGTTATAAACATATAAGCACATAAGTGTTTTATTACTTCTTTCTCAAAACTCGATAAGAGTTAATCACTACTATCTTTTCAAAGTTTACTTCCTAAGGCTTTTCCCCCACCTAAGGTTCATAACCTAAAGGTTTGATACCAACTTATGACACCCCCAAATCCCGATACTTCATTACCTCAAGATTTGGTGTTCACTTAATCAAAACATTCATATCTAACTACCCAATCATAATAAAATTGAATAATAAAACCTGCCCATACAGGATTACATTAATAAAAATCTCCCAGGTTATCTAACCTTTAATTACAATCATTCAAATGCGGAAATTAAATACTTCATTACAATCATTAAAATAAGTCTGTTAAAATATCAACATATTACAAGTCCTCAGTACTTGTTCATATTTCCCTTTCCCTTATTGGTGCTAGGTACATCGACTTTCTCATCATTAGTTGTAAGAATTATATAAGCAAGAGTGAGCGAACAAAGCTCACTTGAAATAAAAATGGATAAACTTTACAACATTTGCCAAATAATAGGCTCAATAGAACTGAATGATATGTTCTATTAACATTCTGAAATATACAACTGAGGGTCTAATGACCACGAACCATGTCCACAGTTATAAGTAATCTTTCAACTTAAACTTTAACAGTCATAAGACTATAAGAACTCCACGTATTTAGGGGGATCAGCCCTTCGTACAATGTATTGTGCACAAACATTTCAACGCTAAGCGTAAACCCCTAATGATAGGGTTGTTCATCTCAGTATTTAGAGTACAAGTCCGCACCAAAGAAAGTTTGGTTTGGATAAGCTTTCAAGAGTAATTTGAAGTTTAACGATCATCAACTAGGGAACTAGTTGAATCAACAATGCTTGATAACGCAATAGTTGTTTAATAACAACATAACATAGAACATTTGATAATCATAGGTGAACTGACTATATTCTAAACTCATGCTTGAAAATAACTAGAGAGCATAAGTATTGATCAAAATGAAGAAAATGATAAACCTTGGCTTGGACAATAATAAGCTAGGTCTGTGATCTTGCCAAATTAGAAATTTACTTACCGAACATGCACTAATTGATAGCAAGCTAGAAACAATGCTTACTCCACATGGTAATAAACTATACAAAGTGATTGAACCATTCAACACAAGGAATTAAGGTTCAAGAAATATTTATTATAAAAGAATAAACTAGAGAAACTTGTTTAACTATAAACAAGTTAGAGTAAGCCAACAATGATTAGAATTACAATAAGTTAAGATTAAAACATGCTCAATGTAAATAGATGAGATTTAGAAGCTTGCACAATTATTATAAAAGTAGAGTTAAAGAACTTGCCTCGAGCGTAAGCTATAATATTAAACTCACGTCCACCTACATATAGGTTTAGAATCACCATCTATTAGATATACTAACATTCACATTCCAACATAACACGCATTTCTAGTTAGACTTATTATTTTAGCACAAGTCTTAAGCTACCATACAAATATCAAAAATTACAAGTGTTAACCTACACAATACTTGTTTACTATTCATCATGCTCACTAAGTTCTAATATACCACGTTCATCACTTACTAATCATTCAAACTTTGAATTTATCAATTACATATCATGGTTCTGTTTTAACCTTCTTATTACTGTTAGGTTTGTAATATTCATAACGCAATCAAATTGCAAAAATTAATGCGGAAGCGTGAAAAATCAGAGTTTAAAATTTTACAAACCATAAACCCGGATCATCCTTTATGCACAATTATTAATTAAACGAAAAGATAAAGAATAAATCATACCCTTGAAGATCGAGCTTCCTCAGGTACAAGTTCACCTCCAAATCCTTTCGCGTTCAATCTTGAATCCACCGGGTTTGGTTCCTTCCTTTGATCAACGTTAGCCACCCATGTGTTTGGCCTCTAGAGGTGATCCACCAAGGAAGAATAGGAATTCAAGAAGAAGGGTGGTTGGCTAAACCCTAGTTTTTCTATCTCTATAGAAAGGGTGTACTCTCCCAACAAATTAGAATTATTACGTATGTTGAAAAATCAACAACCCATCCCACCCATAATAAGACTCCTCTTATTTATAGATGTGGGCAACCCACCTTAACAATTAAGGAATTGGGTTTTAATTAATTAATTCTTTTAATTAATTAAGCTCCCTAATCTTATTAGAGATAATTAATTAAACTCCTTTAACTAATTTTTCTTCCTAATCCAATTAGGAATAAATGAGAGTACTTATATTAAATTAATTCCTAAACTCTTTTAGAAATTAAAATAATAATAATTGTAATAATATTAATAAGACTCTCTTATTAATTTATATTTAATATTTCTAAAATATTAAATAATAAATATTAAGCTATTTAATTTATTCTATCACCATAGATTAAATTAAATATATTTAACATATATTATTACGATTATGCCATTAACTTCTTAAATAATTATTCTTCCTTTTATGGTGTGACCCTTTAGGTTCTCCATATTAAACCTAGGTTGTGAATAAATCAATTAGAACAATTCTAATCTTATTTAAATAAATAAATTAAACAATTAATTTATTTAAATAATATTTATTCTACAATAGGGATAAGCCTCCCCTAGCGATCAAGCGACTTTCCGGATAATATAGATTTCAACATTAATCATTAAAGAACCTTTGAGTAAATAGTTACCGCATAATTCAATCCTTCCACCATACAATGTCCCAATTAAATATAAGACATGGAATTACTTGTCAAGTCTTATTTTATTTAATTATATGTATTTCGATCCTTAAATGCACAACTCAAATAATGCAAATTAGAAACTCCTTTCTAATTTCATTACGCTTCGCCAAGGACTCTTTGGGTTGTCATTTATCAAATCACATAGGACATTTCTCTTCTTTTTTATTAGAAGTGGTAGATTCTATATTGATCATACATTATCTCCATGTATAACTTATTATACCCAAGCATACCCTTTGATATACCCTAAGGGTCTTAAGGAATAAGTCAAAGTATAACTCATCATACACAAGATACTATGATGATCTCAAGTCCAAGGATCACTTGTACTACTATCACTCACTGAGAATTCTATTGACAGCAAATAAAACTCCATTAGGTATTCCTTAGCGAGCCAACGCGTTCGATGAACTTATTCTCTAATAAGCACCTACATACTTGCTTTAGTGTCTCCACACAAATGATCATGAGATCAATCATCCTCATCCAATGATGAAGCAACGTATGTACCAATCTATCCGGATTCACTAATCCCCAATTTAGTAATCCAATGATTGGGAACTATTTTAGTTTTAAGCTTTCTAAGAATTTAGATCTCATTAGAATGATCATCATCATTATTCTAAAAGCATTGCTTAAAACTATGGGTTTATCACATATTATAAAACAAAGATCATGTAGATAATTAAAAGCCTTTAATAAATTAATACTTTTTATTAATAAATGAATAAGATTGTTATAAAGTATATGCTTTATCATCAAACATGATTGGCTTTGTGCATACTACTTTCAATCTCCCACTTGCACTAAAGCCAATCGTCATGGTAACTCATACTCTTCTTCTCTAAGTGACGATTATCCCTTTGTTGGATAAGCTTTAGTTAATGGATATGTAATGTTGTTTATGAGAGTCCACTATCTCTATAGTGATTTCCCATCTTTCAATTATTCTAATAATCAAATGAAAGTGCCACAACACATGTTTAGATCCAAGATGAGATTTAGGAACTATTCCTAGTTACGTAATGAACTTTTAATCCAAACAATCAACTTGCGACTTCATTTATAGCTATATACTTTGTCTTTATCACTAAACCAAAGAACTTTTTCTCCGTTTGGAACCTTTCAATTCATCGCACTAATTGTTCAAGGTAACCCTTTACCTTAAAGTGGATTTTTCTCGTCGTCTTGGTGCATCGAAAAAACTTGAGTGCATTAAGCCCTCTAGTTTTAATTAAGACCCACCATGAATATGATCACATCCTTAGTGCTGGTTAAGAACTTTAAGATGTTTTTCACTGACTCACAGTGAACTTCTCCAGAATATGACTGATCAACATCAGGTCTCGTATATTTCATTGCATACATGATTGTTACTCATGTAATCTCTCTTCTTTGGAGTCTATGGGGACTTATTAAGAGAGATACACTCCATAGCTCATCGACATGAGACATCTCTTGGAGTTTGCCATGCTAAACGACTTTAGCATCAAATGAATATACGTTCCTTGGGTTAAGTCGAGCATCTTTTTAAATCTATCTGTATAGATTTGCATCCCCAATTAAGATACTCTTCCAAATCATTCATAGAGTAATATTTAGACAACTTTATCTTTACTGATTGTAGCATTGGTATGTCATTCCTTATCCGTAGTATATCAACATATAATATTAGGAATGTCACTGGCGCTCCCCTATTTGTCCCTTTTGTACACGCTAGAACTCTTACCTCATCGTATGTAACTCTGGATCATCATCTTCTATGATGTGTACCTCATCATCATCATCTATGATGAATCCATACCTCTAGGTATCTTGATGACTATTCGCATTTACGATTCGATTTGTGGTACAATAGGTATATCTATAGGTTCCTCTTATTTGATTTATAGTGTTTCGTGGTTCTTGAACTCTTCAAGATCTATTATCCTCCCACTAGCCCTTTCAATGATAAACACCTTTATCTTAGAAGAGCGTGTTTAAGTAACAAACACCTTTTGCTAAGTAGGATTATAGAACATTTACCCTAAACTTACTTTAGGATGTCCCACAAATCTGTACTTGCCAAATCTTGTCCCAAGCTTATCCTTTGAAACCTTTTCACATAAGTTGGACAACCCCTTATCTTAACATACTTAAGATTAGAATCCTCCCCGTCCATAACTTTTATGGAGTCTTGAAATTTGATTTTGAGGTTACCTTTTCGCGCAGACACGCGACCTTTTCTAGGACATTATCCCGGAAGGATCTTGGAATGTCGATAAAATCATTATGGACCGCACTATGTCCAACAAGGTACGATTTTTCCTTTCGGATACATCAATCAATTATTGCATATCGGGGCGTCCATTGTGAGAAAACCATTTGAGATGATCTAAAACTTATTGCACAAGTATTTATTCCTTGATCTAATCAAAGAATCTTAATACTTTGCCAATTTGTTTCACTTACTCAATTCTTTGAACCTTTCAAATAATTCACACTTGTATTTTAGCAAATACACACATTCAACTCTTTGAATGATCATCTCCTTTTCTTATACTAATTTGTTCAATATGCAAAATTATTTTCATGTAAGTCAAGTATACAAAATTTATTAAGTAATATTCGATTCTATATAAAACATTATTATTATAAATAGAACAACAATTGTTCTTAATTATAATACCAAAGTTTTCATTGTCCAACAATAAAATGGAAATAATATTTTAACAAGAGCTGGAATACAATAACAACTTATTGACTTAATAGATTTGCTCAGTAAGCGATCTTAAACTATAAGTTTCTATAGCTAATGCAAAGAACCTTTGCTTCATTTCCCACACATAGGATTACTTATATTTGTTTAGCTTTCTACTTCGCTTGGTCCTTCATAAATCTATATTTATGATAACCAAAGTTGGTATCCAATACCCAAGTAGAACCTTGACTTAAAGAAAATTTATTTTAAATCATGAACAAATTTGTATTTGTAACCAAACTTCACTAAGCTTCTTTGGTTAGCCTCTGCAAGATGCTTCTCAGATTTCTTTCCGATTGTCCGGGCTTATTGCGGTGGAAGCAAACTCCTTTGCTATCCGTGTATCGATTTTGTTCTTATTATCCTTTGTTTACGCCTTTACATTTACCTTCTTTGAATCGTTCTTCTTTTTCGGAAGATCCTTTGGCCCCTACCAAGAAGACTTTATCTTTCTTGGTTGGAAAGTGACTCTCAACATTTTTCAATATGTTAAGCAAATCGAGGTCGATATCTAGCTTGTTTATATGAAAATTCACAACAATTGTGAAAGGAGTCCAGGGAGTGAGTGCAAGATCAAATCTTGGCTCAACTCTCCATCCATGACAAAACTCGTTGTCTAATTGATCAATCAAATTGATAATGTTAAGGACTTTATCTCGCATCAGTAGTGTCACTGGTCATTCTAGATCGGAAGAGCTCCTTAGATGTCGATATCTATCGGTCCTACTTTCCTCACCATCAACTACTTGGCGTGCGCGAGAGTATAGTAGAAGTATCCATAGTTTCAGTCGATTTGAAGCTTGTTACTCATAGATCTGAGCATGATGCATCGAAATAATGTGCATCATCTTGCCACTTTCTAAAAGTAGCAATCTCTTCCTCGGAGGCATTATCTCGCAACCATTGCAGGATAGGCGTATTAAGGACATAAGATAGCTTTTCAAACCATGAGAACTATTCTCAAATTCTTTAACCAATCCATTTAATCTCGTCTCGGTTAATTTAGCATCTAATATGCTTCGCAAATGATAGTAATTTTAGACATTGTAAAATTTCGTAAATGAATTTGTATTTAACAACATTTTAACATACATTCTTTTATTAATTACCAAAATAAATTAGGTCTTATTTTAAATTGGTATCTCCCACTATTTTCTTCAAACTATATTACCCTCACTAATATATAGTTAAGCAAAATCTAATTAAAGATTTGCTAGTGAGAATAAGGATCCCATTTCAAATGTATATAGCCTTGTGGTGACACAACAAACTATATATAAATAAATAGGTAGACAACTTTTGTCAATTACATCAACTATGCAACTCCTTGTATTTTGCCTCTTAGATTATTTTGATCAGTGGTGGCACATCAAGAATCAAAATTATCCAAGTTAAGTCGACCTAGCACTCCATATATTCAAAAAAGAAAAATATCATCCTTGTGGTGACACAACAAAACAATATTGTTCAATTTTCTTTATAAGCATCAAATGTGATAAATTAACATCTTAAATACTTAATACTTGCCTTGTGGTGACACAACAAACTCATATTAAATATTTAATACTCTATTAATTTTATCATGCTAGAAGGCGACGTTCGATATTCCAAATATCTTTGAACGCTTAGGACTTAATATAAAAAATTGAGGGTTTGTTATTAATTTGTCTCATCTTGTTTAGCATTGCACATATATATATATAAAATACGCGTCGTATTAATTAACATACTGAAGCATGTTTGCATAATATATAATATATATATAGTATAAGCATGCACATATAGAATACTATATTCTACCCGGATTGATTATGGACTTTTATTCTAGTTTGGTTCACTAGAGCCACCAAGTGAACCAAAAGGTCAAACCCTAGGGGTGCAAGAAATAATATTTAAATATAACTATTACATTTAAACCCGGGCTCTATTACAAACGGGTCTTCAAGTGCTCCTTGCTCCTTGATCTCTAATTTTTCAAAAATTAATTCTAACTATTCCTATTACAAAACTATTTTAAAATAAATAGAAACCTTGATCAGCAGTCAAGGGGAAGTACATAGGAGGGAGATAGAATTTACATTCAGAAAAATTAGAGAAGGCGAGGCATCTGCAGACCCCATTTAATAAAAACCCATACATTCATGCATCCAACTAAAATAAAATTCAATCACATTGGTCAATAGTCCATAATCAATCCCATTTATTATCATACACATCACCATATGCATCAATAAATAACATTCATCTCATGAATAATAAACATTTAATATATATATTGATATCATTTAATGGGAAAATTTAGTTAGTATAAAATCTATTTTTGAATTAAAATAAACTCCTTTATTTCAATCCAAATTTAAATCAAAATAAAACTATTTTATTTTAATTTATCCTATTTTGAATAAAATAAACTATTTTATTTTAATCAAAATTTTAATCAAAATAAACTCCTTTATTTTAATTAATTATGGAATCCAATTCCATGTAATAAAAAAATCTTTAATTAAAATAAACTCTTTTATTTTAATTAATTATGGAATCCAATTCCATGTAAAAAAAAAAATATTAAAGGAAACACGGATTATCTTTCTATTCACAAATAAACTCCTTTATTTTGAATAATATGAAATCTTATTCCATATTTAAATAAACTCCTTTATTTAAGGAAACATGGATTCTCTTTCCTATTCACAAATAAACTCTTTTATTTTGAATAATATGAAATCTTATTTCATATCTAAACAAACTCCTTTATTTAAGGAAAGATGGATTTACTTCCATATTCACAAATAAACTCATTTATTTTAGGAAAAATAAAATCCAATTTCAACTCCAATTAGTTATTATGGAATCCAATTCCAAATCTAATTAGTTAGCATGAAATTCTAATTTTAAAATTAAAATAAACTCTTTTATTTTTAAGATTAAAATAAACCTTTTATTTTAAAATTAAAATTAAATTTTATTTTAATTATAAAATTTTAAAATATTATATATATATATATATATAATAACCGAATATTTATATATATCTTATATATATATATAATATCCATAACTTATATATATATTTATATATACCATCCTTTCACCCACTATTAGTTCCAAATCCTGCTGACTTCTTGAATAACAAAAAAAAACGGCAAGCATGATATAACAAAAAAAAAACGTGTGCCTGTTAACTAAAGTATGCTTCACGGAAATCCATGCCAGCCCTTTTTTTTTTTTTTTTTATTTAACTTGTTAACTTGCAGTCATGTTGGACGGTTGGGAAAAAAAATCGGCACCTTCCTTTTTCTTTTTTTTTTTTTATTATTTTTAAATAAAATTTTATTAAATTTTATACAATAAAATTATGCCCAATTAAATTGTTCTAAACACATATCAATATACATACCAAATTAAAATAATTAATAATTCGCATAAAGGTTTGGCTCTGATGCCACTGTTAGGTTTGTAATATTCATAACGCAATCAAATTGCAAAAATTAATGCGGAAGCGTGAAAAATCAGAGTTTAAAATTTTACAAACCATAAACCCGGATCATCCTTTATGCACAATTATTAATTAAACGAAAAGATAAAGAATAAATCATACCCTTGAAGATCGAGCTTCCTCAAGTACAAGTTCACCTCCAAAATCTTTTCGCGTTCAATCTTGAATCCACCGGGTTTGGTTCCTTCCTTCGATCAACGTTAGCCACCCATGTTTGGCCTCTGCAGGTGATCCACCAAGGAAGAATAGGAATTCAAGAAGAAGGGTGGTTGGCTAAACCCTAGTTTTCTATCTCTATAGAAAGGTGTACTCTCCCAACAAATTGGAATTATTACGTATGTTGAAAAATCAACAACCCATCCCACCCATAATAAGACTCCTCTTATTTATAGATGTAGGCAACCCACCTTAACAATTAAGGAATTGGGTTTTAATTAATTAATTCTTTTAATTAATTAAGCTCCCTAATCTTATTAGAGATAATTAATTAAACTCCTTTAACTAATTTTTCTTCCTAATCCAATTAGGAATAAATGAGAAAGTACTTATATTAAATTAATTCCTAAACTCTTTTAGAAATTAAAATAATAATAATTGTAATAATATTAATAAGACTCTCTTATTAATTTATATTTAATATTTCTAAAATATTAAATAATAAATATTAAGCTATTTAATTTATTCTATCACCATAGATTAAATTAAATATATTTAAATATATTATTACGATTATGCCATTAACTTCTTAAATAATTATTCTTCCTTTTATGGTGTGACCCTTTAGGTTCTCCATATTAAACCTAGGTTGTGAATAAATCAATTAGAACAATTCTAATCTTATTTAAATAAATAAATTAAACAATTAATTTATTTAAATAATATTTATTCTACAATAGGGATAAGCCTCCCTAATGATCAACGACTTTCCGGATAATATAGATTTCAACATTAATCATTAAAGAACCTTTGAGTAAATAGTTCCGCATAACAATCAATCCTTCCACCATCTGATGTCCCAATTAAATATAAGACATGGAATTACATGTCAAGTCTTATTTTATTTAATTATATGTATTTCGATCCTTAAATGCACAACTCAAATAATGCAAATTAGAAACTCCTTTCTAATTTCATTCGCGCCGCCAAGGACTACTAGGTTGTCATTTATCGAATCACATAGGACATTTCTCTTCTTTTATTAGAAGTGGTAGATTTTATATTGATCATACATTATCTCCATGTATAACTTATTATACCCAAGCATACCCTTTGATATACCCTAAGGGTCTTAAGGAATAAGTCAAAGTATAACTCATCATACACAAGATACTATGATGATCTCAAGTCCAAGGATCACTTGACTACTATCACTACAGAATTCCTATTGACAGAGCAAATAAAACTCCATTAGGTATTCCTTAGCGAGCCACGTTCAATTGAACTTATTCTCTAATAAGCACCTACATACTTGCTTTAGTGTCTCCACACAAATGATCGTGAGATCAATCATCCTCATCCAATGAGCAAGCAACGTATGTACCAATCTATCCAGGATTCACTAATCCCCAATTTAGTAATCCAATGATTGGGAACTATTTTAGTTTTAAGCTTTCTAAGAATTTAGATCTCATTAGAATGATCATCATCATTATTCTAAAAGCATTGCTTAAAACTATGGGTTTATCACATATTATAAAACAGCATCATATAGATAATTAAAAGCCTTTAATAAATTAATACTTTTTATTAATAAATGAATAAGATTGTTACAAAGTATATGCTTTATCATCAAACATGATTGGCTTGTGTGCATACTACTTTCAATTACATGTTTGACACTTAATCATAACCTTAGACCAATTGGTAAGGCTTCCCCAAAATCTGCAGCAGCAGCAGCAGAAGGCTCTGCCTCAGATCAGTGTATGGCAAGCAATTGCGCATATGTGCCTATGTCACTGTGACATTTTACATTTTAGCCTTGGCAAGGCGTGAGATCTTATTTGGGTGCACGTACGTATTAAAGAAAGAGACGGCTATGAACGAGAGCAGACTTTTAGCCCAAAAAACACGAATTTCATCCACTAAACAATAATATTAACATGTAAAATAAATATAAAACTATCATAAACAAGTTTGTTAATATATTCCACCAATTAGAACAATTTAACAACAACTAAAACTATTTTAATTTCTCAAATTTCATATTTTCATACATAAACACCATTTTTGAGTTCCTTAGACAAAAATCAACACTGTAAACACGATTTTTGTCCAAATTATTTCATTCAAATTACGTTATCTTTGTTTCTTAATGAACTAGCATAAACAAGCTTCAATTTGCAGTTTAACATTTGAATTGACCATCAAAGTTGATACTTACACAAGCCGCATAAGAAAATATTCATACAAACATACACTGTCATATTTTTCTACTGTTATCCGAAATTAGCATGCAATTTCCTTGTTTAAACATAAACTCTAGTATCTCAAACACATACAATCACAATAATCAGTTGTATAACAAGATTTCGAAAAATTTTGAATTCACAGAGAGCTTCACACCGTAAAACTCATATATATATATATATATATATATATATATATATATATATATAAGATATATAAAACCAAGGTTTAGATAAAATACCTTCATTTAGCTTGTAATACTTGCTCAAAACCGTTGGAAATTGCTTAAGTTCTCTCTCAATTCTCTCAACTCTCTCTAAAATTCTCACTGTTCTTCTTAGGCTCAGCAACTTAGCAACTAGTTTATGAGTAAAAGAAAACTGATATAATAATAATACGCATACTTATTAGGATATCAATTATAAAATAACGTATAAGTTATAATTATATTATATTTATTATTTAATTTGTTTTATTTATTTTATTTATATTATTATAATTAAAAAGGAAATCCAAAAGCCATAGGGCTTTGTTTGGCAAAGCTCTAAAAATAAAGACTTAATATACTTAAGCCTTGTTTGGGTAAACTCAATTAAAACTACTTTAATTTATTTTAATACTCCTTATAATATAGTTATTTGTCACACTATATTTAATTAAGTTTTCATACTTAATTAATTAATTCAAATAACAATTTATTAAATAAATCATTTAATCACATAACTCAATACAAATAATTAACCATCAAATTGAAATATCAATATAATAATAATTTCCTTAACTCATTAATTATTTATTTAACAAATAATTAACCAAATAAAATCAAATCAATTAAACAAATATTTATTCAACGATAAACACATCCATTAAATATTTATATAATTCAATAAATATTTAAACATTACAATTTGAAATTCAGTTATGTCACAATAATAGTAGTAGTAGTAATAATAATAATATTAATAATAATAATAATAATTATAATAATAATAATAATAATAATAAGACTCCTCTTATTAATTTATATTTAATATTTCCAAAATATTAAATAATAAATATTAAGTTGTTTAATTTATTCTATTAGATTAAATTAAATACACTTAACTTATAATTATGATTATGTCATTTACTTCTTAAATAAATATTTTTTTTTTTTATGGTGTAACCTTTGGGTTTTCCATATTAAACAAGTTGTGAATAAATCAATTAGAAAATTTTAATCTTATTTAAATAAATAAACTAATCTATTAATTTATTTAAATAAATAACATTTATTCTACAATAAGGATAAGTCTCCTTAGCGATTAACGACTTTCCAGATAATATAGATTTTAACATTAATAATAAAAGAACTCTTGAGTAAATAGTTACCGTATAATTCAATCATTCCACAATACAATATCCCAATTACATATAAGACATGAAATTTCTGTCAAATCTTATTTTATTTAATTATATGTACTTCGATTCTAAAATGCACACCACCAAATAATGCAAATTAGAAACTGTAAGAACCCGAATTTTTAGAAAATATTAAAATAAGAATTTAGTAAATAAAATTCTTAAGTGTGAAATGGGTTCGAATAAAAACATTTATGTGATACGAGGTATGTAGGAATGTGTTACATTGGGTAATATGAACTATGTAATATGTAATTTTGTGATTTATAAATATATTATTATTATATATTTTTATTGATCATGAGAGATAATTGATTGAGATAAAAGAAGTGGATAAAACTTCCTATCGATATTAAATAGTTTATAGGATTATTTTATCATAGTAAGTGGATGACATTAATGTATAATTGTCATTTCCTTGTGTATACGTATTAATAACTAGTATGATTATAATATAAGTTATTGATAGTAAACGTAAGTTATCTGCGAATGAGTTTGGATAGTGAAACATGAGTTAGTTGAGAGAATTAACTAATAAGAATAAATATTGGTTAATTGATAGTTGAGAGTTGTGTTATGGAATAATATAATGTGTATTTTAAACCTTAAATAACTATGGTAATATAGTACAAGGTTTAATTTACTTAAGTAAAGGAATGAATTAATATGTGTGTTAAATAGGTGATACTTTATATATGTTACTCGAATGGTAATATGAGAGAAAGTCTAATGTACGAATAATGTTAAATATATATACGTAATTAAAGGGAGACATAAATCATTATATCTTGAAATTGATATTTAATATTTGAAGAAATTGATTTGGGAACAATTTATAGAGAGAGAGAGAAATAATAATTATATATTTCTAATAGAGGATATTAAAATAATTTCTAATATTGAGTTATTTTTTAATAAAAGGAGGAAATGTTATTTTGAATAATAACATTACCTTATATATATTTTTTTGTATGAGGTATGATTAATAATATAGTAAATATATTAAAACGTATTTGCTATATGTAAATAAATGGAAACAATCTATTATAATAGAAAATAAACTTATTATCTATTTTCAATATATATATATGTACATGTGTTGTATATATAGTTAATTGATATTATATTAAGAATAATATCTTGAGACAATAAGCAAATTAATTTCTAATTGTAAATGTCTTTATTAGGAGAAAACATAATATTTATGTTATGACAAAATACATAATTTCTAATGTATTTTCAAGGAGTTAATTAATGAAAGAAAACTAAGTTATTTTAATATATTAAATAACTTAAGTTATTATTTTATCATGGATGTTATCATTTAAATAACTAATGGAGTATATATTAATTATTATAAGCGTAAAGGTTATACTTATAATCAATTAAGGTAGTTTAGCATTTAAATGCTTGAGTCACATAAATATTATATTGAAAGAATAATAAGTGTGGAGAATGAGAGAAGCTTAAGATCGAACTTGTGAAATATGCCTTGTGTGGCACAAGGATGAGATATATTGTCTTATAATATTAATTATTGTTATAGACAATATACTAGTATCTAATAATTATTTGATAGTATATTGAATTATTATTATCATGAAAGTGATAGCATGATAATAAGTATACTGGTTATAAATATTATAAGATTTATATTTATAATTAACCATATAAACGCTAATTAATTGTTATAGAGATTAATAATTGATTTACGAGGAATGGATTACTTAATACTATTAATTAATTGATAAGATAAGTGATTTATTAATTTCCATGTGCATGTATGCGATAAATACATTATGAAATGTGTATGTAACAATATACATGTGGGTAGACATTAACATAAAATGTACATGGATTATATGTATATTCCATCACACCTACTACCTTGAAATGTTAAGTCGTAGTGTGACATTAGGTTATAAAATATGGTTGATATGTGTATTAAAAATATAACATAAGAGGGAGAAGGTGTATGAGTATACAAGAATGCTGAGATATTGTATTGTCCCAAATTGAGAGTCTCATTTGCTCCCTCACATCTCAGTCACGTGTGTAGACAAAAAAGGCTAAGGCCTATGTTCTTCATTTTCTTCCAAGCTTGCTAGATCATGATCATGGAAGGAGTGGGCATAATGATGCAATCCAACTAACCTCCAACAACTCCTTGTTAACCTTCATGCAATTCTTCCATCCCTTGGTTTGATTTCTTGAATAATGGCTTGGCATGGTCAATGAATTTCCTATAAATAGAGACTCCCTCATCTTATTTCTCTTTTGTTGAGATGTCTGAGATTTTGGCTATGGAAGGATAGTAGAATAGAGAGCAATTGGAGGATTGAAAAGCTATAGATAGCAAATTAAAGCCATCAAGAGGTAATGAATCTAATGTTTATGCTTTTGATTTCCTAAGTTTCAATTTCTCAAGAATGTCATGAAATAGTTGCTTTTGAGTCACAAAATTGATGGCTAAGGATTGTTATAATCCATGAATTATTGTTAAATATTGTTAATATAATCAAATACGAAATCAACGGAAGTTAAACGAACCAATTTGGTTTAGAATCGAATTCGTAGTGAATGATTTCGCTAAATTGTCCAAAACATGAACATTTGCATGAACATGAGTTATAGATTCATATTTGGGTTAGTTAATGTTTATGTTAGTTGATGGGTATTATAGTATGTTGTAGTTCTGTGAATTACGAATCTATAGAATCAAAAACGGACTAATTTGGACATGTATAACTCAAATTATGAAGGTTAGAAAGTAGTTTGGCTTGTTATTTTGTAGCAGAGCATGAAATCGTACATTTACAATAGCTAGTTAGCTTCGGCCGGAACTATTTATAGAACAAGACCCCGCCCTGTGGGGTGGTCTGACTACAAATGTTTTAGAAAATCTGACAGAACATGTTTTACTAAAATGGGCATAACTTTTTCATACGAACTCCGATTGAGGTGATTCAAGATGATCCGGAACGAGAACGAATAGACCTACAACTTATGTTCAAGTGTTTCAATTTGAGGCCATTAGGAAGGGTAAAAATAGTCATATTTGTGACTGTTACATAATTAAAGGCCATCGGAGGGCGTCAAGCGAGCACATACGCAAGTATAGTGCTCCCGACGATGGAATATGTTATTATAAGTGATGTAACATGAAAATGCATGATATTAAACATGACATATAAGATTACTTTACTTATAGTGGAATGCTTTATCATGACTTCGTATGTGTTTTCAAAAGAAACTTAAAGATTTTTTGAAAACAAACTTTGACAAACTTGTGTACCTATATTTCTGACCTTGATAACATATATATGAGGTCTAAGTACGCATGATGTAAGATTTAAAGTTGTATCATAGGTGTGTTAGATTACTTTGATTTGGTTAAAATGATTTCAAAGGCAAGCTCATATATCATTTGCAAACAAAGTTTTATAAACATGGAGTGGTTATATTTTACCCTTGGAAACGTACGTAGAAACATGTACAAACAAGTATGATGTGTGAGTGGAAGTTGCCTTGCATGATTAGTTTAGTATGACATTGACTTTGAGAATAAAGTTTTGAAGTTTTGAAACTAAGAGGGACGAACTTAAAGTAATTTGTGTACTTAAAGTTCTAAACATGATAACATATATTAATGGATTAGTTAGCTATGAAATGAGATTAAAATTTGCACCTAGTTCCTTTACCTTGGCCTAGAATAACTTTTAAAAGTGAACTTGAACGCCTTATGCCCCTAGACATGACGATTATGTTCATCTTTTAGCTAAGCATGAATTGGACCTTTCAAATGTGGTTTAAAATACGTTTTCAAATAATGAACTATGCTATGTCTATGTGAAGCATACTAGTTGAGGCTTATTAGTACCAATATATGGTTTAAAAGCTTATAACATCGAATCTTGTTAAAGAAAATTGTTAAGCTTTATTGATTGAAATAAATCATCATGAAACTAAGTAGTTTGAATATGAACGACGTAGATCATGTATCTATAAACTTTAAATATGTGTCGAACACATTGCAAGTCAAGTGTGTGATAAATGTATATGAATGTTGATGTCAAGTATGGATGGTTAAGTATACTTATACATACCTAGTTATTCTAAGAGTATGATGAGAAAGCGAAATGAAGGTTTTTCAAACCTAGTTAGGAAACGATGTAATATTTATTGTTATATTAAGAACGTATGAAATGTATGACTAATGGATATGAATCCATGATTATATAACTGTGTAGGAATACACGCAGTGCAGATACGCTTTAAGCAAGCAGTTAAGTTGTAAGACCCCAACTTTTTGAATAAAGATTAAATTTTTTCGAAATATATTTTTGAATATTATGGTGTGGATTTGATATAATGTTATAGTTGTGGGTAATATTTACAAATTTTATAAAGAACGCAAATTGTTATATAATATTCGATTGGTGTGGGAATATTCGTTTTAACAGGGAATATTAAACAACAAAGACAATCATTGGTGGACCCCCACAATGGAATTATTGTCGGATTGAGAAAATGACAAAATACTTTATGAAAATAACAATGAAAGTTTTACCGTTAACTATTGAAACACCCGGTGTTAAAAAGTACGATGTCTGGCGTGGTTGCATAAGTAGTACACTCAGTATTGATTATTGATGCTTACGTGAGAAGTCACTCGGTTATACTCAATTATTGCTACGATAATTCTTTGCATCATATCTCTCATATTATTGATTCAATTATTGTCACAGTATCATTTGCATAATATATTAGATTATTAAATCAATAATTGAGATGACAAAGTTATTCATATTATTATTTGCAATATTGACAATGTCTAGAAGTTACATCGAGGAGAGGTTTGGCCACCTAATTGCGGCTTGATAAGGAGAAATCCTTATCTGAAAGCCCCTCTTTCCTAGGAGCGACCTGGTTGTTAAATATTGTGAGTTATAATATTAATAATGAATAAGTTGTGTTGATTAAAAATGAATTTTGATAGTTCCATTGTGTTGGGATTATTAGTATTGGTGGAAATCGACATCTATTCCGATGATAATTGATGTCTAGGGGTTATATTGATAAATCAAGTAATTTATCGGATAAATGAGCAATTAATTGCTACTAATTCACATACTTATATAACTATTTGTTCACATATGTGTACTATTGAATCACATTATTTACTATTAGGGGAGTTGGTGCAAGATTGATAATACTTGCATGACTAAGTTAAAAATGGAGGTATAGATGGAGGTACTATACTGTAATTCGTATTTTTCACAAGATTATACTATTGATTCACATGATTGAACTATTGATTCACATTATTTACTATTAGGGGAGGTGGTGCAAGTTTGATAATACTTGCAGGACTAAATTAAAAATGAAAAAAAAGTTGAAGGTATTGTACTGTAATTTTTCGAGCCCCAAAATGTGCAATTATCGAAACTATAATTTTCTATAAATAGAAGCTCATTCTTCCTTAATTTCTCACCAATTCACAAAAGCTTTAGAGCAATTATTATAGAGAGAAATTATAGAGAGAAAGAAAAAGAGAAGTTTGTTACCTCACTATTCCAATATCCAGTTTTTCCAAGGTAGGGAGTATTATTTCTTTCTTATCCATGAAGAGAACTTCTGTTATTCCATTCTTTATTATTCTATTGGAATAACCTGTATACGCGGGCTACCCTATACTTGGTGAAATTCTTCTGTTATTCCATTCTTTATCATTCTGTTGGAACATCGTATGTATGCGTTTACTAACACAGTTCCATTATTTATCATTCTATTGGAACATCCTGTCTATGCGTTCTACGTCGGACCTGGTTCCATCTTTATTATTCTATTAGAATATCCTGTCTGTGCGTTTTACGCCGGACCTGATTCCGTCTTTATTATTACGTTGGAATATTACATTTTGTGCGTTTTACGCTGCACTGATTCCGTTATTTATTATTACATTGGAATAACTTTTGTTTGTCTTGTTTATCGCATGCACTGGTGATTTCTTTTGTTATTCCATTCCTTGTTATACTCGGTTGGTTAAAGTTTTGACTTCTATACTCCATGAAATTAGTGGAATATCCTTGATATTTGCGTTTCATCCAAAGATCTTTCATGGAAATATTCTTACGAGCATTCTTGAATTTTACTCTACAAAGCAAAGATCACGTTGACAATTTGAACATTATTAGTTCTGTATAAATTAATTCTTGAACTTGTTTTTATTGAATTCTTATATCATTGTCATCATCCTCATGTTTATATTTTTACGAAAGTCATTTTGGCACTGTAGTGCATAGATGGACTTGGTATGATTATGACTGGGATTATTGATTTGTAATCATTACCGTAATGTTACAAATGATGTGGTAAAAGTCCTCATTGGCCGTAGTAGTGCATTGATGGACGAGTTGTTGGCATGATCATGACTATTAATGAATACACAAATATTCTTGGCCCGTAGTGCATGGATAATTGTGGTTGTGATACTAAAGAATATCCTTGGCCGTAGTGCAGGGGTAATTAGATGATGTGGATTATTTATTAAGCTGAGTCACAGCGATAAAAGTGATGAAAAAACCTTTTAAATTATAAAATATAGTAGATTTTATTCTCTATTTGACTCTTTTAATGGATTGCTTGTTCCGCTGCAGGTAAACTTGATGTTTGTTATATTATATCAGTTTAACACTGTTTAAGGCTAATGATAATTTATTCTGCATTATCTTAGTCATAATATTTTCTACTGGGCTAGTTGAGCTCACCCTTTTACTTTCATTGTTCTCTTCAGGAAATGAGAACGTAGCGAGAGGACTAGTCGGGGAACAGAGTGACGGACCAGATGATAGCATTAGTAGTCCTCACTATTCCGTGAAATAGTGAAAAAATAAATGTAATAATATTGAATTTGAGTTTGTATATTGTCTAGATGACAATATTTGTATTAAAACTCACAGCTTATGTTTTGTCGTACTTTGCACGACAGTTGTATAATTAAGTTGTATTTGTATTCTGTACCATGTATTTGGCGACTCAGAATAGGTTATGTATACCTGTTTTGGGGGCGTCACAGTTGGTATCAGAGCTTAGGGATATGATCCTTGGCTAAGATGCGAGACTAGAACTAGAAGGGGAGAGACGGGGAATTCCTTCGCTAGTATGACCTACCTAAATTTTTTGGTATTTAATTGGTTGGTCAGAGTATAGAGATAATATGTTGCATGTCAATTAACCCTTGTTTTGTGGCAGTATTTGAAAATGGCATCCGAGAATATTGAGAATAGCAATGGGGCACAAGAGACCGTTGAGTCTCCACAGATCAACAATCAGAATAATGTGCATCAGGAAAGAGACAATCCTCATGCAAACAACAACACTGACCAAATGATGAACGATGGAATGTTCAGAGGCTTTATGCAATTCATACAACATCAGGCGAGAGCGGCTCCTGTTCAAAATGCAGGTGGAAACACTGGAAACTCTCGAACAGTCACCACTAAATAGTTCAAGGAGCTGGGACCACCCGAGTTTATTGGAGAGCCAAAACCACTTAAGGCGGAAGCGTGGATAAAGCGGATCACCAAGATATTTGATGTCTTGGGATGCTACGAGGAGAAAAAGGTTCCTTCGCCACCTTCTTACGTCATTGCGTGAAGAGGCGATTCTTGGTGGGAATCAGTAAAGCGTACCCGACTGGCCTTTTCAAGATGTCTTGGGAGAAGTTCAAGAGCTATTCAACGACAAGTACTTTCCGAAAGTATTCGTCACATGAAAGAAGTGGAGTTTATCAAGTTGGAGCAAAACAATACGACCGTGTCGCAATACGAGGCTAAATTTATGAGTTATCCGGTTTGCATCCCATTTGGTCGATAATGAGGAGCGAATGACATGAATGTTTTAAGAGGTTTGAAAGCGGAGATACGTTAATATCTTATTTCTCATAAAGCGTGTTTGTACTCGGATGTTGTAAATAGGGCTCGATTATTGGAGCGTGGTAACGAGTCAACCTTAACCAAGAGAAAAGTAAATGACAAAGATGAAAATACCGAAGTGGTATCGGTCATCGAGCGGTGACAACAAAGCGTGGAGGAATCAACATGCCGAAATGGTAACCACTTGGTTGTAATCATGGCCGTGATAAAGTAAAATGGATATTTCAAGAAAAGGAGATTCAACAATGATGGAAAGGCGTCGGCACCAAAGAACCGTGGTTAAGGAAGGAGAACGACCACCTATCATATGCTTCAAATGCGAGGAGAGGCACATATCAGTCCAAACTGTGCGATGCCATCCAAAGCGTGTTATAATTGTGGAAGAGAAGGTCACCTAGCCCGATTTTGTAGTTCACCGAAGACAAGTTCAGCTAGGATGGAGGCACCAAAGGCCGTCCCAGAAAAGTCAAAGTCGGTGGTGCAAGGGAGAGCATTTGTTGTGACCTCCCAAAAAGCAAGGAACCCGAACGAGGTCATCACGGGTAAGCTTATCATAAACTCTAGCGAAGTCTATACTGTGATGCCCCCAAAATAGGTATACATCACCCATTCTGAGTTGTCAATACATGGTACAGAAACAACTACAACTTTATTATTACAACAAGAAAGCGTGAGTATGAATACAAATATTATCTTCTAGACAATATCTATACTCAAATAAATCCTCATCACATTTATTGATACATTATTTTACAAAAATGGTGAGGACTACTAAACAACTCTCTCTAGAACCTTCATTCCATACCCCGACTGCACTTTCATTATATTCTCGCCTCACGAGAAGAAAAATGGAACAAAAAGGAAAAGGGTGAGCTCAACTAGCCCAATAAAGAATATTATGACTAAGATAATATACAACAAATTATCATTAGTCTTCAACGAGGAAAAAAAAACTAATAGAATACAATAGACAACAAGTTTTTAAACCAATATTCATAAAATGAAATAATAATTCATTAGAAGAGTTAAGTAGAGAATGCAAACTACTATCTTCTATGTATGAATTTAAAAGTTCATCGCTCTATCTTTTTTATCCCGTAACATCAATCAACATACATCCGAATCAAATATTCATCTTTGCACTACAGGCCAAAGATATTCATCAGTTGGTCATGTTCATCTAAACACCTGTTCATCTTTGCACTACGGGCCAAAGATATTCATCAGAAATCATTCATCTTTGCACTACAGGCCAAAGATATTCAATAATATCATCATTTAAGACTGAGGATGATGAAAATATATTTTTAAAGAAGCGAATCCGATGAAACAAAATGACAAGGATTAAGGATTCGTACTTTGTTTTATCCATGTCCAAAAATACCTCAAAAATAATCATAGTGGTGTAAAATTCAAGAATGATCAAAACATGGATACAATCAAAACTAGTATCCACAATAGATATTTTGGACGAAAAGAAAAATTTTCATTTTTCGATGAATAGTGCCGTATTCGTGAATAGTACCGTATACGTGAATAGTGCCGTATACGTGAATAGTAATCCCGACACTAAAAGTTCTAAATTTGATTAAAAAGTTTAGATCAATACTTCGGCATAATGATATTAGAATAAATAATATCATTTAAAAATAATAATATCCCTTACCTCACAAAGACAGTACTTCTAGTTGAAACACCGGATATAGTTTATGACTTGAACTTGCACCGTATAGCAATACTCAAAGTATACTCAAAATACTCACAAGAATACGCTCGATAATATAGAGAGAGAGAAAACTTCAGTTTCTGGTGTGATTTTCAATTCTAACCTAAGCACCATATTTATAGGAAATTGCTTAGAACACCAAAGCAGAAAATTTATTAAATATTATTATATTTTTTCAAAATCCTCATACGCACACTCAACCATCAGCCACACATGTAGCCCACCTCTCAAAAAGTAAGAAAAACGTTTTTGTAATTTAAATTATTTTAAACTTCCAAAAATTAATTATTTTGAGCTTGAACTTCAATAATTCATAATAAATAGCCCTTTCATCAGAAAATTCGAATCTCATGAGTTTTATAGGAAATTCAATTCTCTACAACTTTACAGAAGAAAGTTTTTCCAAATTCCAAATAGAAATTGACCGAAATCCACAAGCGGGCAATTTTACAGTTATAATCAAATTTCGATCAATAAATGGGGTCCACCGACATGTTTAACATGTTTTAAACATTTATTGCAACAAAAATACTCTTCCTCCTCGTATACTCATATATCCCACATTCTTTGTAAAATATCACCAAGTTAATATATTATTAAAATAATATATTTAAATGAATTATTTTATCGAAAAAGATAAAATATTAATTTTCAACAATTGTCATTTTAAAATTTTCTCCATCTATATCCACATAAAATCAATATTTTCCTCATCATATAAATCAATAATTAATTATTCATAAATAATATTACGTAATCACAATATTGACAACTGAGGTAGGTTCAGGAAAGAGGGCTTTCAATAAGAATTTCTTCTTCTTGGCGGCGCAATTAGGTGACCAAACCTCTCCTTAGATGAACTTTCTAGACATTGCCAATAATGTTATCTAATAATATTATTCAGATAATATGAATTATTGCTTCGATAATGAAAAATCTTTGTGTAATGACAATTATGAAACAACAAAGAATATAAAATATCAACAAAGAATTATTAACTCAATAAAATCTTGAAAGTAATTATCGTAACCATTATTGAGTAGTGCCTTCTCACGTAAGAATCAATAATTGGTGCAATCTGGTGTCTTTCTTGTGTTTTAACCACCGAGTATTTTAACAAAGATAATTGTGAATAACTACGCCATTATTTTTAAACAACTTATTTTTGTCGTTTTTTCATCCAATCGCTTTCAGTTATGGGGCCCAAAAATATGCTTGGCCGTCAATACGAATATTCCCCAACAAAGAAGAATATTCCACGACCAAACGAATATTCCCGACAACAATGAATATTTTATAACCACTTGCTTATTTTGAAATATTTGCATATTTTACCCATAACTATTCACATTAATCAAATCAACCCTTACTATTTCCAAATAATAAATAGAGAAAATTAAATTTCATTAATAATAAGTTGGGGTCTTACAACCTCCCCTCCTTATGAAATTTCGTCCTCGAAATTGACGTACGTATCTGGTGTTTCAAAAAGGTGAGGATACCTCGCTTTAATTTCCGTTTCTAATTCCCAGGTCATTTCCTCTATAGCATAATTCCTCCACAAAACTTTAACTTGTGGTATGACCTTTGCGCGTAGAACATGCTCCTTCCTATCCAAGATCTTGACAGGTACCTCCTCATACGTTAAGTCTTCTATTATCTCGTCCGGTTCTAACTCTATAATGTGGTTCGGGTCTTTCACATTTCTGAAATGCTGAGATATGTGAAACACATTATGAACACGAGACATACGGAGGTAACGCGAGTCTATAGGCTACATTTCCTACTCGGTCAAGAATTTGAAATGGACCGATAAATCGTGGATTGAGCTTTCTCTCTTCCCAAATCTTGTAACTCCCTTCCATGGAGCAACTCTCAACAATACATGATCCCCTATACTAAATTCCACGTCCTTTCGATGAAGATCCGCATAACTCTTTTGTCGATCTTGTGCCGTTTTGTATACATTGTCGAATCATTTGGATCTTTTCGGTGAGTCATACGTATTTAACTTTCGGGTCCCAACAATGTTGCTTCATCCATCTCATCCCAACATATTGGAGAGCGACATTTTCGTCCATATAATGCTTGAATGGAGCCACACCTATACTTGCTCGATAACTATTATTGTAGGAGAATACCACCAATGGTAAATACTTATCCCAATCGCCTTAAAGTCTACAGGACACGAGTCTTAATAGATCTTCAAGAGTTTGAATAGTCCTCTCGATTGTGTCGTCCGTTTGGGGATGGTATGCTTAGAACTAAATCGCAAATCTGTGCCCATAGCTTTTTGCAAGCTAACCCAAAATCTTGAAGTGAATCTTGGGTCACGATCCGAAACTATGGATCTGCATGCCATGCAACCTCACAATCTCATTCACGTACATACTAGCAAGGCGTTCAAGGAATAAGTCTCCGTGTCGCAAAGAAATGAGCAGACTTGGTTAATCTATCAACAATAACCCAAATAGCATTGATGCCTTGAGAAACCGTAGGAAGACCCGTAACGAAATCCATGGTAATATGTTCCCATTTCCATTTTGGAATCTTAAGTGGTTGCAATGGACCCTTAGGTACTAGATGCTCTGCCTTTACACGTTGACAAGTTAAACACATCGAGATAAACTTTGCAATCTCTCTCTTCATATTGTTCCACCAAAATGTATGTCAAAGATCACGATACATTTTAGTACTTCCAGGATGGATTGCAAATGGTGTATTGTGTGCCTCCATCATAATCTTGTACTTTAAATCAAAGTCGTTAGGGACACAAAGTCTGGAGTGGACTCGAAGTATTCCTTCTTCATCAATTCTCGCTTCCGGAATAGCTCCTTCTTGTACTTTCTTCTTCATACGCATCAGCTCCGGGTTGGTGGCTTGAGCAACCTTAACTTTTTCTATTAAAGTTGGCTCTATGCGTATACTTGACATCATCGCACTCATTCCCGCATATGATCTTCTACTCAACGCGTCAACTACCACGTTCGCTTTTCTAGGATGGTATTGAATAGTGTGGTCGTAGTCTTTCAATAGCTCGAGCCAACGTCATTGCCAGCATGTTGAGTTCTTTTTAGTGAAGAAATATTTAAGGCTTTTATGGTGCGAATATATCTCCACTTTCTCCCCATATAGATAGTGCCTCCATATCTTTAGCGCTAAAACGATCGCTACTAACTCTAGATCATGAGTAGGATAATTCCTCTCATACTCTTTAAGTTGTCATGAGGCATAGGCTATGACTTTCCCACGTTGCATGAGAACACATCCTAACCCTTTGCCCGAAGCATCGTTGTAGATAACAAATCCATCCGAACCGGATGGTATTGTTAGAAACAGTGCGAAATAAGTCTCCTCTTAAGCTCTTGGAAACTCTTCTTGCATTCTTCGCCTCAAAGCGAATTTTGTATCCTTCCGAGTTAGCGGGGTTAATGGAGTAGCGATTCGAGAAAACCCTTCCACGAATCTCCGATAATAACCAATTAGACCGTAAAGCTACGTACTTGATCATCGACTTGGTTGCTCAACTTTGTATTGCTTCAATCTTCGTCGGGTCCACGGATACTCCATGTTTTGACACTGACGTGCCCAAGAAATGCTACTTCCTCAAGCCGAACTCGCATTTCTTCAATTTGGCATATAGTTTGTTTTCACGAAGCCTTTAGAGTACCGACTTCAAATGGTGCTCATGATCTTCACTAACTTTTGGAATATATGAGGATGTCATCAATAAAGACAACAACGAATTGATCCAAATATTCCTTGAATACTTGATTCATCATATCCATGAAAGCCTTAAGAGCATTAGTCAATCCGAAAGACATGACTAAGAATTCATAATGCCGTCTTAGAGTTCTAAAAGCGGTCTTTGGAATATCCTCGATTCTAATCTTGGTTGATGATATCCGAGCGAAGATCGATTTTGAAAAGAATTGTGCCCTGCAGAATGGTCAAACAAGTCATCAATACGAGGTAGAGGATACCTATTCTTGATGGTGACATGGTTCAATTCCCGATAGTCAATACAAAGTCGTGATACTCCCGTCTTTCTTCTTTACTGAATAAAAGCAGGAGCACCCCAAGGAGATGTCTTAGGATTAATGAAACTTAGATGTCCAACAATTCTCGTAGTTGGACCTTTAACTCTGAAGTTCAATAGGAGCCATTCGATATGGGGTTTTAGAAATGGGCTTTGTACCAAAGTTCAAGATCAATAAAGAATTCAACTTCACGTTCGGGGTAGACCAGGAAGTTCTTCAGAAATACCGGAAAGTCAATAACAACAGAATATTATTCAAATTTGGCGTGTCTTTATTCAAATCCATAACATGGGCTAAGAAAGCTTGACATCCGTTTTTCAATAAGCGAATAGCTTTATGATTAGATATGACAATGATTGATTTTAATGGTTTAGTTGCTTGAATTGCATACAACAGGTTGGTTAGGAATATGAAAACTAACAACCTTTCGAAAACAATCAATTTTGGCATGATGAGTAGTTAACCAATCAATCCCTAAAATCACATCAAAAGCAAGTATCTTTAAAGAGATAAGGTCAAGTGAGGTAAGGTGATAGTGCCAACTTGAATCAAACAAGATTTATAAGCGAGTGGATGTGATGAAAGTTTCTCTAGCGGAGTTTCCACAGAGATAGGTCAAAGTCTAATTTCTCGAGTCAAGTTTAAGCGTTGAGCACATGCGCAGAGAGATAAATGAATGGGTAGCACCGGGTATCAAGTAAGGTATAAACTTCGCAAGAATTTATAAATAGCTTACACCGTGATCACCTCGTTTGGGTTCCTCGCATTATGACCGATCCACAATAAACGCTTCTTCCGGAATCGTTGACTTTAACTTTTCGGGACGATCTTTTGAGTCACCGTCCCCCATTGAACTAGGTTTCGCTACCGCATCTGATCGAGCGATATGTCCTTCCCTTTCCACAATTATAGCATACCTTGAACTGTTGTGGGCTTTTTGACCGTGATATGTCCCTCTTTTCCGCATTTGTAGCATATATAATGATGGTCGTTCTCCTCCTCCTTAGAACCGATTCTTTTGCGACATTATCGTCTTCACATGGTCGTTGTTAAATCTCCTCTTTTTAAAATCTCCTCCCGACTCGCTTCTTCTATTTTCATGGTATGATTATTACCAGAGTGGTTACCATTTTTGTCCGTCTGTTTCTTTCTCCATTTGGTTATTGTTATTACATTGATCGCTATCTCGGTATGATCCTGGTTATGGTCCCTCGGTTGAACATACTCATTATCTCGCTCTAATAATTGAGCCTCATTAACAACATCTAAATAGAGAGAAAATTTATGAGAAATGAGATATTGTCGTATCTTGGGGTTTCAAACCTCTCGTAAACATCCGCGTCATCGTTCCTCATTCTCCACCAAATGAGGTGCAAACACGGATAACTCTCGCAAACTTTGCCTCGTCTTTGAGACATCGTCATGTTGTTTTGTTCTAATCGATGAACTCCACCTCCTTCATATATTTAACACTTTCGGGAAAGTATTTGTCATTAAATAGTTTCAAACGTCTCCCAAGACATCTTGCCGAAAAGTACCGATGGTACGCGCTCACGCAGACTCCACCAATGAGTCCGCCTTCGCCACGGAACATAAAGGTGGCGAATGGAACCTTCTGTTCCTCCGTGCATCCCAAGACATCGAATATCTTGGTAATTTGCTTGACCCATGTTTCGCCATGATCGGATCGGCTTTCCCTTAAATTCGGTGGTCCCAACTCTTTGAATCGCTTGCATTTGTGACAACCCATGAATTGCTATCATTTCTCCTCAGTATTTTGAACACGAGTCTCCTCGTCTAATTTTGCATGAACCGCAAAAAAAGCTTCTAAACATCCCTCGTTCATCATCTCGCTTTTCGGTGGTGTTGTTGTTCTGGGAGGAACATTGCCACGACTGCTGCACGTTCTCCTCGTTGGTGAGTCTGAGCGTCTCCACGGTCTCATTTCCATTGTTAATATTCTCGATCGACATTCTCAAATATCGTCATAAAACAAGGGATAATTAAGGAAATCAATATATCACATAATATTCTTATATCTTGACCAATTAACAAATAAGCTTAGGTAGACACACTAGCGAAGGATTTACTCGTCTCTCCCTCCTAGTTCTATTCCCCGATCTCCTTGGAGATCATATCCCTAAGCTCGATACCAACTATGGCGCCCCCAAAATAGGTATACATCACCCATTCTCGAGTTGTCAATACATGGTACGTAAAACAACTACAACTTTATTATTACAACAAGAAAGCGTGAGTTTGAATACAAATATTATCTTAGAAAGCAATATCTATACTCAAATAAATCCTCATCACATTTATTGATACATTATTTTACAAAAATGGTGAGGACTACTAAACAACTCTATCTAGAACCTTCATTCCATACCCCGAGCTCGTACTCGCTTATATTCTCGCCTCACGAGAAGAAAAATGGAACAAAAAGGAAAAGGGTGAGCTCAATTAGCCCGGTAAAGAATATTATGACTAAGATAATATACAACAAATTATCATTAGTCTTCACAGGAAAAAACTAATAGAATACAATAGACAACAAGTTTTTAAACCAATATTCGCAGTGAAATAATAATTCATTAGAAGAGTTAAGTAGAGAATGCAAACTACTATCTTCTATGTATGAATTTAAAAGTTCGTCAAATCTATCTTTTATCCTGTAACATCAATCAATATATATCCGAATCAAATATTCAACTTTGCACTACTGAGCCAAAGATATTCATCGATTAGTCATGTTCATCTAAACACTGTTCATCTTTTGACTACGGCCAAAGATATTCATCGATATCATTCATCTTTGCACTACGGGCCAAAGATATTCAATAATATCATTATTTAAGGCGAGGATGATGAAAATATTTTTAAAGAAAGCGAATCCGGTGAAACAAAATGACAAGGATTAAAGATTAAGGATTCAGTACTTTGTTTTATCCATGTCCAAAAATACCTCAAAAATAATCATAGTGGTGTAAAATTCAAGAATGATCAAAACATGGATACAATCAAAGCTAGTATCCACAATAGATATTTTTGAATGAAAGAAAAATTTTCATTTTTTGATGAATAGTCTCGTAGTATTCGTGAATAAGATCAGATATCGTGAATAAAGGCCAGTATCGTGAATAGTAACCAGAACACTAAAAGTTCCAAATTTGATTAAAAGTTCAGATCAATACTTGACATAATGATATTAGAATAAATAATATCATTTAAAAATAATAATATCCCTTACCTCACAAAGACAAGACTTCTAGTTGAAACAGGATATAGTTTATGACTTGAACTTGCACCATATATAGCAATACTCAAAGTATACTCAAAATACTCACAAGAATAAACTCGATAATATAGAGAGAAAACTTGATTTAAAGTGTAATTTTCAATTCTAACCTAAGCACCCTATTTATAGGAAAATGCTTAACACCAAAAGCGAGAAAATTTAATATAATAATAATATATATAATCAAATTTCCTACGCTTTAACAAATCTAGTCCAAACTTCAAACCACACATGTGCCAAAAAAAACAACAAAAACATTTTTCTTAATAAAAATAATTAAAACTTCCAAAAAATCAATTATTTCGGAGCTTCGGAACTTCAATAATTCATAATAAATAGCCCTTTTATCAAAAAATTCGAATCTCGCGCATTTTTATAGGAAATTCAATTCTCTACAACTTTGTAGAATAATGTTTTTCCAAATTCCAAACAGAAATTGACCAAAATCCACAAACGGGCGATTTTTTGTGTTATAATCAAATTTCGATCAATAAATGGGGTCCACCGGCATGTTTAACATGTTTTAAACATTTATTGCAACAAAAATACTCTTCCTCCTCGTATACTCATATATCCCACATTCGTTGTAAAAATATCACCATTATTATATTATTAAAATAATATATTTAAATGAATTATTTTATCGAGAAAAGATAAAATATTAATTTTCAACAATTGCCATTTTAAAATTTTCTCCATCTATATCCACATAAAATCAATATTTTCCTCATCATATAAATCAATAATTAATTATTCACAAATAATATTACTGAGAATCACAAGATCTTGCAACCGGTAGTTCCGGAAAGAGGTGCTTTCAATAAGAATTTTTCTCATCTTGCAAGCATGATTAGGTGACCAAACCTCTCCTTAGATAGAACTTTCTAGACACATTGCCAATAATGTTATCTAATAATATTATTAGGATAATATGAATTATTGCATCGATAATGGAAAATCTTTGTGTAATGACAATTTATCAAAAAACAATAATAATATAAAATATCAATGCAAAGAATTATTGAATCAATAAAATAAAATATTTGAGCAATAATTCTCGTAACCATTATTGAGTAGTGCCTTCTTACGTAAGAATCAATAATTGGTGCAATCTGAGTATCTTCTTGTGTTTAACCACCGAGTATTTTAACAAGATTAATTGAGAATAACTACGCCATTATTTTTAAACAACTTATTTTTGTCGTTTTCTTCATCCAATCGCTTTCCGTTATGGGGCCCACAAAAAATCTTTATCGCTAGTAAATACGAATATTCCCCGACAATGAAGAATATTCCACGACCAAACGAATATTCCCAAACAACAATGAATATTTTATAACCACTTGCTTATTTTGAAATATTTTTGCGTATTTTACCCATAACTATTCACATTAATCAAATCAACCTTTACTATTTCAAAATAATAAATAGAAAATTAAATTTCATTAATAATAAGTTGGGGTCTTATATATACCTTATTTGATCTGGGTTCTACCCATTCTTTTATTTCTCTACTTGCATTTCAAGCGAATAAATTTGACTCCGGAGAAATTAGACTTTGACTTATCTGTTGAAACTCCATTGAGAGAAACCTTCATTACATCCACTGTTTATAAGTCTTGTTTGATTCAAATTGGTACCCTCACATTACCTGTCGATCTTATTTCATTGAAAATACTTGCATTTGACGTGATTCTAGGGATTGATTGGTTAACTACTCATCATGCAAAAATTGATTATTTTCGTAAGGTTGTTAGTTTTCATATTCCTAACCAACCTATTATGCGAATTCAAACAACTAAACCATTAAAATCAATTAATGTCATTTCAAGCCATAAATCTATTCATTTATTGAAAAACAGATGTCAAGCTTTCTTAGCTCATGTCACGGATCTAAACAAAAATACGTCAGTTTTGAATGATATTTCTGTTGTTAATAAATTTCCTGAGCGTGAAATTGAATTTTGTATCGACCTTGAACCCGGTACAAAACCCATTTCCAAAGCCCCATATCGAATGGCTCCTATTGAACTTCAGGAGTTAAAGACCCGATTCTTGAGGAATTGTTAGACATTGGTTTCATTCATCCTAGTACGTCTCCTTGGGGTGCTCCTGTTCTATTCGTGAAGAAGAAAGATGGGAGTATGCGACTTTGTATTGATTATCAGGAGTTGAATCATGTCACCATCAAAAATAGGTACCCATTGCCATGCATTGGTGACCTGTTTGACCAATTGCAAGGCGCCAAATTCTTTTTAAAGATTGATCTTCGTTCAGGATATCATCAATTAAAGATTAGAACCGATGACATTCCAAAGACGGCTTTCAGAACTCGGTACGGGCATTATGAATTCTAGTCATGTCCTTTGGATTGACTAATGCTCCTTTGCCTTCATGGATATGATGAACCGAGTATTCAAGGAATATTTGGATCATTTTGTGGTCGTCTTTATTGATGACATCCTCATATATTCAAAAGCCGTGAAGATCATGAAAGCAACACTTGGGGTGATACTCCAAAAGCCGTGAAAATAAGCTATATGCCAAGTTGAAGAAATGCGAGTTCGGCGGCGAGGAAGTTGCATTCCTTGGGCACGTGATATCAAATCATGGGATATCTGTTGACCAAGCAAAGATTGAAAGCAATTCAAGTGAGGAGCAACCTAAATCGATGGCCAAGAAATCGTAGCTTTCTCGACTTAATTTGGTTATTATCGGAGATTCGTAGAAGGGTTTTCTCGAATCGCTACTCCATTAACTCGGTGACTCGAAAAGATCTGAAAATTCGGTTAGGCGTGGAATATGAGAAGAGTTTTCAAGAACTCAAGAGGAGACTCATTTAAAGACTGTTCGACAATACCATCGGCTCGGAGGATTTGTCATCTCTGATGATGCTTGGGCAAAGGGTTAGGATGTGTTCTCATGCAACATAGGAAAGTCATAGCCTTTATGCCTCACGACAACTCAAAGAATATGAGAGGAATTATCCTACTCATGATCTAGAGTTGGCATTTGTCGCGTTTTAACGCTTAAAATTTGGAGGCATTACGTATGGGGAGAAAGTGGAGATCTATACGGATCATAAAAGCCTCAAATATTTCTTCACTCAAAAGGAACTCAACATGCAGCAGAACGATGTTGGCTCAAAGCTGATGAAAGATTATGATCATACTATTCAATACCATCCTGAAAAAGTGAACATAGTAGCTGATGCGCTGAGTAAAAGATCATATGTGGGTACGAGTGTAATATTGTCAACGCAAAGGCCCATTTTGTATGACTTGCAAAGGATGGAGTTAGAGATAAAGACTCAGGACCCATGTGTGATGATGGCGAATATCTGAGTAGAGCAGACTTTAATCGATAAAGTTAAAAGTTGCTCAAGCTTCTGGACACTGAAGGCCGATGCGTATGAGGAAGAAAGTACAAGAAGGTGCTATCTTAGGAAGCAAGAATCGATGAAGAAGGAATACTTGAGTCAACTCCGGACTTTGTGTTCTAACAACCCTAATTTTAAGTATAAAATCATGATGGGGCGCACAACACACCGTTTGCAATCCATCACGGGAGTACCAAAATGTATCGTGATCTTGACATACATTTTGGTGGAGCAATATGAAGAGAGAGAGCGAGAATTTATCTCAAGTTGTTTAACTTGTCAGCGAGTCAGTCAGGCGGAGCATTAAGTACCAAAAGGTCCATTGCAACCACTTGAAATTCAAGAATAGAAGGGAGCACATTACCATGGATTTCGTTCTTTGGTCTTCCCAAGGTTTCTCAAGGCATAGATGCAATTTGGGTCATTGTTGATAGATTGACCAAGTCTGCTCATTTCCTACCTATACGAGAAACTTATACACTTGAACGTCTTGCTCGTATGTACATAAACGAGATTGTAAGACTGCATGGTATGCTAGTATCCATAGTTTCTGATTGAGACCCAAGATTCACTTCAAGATTTTGGGTTAGTTTGCAAAAAGCTATGGGCACGGATTTACGATTTAGCTCGGCATATCCTCAGACGAACGGACAGTCGGAGAGGACCATTCAAACTCTTGAAGATCTATTAAGACTCTGTGTCCTTGACTTCAAGGGAAGTTGGGATAAGTTCTTACCATTGGTGGAGCTTTTCTACAACAATAGTTATCAATAAAGTATTGGCATAGCTCCATTTGAGGCGTTGTATGGAAGAAAGTATCATTCTCCAGTATGCTGGGATGAGGTGAGTGAAGCAACGTTGTTGGGACCGGAGTTGGTACATATGACTACGGAAAAGATTTAAACGATCCGACAACGTATAAAAACCTCACAACATCGACAAAAGAGTTATGTTGATCTTCATCGAAAGGACGTGGAATTCGATATTGGAGATCATGTGTTATTACGTGTTGCTCCATGGAAGGGAGTTACGAGATTTGGAAAGAGAGGAAAGCTCAACCCTCGATTCATTGGCCCATTTTTAATCCTCGATCGAAGGCGAGGAGCGTGGCGTATAGACTCGCTTTTACCGCCATGTATGTCTCGTGTTCATAACGTTTTTCACATATCTATGTTACGTAAATATGTGAAAGACCCGAACCACATTATTGAATTAGAACCAGACGAGATAGAGGAAGATTTAACGTATGAAGAGTTACTTGTTAAAATCTTGGATAAAAAGGATCATATTCTACGCTCCAAGGTTATACCTCAAGTCAAAGTTTTGTGTTGAAACCACGATGTGGAAGAAATGACCTGAGAGTTAGAATCTGAGATGAAATCAAGATATCATTACCTCTTCGATATACCAGGTACGCACCCTAATTTCGAGGACGAAATTTCATAAGGGAGGTTGTAAGACCCCAACTTTTTGAATAAAGATTAAATTTTCTCGAAATATATTTTTGAATATTATGGTGTGGATTTGATATAATGTTATAGTTGTGGGTAATATTTACAAATTTTGCAAAGTACGTAAGTTGTTATATAATATTCGATTGGTCGGGGAATATTCGTTTTAACGGGGAATATTAAATACAATGGCACAATCATTGGAGGACCCCCACAACGGAATTATTGTCGGATTGAGAAAACGACAAAAATACTTTATGAAAATAACGGCGGAAGTTTTACCGTTAAATGTTGAAACACCCGGTGTTAAAAGTACAGTAATACGCGTGGTTGCATAGTAGCACACGGTATTGATTATTGATGCTTAAGTGAGAAGTCACTCAGTTATACTCAATTATTGCTACAGTAATTGCTGCATCATATCTCTCATATTATTGATTCAATTATTGTCACAGTATCATTTGCATAATATATTATATTATTAAATCAATAATTGAGACGACAAAGTTATTCATATTATTATTTGCAATATTGACAATGTCTAGAAGTTCTGTCAAGGAGAGGTTTGGTCACCTAATTGCGCGTTAATAAGGAGAAATCCTTATCGGAAAACCCCCTCTTTCACAGGAGCGATTGGTTGTTAAATATTGTGAGTTATAATATTAATGATGAATAAGTTGTGTTGATTAAAATGAATTTTGATAGTTCCATTATGTTGGGATTATTAGTGTTGGTGGAAATCGACATCTATTAGATGATAATTGATGTACAGGGGTTATATTGATAAATCGGGTAATTTATCGGATAAATGAGCAATTAATTGCTACTAATTCACATGCTTATATAACTATTTGTTCACATGTGTACTATTGAATCACATTATTTACTATTAGGGGAGTTGGTGCAAGATTGATAATACTTGCATGACTAAGTTAAAAATGGAGGTATAGATGGAGGTCTTATCTTGTAATTCATATTTTTCACAAGATTATACTATTGATTCACATGATTGAACTATTGATTCACATTATTTACTATTAGGGGAGGTGGTGCAAGTTTGATAATACTTGCGGGACTAAATTAAAAATGAAAAAAAAGTTGAAGGTATCAGATTGTAATTTTTCGAGCCCCAAAGCGATGCGATTATCGAAACTATATTTTTCTATAAATAGAAGCTCATTCTTCCTTCATTTCTCACCAATTCACAAAAGCTTTAGAAGCAATTATTATATAGAGAAATTATAGAGAGAAAGAAGAAGAGAAGTCTGCTACCTCCTTTATTCCGATATTCGCTTTTTTCAAGGTAGGGAGTATTATTTCTTTTTATCCATGAAGAGAACTTACATTATTCCATTCTTTATTATTATATTGGAATAACTTTTGTATCTGTGAGCTACCCTATACTTGGTGAAATTCTTTTGTTATTCCATTCTTTATCATTACATTTGGAACATCACATGCATGCATTTACATGGGACCTAGTTCCATTATTTATCATTCTATTGGAACATCTCATGCATGTGTGTTCTACAGGACTGGTTAAAATCTTTATTATTACTCATTAGAATATCCATACATGCGTTTCTGTGGGACTGATTAAAATCTTTATTATTATTTGCATTTGTGCGTTTTCGCTGGACTAATTCAATTATTTATTATTACATTGGAATAACTTTGTTTGTCTTCTTTATCGCATGTACTGGTGATTTCTTTTGTTATTCCATTCCTTGTTATACTCGGTTGGTTAAAGTTTTGACTTCTATACTCCATGAAATTAGTGGAATATCCTTGATATTTGCGCTTCATCGATATCTTTTCATGGAAATATTTCTTGAGCATTCTTGAATTTTACTCTACAAAGCAAGATTATCATGTTGACAATTTAGACATTATTAGTTCTGTATAAATTAATTCTTGAACTTGTTTTATTGAATTCTTATATCATTGTCATCATCCTCGTGTTTATATTTTTTGAAAGTCATTTGTGGCTCTGTAGTGCATAGATGGACTTGGTATGATTATGACCGAGGATTATTGATTGTAATCATGGCCGTAATGTTACAAATAATGTGGTAAAAGTCCTCATTGGGCCGTAGTGCATTGATGGGCCGAGTTGTTGGCATGATCATGACCATTAATGAATACACAAATATTCTTGGCCCGTAGTGCATGGATAATTGTGGTCGTGATACTAAAGAATCTCCTTGGACCAGTAGTAGTGCGAGGGGGTGATTCGATGATGTGGATTATTTATTAAGTGAGTCCCAGTGATAAAAATGATGAAAAACCTTTTAAATCATAAAAGATAGTAGATTTTATTCTCTACTTGACTCTTTTAATGGATTGCTTGTTCATTGCAGTTAAACTTGATGTTTGTTATATTGTATCGGTTTAACAACTTTGTTTTAAAGCTAATGATAATTTATTACGCATTATCTTAGTCATAATATTTCCTACTTGGGCTAGTTGAGTTCACCTTTTACTTTCATTGTTCTCTTTAGGAAATGAGAAGCGTAGCGAGGACTAGTCGAGAGCGGGTGACGGACGAGATGATAGCATTAGTAGTCCTCACTATTCAGTGAAATAGTGGGAAAATAAATGTAATAATATTGAATTTGAGTTTGTATATTGTTTAGACGATAATATTTGTATTAAAACTCACAGCTTATGTTTTGTCGTACTTTGCACGACAGTTGTATAATTAAGTTGTATTTGTATTCTGTACCATGTATTTGGCGACTCAGGATAGGTGATGTATACCTATTTTGGGGGCGTCACATAAGTTGTAGTTGATAAACTACGAATCAGGCAAGTCTTTCAGTTCCTATTTGATATATGAATTTGATAACTGTTAGTTGAGCTATATTATGTTATAAGAATGTTGATGTATATATATGAAATGCATATGAGATATGTATGAAATGTAAAAGTTGATCTTTGATGATATACTTGTGAAGTAAATTTCTATGCATGTTATGTGTGAAGCAACATGCGTAGTTAATATTAATTGATTGTGAATGCATGAACTGAATATGTTATTATATGTTATGTGTTGCATGAAAACTGTTAGAATTGCTGGGCTGTCGAGCTCACCCTTGTAAATAATCACTTTTGCAGGTTAAGGACTCGCGGTAAAGATTTCGTGCTTCTTGGTTGACAAAGTAGATAGTTTCGCAACGAAGGATACTATTTAGATTATTACTTGAACCATGTTTAGGTTCTAGGAGTGTACTTGATATATACTTACGATGTTTAATACTTGTTGTATTGTAATGATGTATTAGTTAATACATAGAGGATATCGAATCAAGATGTAAAATCTTATACAGTAATTCGAATAGAATTTGATTCAAGGTTATGTAATTGATTTAAGTTAAGATATCAATAAAAGATTATTTTTCAAATGAGATTGAAAAAGTTAAATTATTCCGCATATTTATATAATATCAAATGTAATGTAATACAGGAATAGTAAACGACCAGAATTAGAAACTTATAAAAGTTTGGGGTCATTGTGCAGATCCTAGAAATGGAATGAATTTATATTCTAAATTGTAATAAGTAAAGTTTTATTCATTAAGTTATGAATGAAAAATATAAATAGTTTGACGATAGTAGTATCGTGGCGGACTGGATCTGAAGTTCGAAGGAACCCGGATTTGGGGGCGTCATAGAAACTCCTTTCTAATTTCATTCTGCCTTAGCCAAGAACCACTGGGTTGTTATATATCGAATCACATAGGAAATTCTCTTCCTAGAAGAGGTAGATTCTTTGTTGATCATTCATTATCTTCATGCACAACTTATTATACCCAAGCATACCCTTTGATATACCTTAAGGGTCTTAAGGAACATGTCAAAGTATAACTCATCATACACAAGATATTATGATGATATCAAGTCTAAGGATCACTTGTACTACTATCACTATATGAATTCCTATTGACATGCAAGAAAAACTCCATTAAGGTATTCCTTAACGAGTCATGTTCAGTGAACTTATTCTCCAATAAGCACCTACATACTTGCTTTAGTATCTCCACATAAATGATCATGAGATCAATCATCCTCATCTAATGAGCAAGCAATGTATGTACCAATCTATCCGGATTCACAATTTCCTTTTTTAGGAATCCAACGATTGAGAACAATTTTAGTTTGTGTGCTATCTAAGAATTTAGATCTCATTAGCATGATTATCATTATAATTTTAAAATCATTGCTCAAAACTATGGGTTTATCACATATTATAAAATAAAACCATGTAGATAAGTTAAAAGCTTTTAATTAAATAATTCTTTTATTAATAAATGAATAAGATTGTTACAAAGCATATGCTTTATCATCATACATGATTGGCTTGTATGCATACTACTTTCAATAGGTGTTTTACTGCTTCGCCCAAAAGAACTACTTCCTTCGGTAATCCCTTTAGGTTTATGAAAATTTGAAATAGATTTATTATTTTGTAAATTGCCTCAGTAATACTCCCGTGTACTCTAATTGTTGAAATAGCCTCGTTCATCTTTCAAGGTTTAAAAAACCTAACAAATCCCCTTATCTCCTTTTTCAATCCTCCCACAAAACATTTAACAAAATACGCCTCATCTAATCCTGGATTTTTAGCCTCAACAAGTGATATAAGAAACTCAAATCTCTTTTGATAATGGGCTACTGAAAAGATTTGTTGTAACCTATTGAATTCAATCAAGGCATTACTATAGGAAGTTTCCCCAAATCTGATTTCTACATTTTCCACAAAATGTTTCCATGACGCATTGGAATTAGACTTAAAATAGGCAAGAAGCCAAGATCCAGCCTCTCCCGCAAGATGTACAGCCACACTTCTCAACCTCATTAAATCATTCATAGGATAGAATTGGAAGAAATATTCACATTTCATTACCCAAATTTTAATATCCAATTCATTGAAAATGGGAAAATCAAAACGATGAGTTCTTTGACTCGGATTTCCAATAGTAGAATAATGAACGAGGTTATGATCCCCATTTTCTACAGTAGTATGAGTTAAATCTATAAAAGATTCAGTAGGTTTTTCAGAAGCAATTCCTTTACCTTTAAGATTGTGTTAGAACTCAGCCATCATAAGTTCTATAGTACTATGCATATTGTTGAAATTATCTCTAATTCCTTCACTGAACGATGTAGCTGGTGATGACTATGTTAGGTTTGTATATAACGTAAACATGCAATCAAATTACACAAATATAACAGAAGCGCGATAAAAGCGGATTTTAAAATTTTATACAAACCATCACCACAATATTTCCGTGTGCTCAATTATTAATTATACGAAAGAGATAGAGAATCAAAATCATACCCTCGTAGAACGGTGCTTCTTTAGGTACGAGTTTAACTCCAAATCCTTCGTGTTCTCCTTAAATTCACTGGTTAGATTCATTCCTTTGATCAACGTTAGCCACCCAAGTGTTTGGCCTCTAGAGGTGATCTGCCAAGGAATAATATGTATTTAAGAATATGGGTGTTGACAAAACCCTAATTTCTATCTCTATAGAAATTGTAAGTACTCTCCCAACTATTAGAAGTGTGTGTAACCCTAACCCACATAATAAGACTCCTCTTATTTATAGATATAGGCAACCTTCTTAAACTATTTAGAAATAGGGATTTATTTTAATTAATTAAACCCTTTTAATTAATTAAGCTCCTAATCGAATAAGGAACTTATGAGAGTAATTTTATTAATTAATATCCAAACCCTTTTAGGAATTAAATAATAATAATAATAAGACTCCTCTTATTAATTTATATTTAATATTTCCAAAATATTAAATAATAAATATTAAGCTATTTAATGTATTCTATTACCATAGATTAAATTAAATATACTAAACTTATTATTACGATTATATCATTTACTTCTTAAATAAATATTTTCTTTTTGTGGTGTGACCATTTAGGTTCTCTATATTAAACCGATTGTGAATAAATCAATTAGAACAATTTTAATTTTATTTATTTAAATAAATTAAACTATTTAATTCATTTAAATAAATAATATTTATTCAACAATAAGGGTACGCCCCCTTAGCGATCAACGACTTTTCAGATAATATAGATGTCAACATTAATTATAAAAAGAACCTTTCAATAAATAGTTATTGTACAATTCAAACCTTCTACTATACAATGTCCCAATTAAATATAATACATGAAATTGTTGTCAGTTCTTATTTTATTTAATTATATATATTTCGATTCTCAAATGCTCAATTTAAAACAATGTAACTTAGAAATTACTTTCTAATTTCATTCTGCCTTGGTCAAGGTCTACTGAATTGTCATTTATCGAATCACATAAGACATACTCTCCTTGTGAAAGCCCCAGATCCGGGTCCCAAATCACCGCGGATCTGGTACAATCATTCTATAACTATTGCGGAAGATATAAACATAAATTGTTTATACATTACATTTACACACTAACCCCAAGGTCGAGTAACATTAACTTATACACAATTCATAACTTATTTGACTTACAATGTCATTAATATAAATTACTGTTACAAATTTTATCTGCACATATAAACTAAAGTTGGAACTGTCTTTGTCTTGTCTTGTATCTGACGTATTCGTCTTAATCTGCAAGGTTTATCATGATATAGCAAGGGTGAGCAACAGGTTTGCCCATCAAGTAAAAGTTTATTTGAGGATATGTCATAATTGAAAGAATTTGAATAATAGCTAACTAACATTCAACAATATAGTTGTGAACTAGCATGAACAAATTTTTATAACTGGACGACCAAGTCAATAGGAATTGAATGGTCAAGAAAGAACATGAACAATTTATAACTGGACTAGATGGTAATGAAGGTGATCAGCCTTTCATACCTGATGAACACATGCATTATTTACACAGAAAGCTATTCAACAATTCATAGACATGGTAATCAGCAATGATTAGCCATAAGCATAATTGAAAGTACAACTCGAGGTCGAGTTAAAGAAAACTTGCACAATAATTAGAGGTTGAGGTTAGGAACTTTTCAGTATCACCTCATCTTCGCTACAGTTTATATCGCTTTATCCGAAGATCGAATATTAGTAATATAGATCTCCAATATTAGAGTAATATCATCACAGTATAATACTATTATATATATATATATATATATAAAATAACTTAAACACATAACATATAACCCTATCAGTCCACAAACTACCTAAGACTTGGTATCAAGTCAAACTATTTCAGTCTGAGTTGAACCCGGTACAATTCTAACATCCCGACGGTCTAGTCAGACTATTCGTTAGCCTAATATTACTAAGACTTGGTCCAAACACTTAACAATTAACTTAGATAATTTTATTATCAGTCAAAGTATTTTTTAAAGGCTCGTAATTATTTTTAAGTAATTATTACCATTTATCACAATTTTTCAATCACTTATATCGTATTTATATAATATAAATATCACATTATTCTCTTATCATTAATATTTATTTATTATCAAATATTAATGAAATTCTCAACATAATATTATAAAATATTTATAATATTACAAAGTATTTTAACACCTTAATTTCTCATTTAAATGAATTTTAAACATTTAAATCCATTATCCGATAATTACCATAAACATTAAAATATTAATATTTTTCATGCAAAAAATCAAAAGTTATATTTTATAACTCAAAATATTTTCTAACCCTTAAATCATTTTTATATGATTTTTAAATCATTAATTCTATTTTCCATAATTTATTTAATATATTTATTAAATAAATTAATTACCAATAATATTTATTAATTAATGAAATTCATCGAAAATATTAAAAGTCATTAAAAATAACTTAAAATATTTTCTTATACCATAATATAATTTTTCATGATTTTTTCGTGTATTAAAATCATTTTTAAATAATTTATTTAAAATTATAATTAAATAAATTAAATACCATTAATATTCCAAAAATATTAAATATTTATGAAATATACTCAAAATCATCAAAAACCCATTTTTAGGCTTTAAAATAATTTTTAGGAATTTATTTTGTATTTTTCATAATTAAAAACTAATTTTCTCTATTTATTTAATAAAATAATTAATTTTCGGAAATTAAGTGTCACTAAAGGGCCCTATAGCGAAAGAACGTCGTTATAGGTGTTCTTGAACATGTCAGAACCCTCAAAGGCAGTCACAAGGGTGCTAGGTTTAACCACTCACAGATCATAGATCTTAAGGTTTCTGAGTTTGTGATTTAGTTAGGATTGTAGTACTAATGTAATACTAAAATCACCAACTGGTTTCATAGCAATTACATCACACAACAAAGATATCTAAGCCTCCAAAAATCATGTCAGATGTGTTCTTGAGTTTCTGGGTTGCCCAGAAACTCAAGCAGTGTCGAGGGTCTCTATTTGAACCTTGACTAATCCGGTCTCTGGTCATGTGCTAAGTGGTTTTATGATACCAAATGATAGTACTTATGTCGTAGCACAAGATTATAACACTAGTTCAGTGAAACAACATAACAGGTGAGAAATCAAGGTCGGTCAAAGGCTTGTCAGAAGCTGTTCTTCACGATTTCTGAGTTTTCAAGATTTCGTCATAGGCAGTTGGTCAACGCTACTTTGACCATGATTAATTTTGATTCTATACATGATAGGGGTGATCTAAGGACTTGATTGTGTAGTCATCATGTCAGACTATAACATCAAAACAACAACATGGCTTAATCACTTAAACACATTAAGATCTAAGGCTTTGAAAAGCTTGTCAGAGCTTTCTGGGCAAATCTGAGTTTTCCAGAACAGTTTGGTCATGGTCGGTCAACCGACTTTGACCACTTATAACTTGAGATCTAGACATGGTATGGGGTTAATTCCACTTCCAGTCTACTCTCTTCATGGCAAAGAACAAATCTATAACATAAAACACAACAAATCATTAACACACAAGGATCTATAAGCCCTGACATATGGCTGTCAGGCCATATTTTTGGGTTCATAGTCAGTCCTTAAAACTTGATTTTCTAACACCTAGATGTTATGGATCCTTGATGTAACATCTTGGATCACTCAATAACATCCCTTAACACAACGTTAAACAATAACTAATAACATCTAACATGAAACACATAGATTTACAAGGTTAGGGTTCTATACCTTTTAAAACTTTGATTTTGATTTCTGATCCTTGGTTACTGATCAAGGCTTGATACATGATGTTCATGGCTTAACTTCTCACTCCCTCTCACTCTAGATTTCTAAAAGTTAGAGAGAGAAAAGGCTTGGCAAGTATGAGAAGTAAAGTAAGATTTTTACTTAAATCTTTGATTTTTGATTCATGCATCTAAATGTGCAAAGTGGCACTTGATATCTGATCTTGGGAGATTTTAAGGCACATGGGATAAACAAGTGGTGATGAGTCACCAAGATTTCACAAATCTTTTACTTAAATTTTAAGAAAAGGGTATTTTAGTCATTTCGCACCCACTAAGGGTATTTTGGTCTTTTTCCCTATAATTTGAAGGGTATTTTGGACATTTCCCTTTTATTCCATAACTTATAACACTTGGCCATTTATACTTAGCTTTTGAATTCCCAAATTAGGGTTTCAGATTCCCAGAACTAAAATTAGGGTTTCTAGACGTATCGTTAGGGTTTCTAAACAGTCGTTAGAGTTTTCTAACTTAATAATCATATTCTTATTATAACTTTAGGGTTTGTCACAAACGTAACTTATCTGATCAAGATTTGATACTTATCCAAAAATTATACACATAAAAATTTACTGTCCACATAGATGATCACATATACCGACTCGTATACACTTAGATACTTAACCCTGATAATTCTTCACCAGAATTTTAAATCCACAAAAATCTTATACCTCATTACCAGATTATCACTACAATCTACCAAATCATTCAAGTCTTGCCCAAAAATTTTGAAATCCTTAAAATTCCTTCACATAAATGTCAAATCCATACACTCATTTTCAGTCTAGGTCTATCATATAACCTTTAATCCATCATTTAAGATTTAAATAAATATCTAAATTCTCGGGTTGTCACATTTACCCCTTCTTCTAAGAATTTCGTCCCCGAAATTCAACTTACACCTTATACCATATATACTTATATCATACAACTTACACCATTCATACACATCATCACATGCTACCCAATACGCCTCTCATAATAGTAAAAATTTTCAAATAGTGTTGAGGAGTCATATAGACTATGAATTTTCATTTTCGCAAAGGTTTATACAGAAATTCATCTACAGACCGTCTTATCTTACAGACATAGTGGGTAATTAGCTCGGTATGCCCTGTACTTATAAAGTATTGCTGATCTGGTCTGTTTCTTGTCACTGCCATAGGCACAAAATTTTACCTTAGTCTTATCGGATTCCGCACCAAAATAATTTGGTTCGAGAAAATTTTCAAAGAACGCTAAGAATTTTCATAAAAGTTGGTCTAGCCGAATCAAATAACTTAGACCCATATCAATAATCAATTTCAATCGAAATACGAATGTGTATAGCCAAACGCCGTTGGCAAATTAAATTTTAAAATAGTTTGAAAATGAAGCCATGATGACGTACTGTATTAATAGCCCGTTTGAGGATGCTGTCACCGAGTGACTTTGTCATAACACATCATACAATAGTGGAACAACGATTTTAGATCAAATTCAACACTAAGTATTCCTGTATTTACAACTCCATCAACTTTTTATCATCTCTGCACCAGATTACATGGTACATAAGTTATAAATAAAAATATATTTTGATATTTCAAATTATTATCGTCTAGCCGAAACAAGTAGCAAATACTATACTTTAAATCATTTAAAAATCTTTGCAAATTTGTTTTATCATCTCAACAGGTAACGAGGTGTCAGTGGCTCGAAGTCCACGCATACACAATGGTCACCAGGTGTTGAGAATAAAAATTCATTTTCAAAAGCACATAGTGCGTATTTAGCTTGATGTCAAAAATTTCGAGTCTAGCATAGCTAGAAGATTTGGAAAACCTATGTCTTCACTAATGATCAGTTGCTTAATCAGTATATCTATTCATATTATCCTCAATTCTCCATTCACACACAACTATTCCTAGTTTGTCAAACCACACTCATGAGTTCAGGAACTTTCCACAATCATATGAGTTTAAGAACTTGTCCTAGTCAGACCTTTGACGTCTATTCACTGAGGGGTTCATAAATATTTCATATAATTATGAGTCACGAACTTACCATAAGTATGAGTTTTAAGAACTCGTACTTAATCTTATATTCTCTACCTATACCCTACCTATCTATTATAGACATGTGAAAAGAATCACCTTCTCAACACGTATATAGCAAACAACGCGACACAAACATTTTAATAATTATTCTAACTCCCTTCTCAATACGAATTTTGTGTAATCCGTATCCATAATCCTTTCCTGAATATGTACCAATTCATAGTACAATTGACACACAACATTCTTGCTATAAACTTTTCAATCATTCGCTTGATCCTTCGCCATACTATAACCTTATCAGATCACGGGGTGATCTCATCATATATATATTACGATTCATTTTTATACTATGATCGTTTTGTTTTACGATCTCCTATCACTATACTTTTAGTCTTTTAGACTCGATCTATTCACCACTACCATTTAACTTTATTATAAGAGTTAGGGAACTCTGTAGCTTTTTAACTCGTCAAGATTCATCTATCTTACCGACACACTAACTCTATTTGAGTTAGTACTTATCCTAATCACTGCGGTTATTAGTCTCAAGTATTCCTACATAAGGTTCATAACCTACAGCTTTGATACTAATTGTAAAAGCCCCAGATCCGTGTCCCAAATCACCGCGGATCTGGTACAATCATTCTATAACTATTGCGGAAGATATAAACATAAATTGTTTATACATTACATTTACACACTAACCCCATGGTCGAGTAACCTTAACTTATACACAATTCATAACTTATTTGACTTACAATGTCATTAATATACAATATTATTACAAATTTTATCTGCACATATAAACTAAAGCTGGAACTGTCTTTGTCTTGTCTTGTATCTGACGTATTCGTCTTAATCTACAATGTTTATCATGATATAGCAAGAGTGAACAACAGGTTTGCCCAACAAGTAAAAGTTTATTTGAGGATATATCATGATTGAAAGAATTTTAATAATAAATGGATAACATTCAACAATATAGTTGTGAACTAGCATGAACAAATTTTTATAACTGAACGACCAAGTCAATAGGAATTGAATGGTCAAGAAAGAACATGAACAATTTATAACTGGACTAGATGGTAATGAAGGTGATCAACCTTTCATACCTGATGAACACATGTATTATTTGCACAGAAAGCTATTCAACAATTCATAGACATGGTAATCAGCAATGATTAGCCATAAGCATAATTGAAAGAACAACTCGAGGTCGAGTTAAAGAAAACTTGCACAATAATTAGAAGTTCAAGGTTAGGAACTTGCCTGTATCACCGACTACTGCTACACAGTTTATATCGCTTTATCCGAAGATCTAATATTAGTAATATAGATCTCCAATATTAGAATAATATCATCACAGTATAATACTGTTATATATATATATAATAACTTAAACACATAACATATAACCATATCAGCCACAAACTACCTAAGACTTGGTATCAAGTCAAACCATTTCAGTCTGAGTTGAACCCGGTACAATTCTAACATCCTGATGGTCTAATCGGACTATTCGCGAGCCTAATATTACTAAGACTCGGTCCAAACACTTAACAATTAACTTAGATAATTTTATTATCAGTCAAAGTATTTTTCAAAGGCTCGTTGTGACGCTCCCAAATTTAGGTACTTGAAACCCGAACTCGGTGCTTCACGATACCATTTCTACGAGCGGAATAATACTAATAATAATAACAATAATATAAATACCAAACTTAATTTACATATACCAGAGTCTAATCCCAAGTATGCGACCTTTAATCATTCATTACATGATAATTAATAGATATCATTGTCATAATAAAGTCAAACTATTACATAATATAGCATAAGTTTATTCTATTTGCTTTCCTTTTCCCTTGTCCTGGCCTGAACCTTCCGGTTGATCACGCTTAGATGAAAACATTTAAAATTTAAAGTAAGGATGATCATTTGATTGCCCAGCAAATAATAGCAATAATAAATATAAGCTGAAAAGATTAAATATTTTTTTTGAACGACATTTTTACAACGAATCAACAGTTGTGAAGTAAGCTGAACCAATAATAATAACATATCAAATCTATCTCAAAATTTTGAAACTACGTACTGACTATAAATAGAGAGCAGTCGACAGACTATGAACTTTGTTTTCAATTTTTGCTAAGGTTTAGCAGAACTTCATCCGCAAATCGTCATAACTTACAGGCACGAGGGTGATCATCCCAATGCGCCCTGTATTGATTAATACTACATGCAAGAACGATATTATCGTTCATCTTATCCACCTTAATTGCACAAAAGTTTTCCCCATATTCGGGATGTTCATACTTAGTCGGGAATCCGAATCAAAACAATTTGTTTGGATACAATAAAGTTCTATCATGTTCAACGATATTTTTAAATCTGTGTCTAGCTGGGTCAAATAGCTTAGACGACTTTTGTGACACCCCCAAAATTAGGTATACGTCACCCATCTTGGGTCACCACTTACATGGTACATAAATTCAAATACAACTTACTAATATAAGCGTAGCAGTACAATACGACATAAAGCGTGAGTTTGAATACAAATATTGTGTCTACTAGATATTATACAAACTCAAAAGGAGTCCTCATTATAACTATTATCACACTATTTCATAGAATAGTGAGGACTACTAATCTTATCCTCCTGGACCATTACTCCGCTCCCCGACTCAAATAAAATTTATGTTCTCATTTTAGAAGAGAGCACGGTGAAAGAAAAGGTGAGCTTTAATCTGGCCAAAGAAGAAATATTATGACTAAGATAATGCGCAGAATAAATTATCAATAGTCTTCAACAATGTTAAAGCGATAAAATACAATGACAATGGGTTTAAGCTGAGCAGAATATCTAATCCATTTAAAAGAGTCCAAGAGAGAATAAAATCTACTATCTTTTAGGTTTTAAAGGTTTTCATCATTTTTATCATTGAGACTCGAATTTTAATAAATAAACCATCACATCTAATCATCCTCGTACTCACGGTCGAGGATTTTCATCAAATTATCGATGGTCGTGACTATCTTAGAATCACCCTCATCCATAGTATACCAAAAACTATCCATCATGCATTCTGATGCTGCCATCGGGACTTTTTGTCACATCATTTATAAAGCGGTCGTGATTATCTTAGAATGATCCTCAGTAATAATCATAAGTTTCATCTACGCGTAAAGGCATAGATAACTTTCAACATAATATAACATGGGATGATGACGATGATGACATAATAATAATTGATAAAACAAGTTCAAGAATTAATTTATCCAAGAACCAATAACGCCCAAAGTTGTCAACACGATCTTCTTTCAGAGAGTAAAATTGAGAAGAACGCGGAAGAATATTTCCATGAAAAGAATCTTTGGATGAAATCTGAATATCGAGGATATTCTACTAATTTCATGAAAGTATAGAAGTCAAAGTTTTAACTAATTGGGTATAATAAAGAATGGAATAACAAAAGAAATCACCATGCATGCGGTCTTGATGTAGGCAGAGTTATTCCAACAGAATAATAATAACGGAACAAGGTCGGGTGAAATTCACAACCAAGCGAGGATGATCCAACAGAATAATAAATCTTTGAATAATAAACAATGGGCAGCGTTAGGTGTAAAACACATGATACGTGATATTCCAAATGAGAATAATAAATGCGGAATAATAAGCAATGGAGCGGAATCCAGGTGTAAAACACACGCATGAGGATATTCCAATGAATAATAAAGAATTGAATAATGAGAAGAAAATCACCAAGTATAGGGATTCAGCGTATCTGAGTTATTCCAAGAATAAATAAGAATGGAATAATATAAAGATTTCACCAAGATAGAAATTATCACAGCGTATACGAGGTTATGATATATAAGATGCCACTTTTACGAGTTATTCCAATGAATAATAATGAATGGAATATGAAGTTCTCTTCATTGAATAAGAAAAAGAATAACACCCCTTACGAATACAACAAATAATATTTCCTACTAGTAAAAGTTACACCTGGATATCAAAGTAGTGAAAGCACAGAATCTTTCTTCTTGCTTTCTCTATAGATTTTTCTCTATATATAAACTCTCTATAATTTCTCTCTCTGTAGTTTCGATTGAATTCGTAAGAAAATAATGAAGGAATGAGTTTTCTATTTATAGGAAAATAGAATGCGTAGTAATTAATCCATTAAGCGGTCAGGATTGATTTACTTTTAATCGGCGATCATTCATATTTAAAGAAAATCTTTTAAATAAAATATCATATATTCTATTTATATAAAATATTTTACTTATCAAACATTTATCGCAACACTACGCAAAACACTACGCAACACTATCATAATAAAATATAATATATTCTATTTATAGAATAAACTTTAATAAAGATTACATTTTACATGAAAAGATGTTTACGTTTTATTACGTAATAATAATACGAATAAAACAAAACGTCATTATCATTATAATAATTCATATTATTAATCGATGATAATGGAATCAAACCGGTGACTTCTCACATAAAGATTGATAATCAATCAAGTGTATACTACGCAACCACACGACGTACATTGTCTTTTACTTCTTAGAGTATTTGATAGTATCAACCAGTAAAACTTCCGTAGTTATTTCAATAAAATATTTTTGTCGTTTTCAATCAGATAATATTTACATTTGTGGGGAATTCACCAATGATTGGTAGTTATATCACGAATATTCATCGCTAAACCTAATATTATCCCACCAATCGAATATAATATAACCACTTACATACTTTTGCAAAATTTATAAATACTATCCACAACTATAATATTATCTCAAATTCACACCATAATATTAAAAATTATTTCGACAAAATTTAAATCTTTATTGATAAAATCTAGGGTCTCACAACTTTTAATTAATGTATACATACCAGAAATCAATAAATATGTATCAATATGTGATTAAATACAATAATTATCCAAGTGAGGTCACTTGTATAACCATGCTTCGAAATTAACGAACAGAATATATATCTTGATTTATAATAACAGAATTAAAAAACTTGTACAACAGATTATAATCTAATAACTTACTTATACAGAATCATTGCATAACTATATACCATAAAATGGAGAGAGAATAAAGTATCAAATATCAAGTTCAATTTGCAGCTGCAACCCCAACACCTCCTGCTGCCCGGAGAACGAGCAATACCTACAACGACGTCATCATCACGGGAGGAATTCCCTCTTCTCAATAAATTCCCTCTTCTCACTAAGTCCGAGCCTACCAAAGGGAGAAATTGATGGTTGCTGACTAATCGAATTCCCTTTTCTCACTAGACAACGTCCCAAGAATCCTAGAATCACATTCCTATCCGTCTCTCTCTTCTAAATTTCAAATTCATCCATGGAAGCTTTACTCTGCATGAAACTTGGGGACCCAGCAGAGCCTCCAAATTCATCTGAAAACTTGGCACTCTCTATCTCAACATCTCACCCAATCCCTCAATTGGATTCACCCACTTCCGTCAGAGTTCGACTCAAATCCACCAACTTGAACTTCGCTCTCCAAATTTTGGGAAAGTATCAAGAAAAGTTCCCATTACCATTTGTACTAGGCTCTGATTTCTCCGGCATCGTCGAATCGATCAGACCCAACGTGACCAAATTCAAGGTCGGCGATCTTGTTTGTGGTTTCGGCTCCGTCGGTTTCTTTACTCAATTCATCGTCGCCGATGAGAATGATTTGTGAGTTAATATATACAGATACATAGATATAGATACCTTTTTGTCATGCCCATTATGTCCCTATCTCAGTTAACCTAACAGAAAAAGGATAGAGGAACACTTGTGCTAAAATAAAATAAAATTAGGAACAGTTTAAAACAAATATGACAAATAAAAGGGTCATATTTACAATTTAGTCTCGTGTATCGACTTAATTCCCAATAAAAAGACTATAATACTCATACCCTCTATTCCCGACAGTTTCCTCTATAAAACTGATCAGCAAGCCGTCACCGTAGAACGAATGCAACTCTGTTCCGCGCGTCACTTTCACAGTCATGGCCACCAGGTACAATTCCTCTCTTTATATATATATATATTAGTGTTTTTATATACAATTTATATATATATTATATATATTAACAGGCGAATGAGAGTATTCAAGCAATGGATGAAACTCCAAGGAATAGATTGTAGCGACGCACTCGACCTCATCGAAGAAGAAGAAGGAAACGACGGCGTATTGGTGAGAGCATTGTGCGATTTACACGAAGGAGACCTGGTGGCCACAATACCTAAACAGAGTTGCCTGACAATGAAAACGTCAGTTGCTCGGCACGTGATCGAAGACGCTGGGCTCCATGGCTACCTGGGCCTCTCCGTTGCGCTCATGTATGAGAAGAGCTTGGGCCCCCGATCTCCTTGGTTTGGTTATCTTTAGCTCTTGGCCCAATTTGGTGAGCCCATTCCCTTGCTCTGGTCTTTTCAGGAACTTGATTCTCTGCTCTCCGGAACTGAGCTCCACAAGGTTATTTCTTTTTCACCCTCAATTTATTTCATATATATATGTATATGGGCTAGTGTTATATATATATATATATATATATATATATATATATATATATATATTTATGGAGTTAATTAGAGTAATGTAGATGATAATAATTTAATGGGGTGTCTCCTTTTTAGCTAACTATTTATAGATTATAATTATTTCTGAGTTTGTATTTGGAAAGTCAAAAATTGGGTTGAATCCAATGAAGTTACTATTTATTCTTGAAGGCATACTCTGTGTTAGCGTATTTTTAATTAATTAGAATAATGTAGATAGTACTATTTATTTTTTAAAGGCATACTCTGTGTTAGTGTATTTTGAGTTAATTAGAATAATCTAGATCATATAAATTTAGTGGGCTGCTTCCTTTTTCAACTAAATACTTATAGATTGTAATTATTTCTGGGTTTGTAATTGCAAAGTCAAAAATTGGATTGAATCGGATGAAGTTGGGATTTATTCTTGAAGGCATCCTCCTCAGGCCTCAGTCAGCAAATGGGGACCCTATTATAATTGTTAGTATTTATTTATTTCATGCATATTAAGGTTTATATTGGACATTATTAGCTTTTCTTTTGAATAGACTTTTTTTTTTCTTTTTTCAGTATTACATTTTAGGACTTAAATTTCTTATTGGGAAAATACTGAAAAAAATTGTGTTCAAGTGAGTTGAGCAAGCCTTAGAAATGTCAACAAGTCAAATTGGACTCCATTTCCGGAAAAGTGGTCTGCATGTATAATTTTGTCACAAAGTGAAGTGGTTTCTTTACTGCTAATTCATATGATTGTGGTTAATATTTGGAACTTTGTGATTCGAGTAGTACTATTTTTTTGTCTCAATCTTACTTAAATTTGGGTTATTTCATAGAACTTTTGGTGTGACAATTTGATGTAGGACAATTAGCTTTGGAGTTTGAGTAGGAGTTAGATAGGAAGCGGGAAAGGAGAACCAGTATGAGGAAACAGTCATAATTCCCGAAGACTGGAGTTGTTCCTGAAGAGTTGGGTTCGATTGGCTTCTAGAGATGTCTTCGGGTTCGGAGATGGCGTCATGGCTTCGGGAGATCGAAACTTCTTTGGAATTGGCGTCATAACTTCGGAAAGGCTGGATTAATTATTATTATTATTATTATTTAGTTCTTTTATGGTAATAGTATTTTATTAGGTAGTAAATCTTTTATCATTAAGTTGTTTCCTTTTAGGATTTTATTTCTAGAGTTTGTTAGAATTCTTTTTGCATCCCTAGGAAGTTTGTTAGAATCCTTTTCGCATCCCTAGGAGGATTTTATTTATATTTTTTATTTCCATATTTCTAAGAATATTCTAGAGTGATTTGGAGATAAAGTTTTGCTAAGCTATATAAACCCGGCTTGTGGGTTGAGAGTATCATTGATGAATATTATCTTTTTCAATTGAAATTGTATTATTTTCTAGTGGATTCCAGTTTGTGTTCTTAGAATTTACGCTAGTAAATTCTTTTTGCTTTCCGTTCTGCGTCAATTGGTATCAAAGCCAAGGATTTTGCTTTGTCAATGGCCAATAACGAAGGCAGGAGAGATATCTTTAACGACTCTGGTCGTAGGGATGCCGAGTTATGGGCGGCGATTGAGGATTAACGACAGTCAATGGCGAGGATGGAAGCCATGGTGCTACAACTGTAGATACAATGACCCAATCCCAACGGCAACAGAGATGGAGGCGAGGGATTTGCCCCTGGCCACCCTGGAGGGGAACGTCAACATAGAATAGCCTGACGAGAGCCGTTCGAAGGATTCAGTGATGAGGACTCCGATTAAGACGTTGCCGGTGGGCAAAGAAACCTTCATCAACACCAAAATCGAAACTAACATCATTCTGACTATAGAATACGTGCGGATATACCATTATTCCATGGTAAGTTGCAGATTGAAGAATTTTTGGATTGGCTTTCTGAGGTTGAAAGGTTTTTCGAGCTAACGGAGGTTGCAACAGATCGACAATTTAACCTAGTAGCGTACAAATTGAGGAGCAGAGCTGCTGTTTGGTGGGAAAAATTACAGATGGATCGACGACGACTAGGCAAAACCCCTATCCGATCTTGGAGGCGGATGAAACAACTTACGATGAACAAATTTTTACCCCCAGATTATGAACAATTTATTTTTTGAGTTATCGTAATTGTGCATTGTGGTAATGAGCGTGGCGAGAATACTGAGAGAGTGGTTACAGGTTGTCGATTCGTACAACTCGAATGAGACTGAGGCACAACAAGTGTCAAGATATTTGGAGGGGCTAAAATATTTTATTCGAGATAAGTTTGGATTGCAAGTCGTTTGGACCGTAGACGAAGCGCATAATATGGCCTTGAAGGCGAAATTAATGAAAAAGACATCCAATCGATTTTCTTATCACAAGAAAGACATGGCAGGGACGACGTCCAACTCAAACAGATTTTTGTCGAATGATGGGAAGAATCAGTCTACAACTGATACCGTTCAGGCACAGAGGGGTTTGGGGCCTACTAATAATCTTGTTGGGACACGACCTACAACATTAGCTATAAAGCGCCACGAGCACCGAACTCATATGCTAAAACAGGCGGTTTTAAGTGCTACAGATGCGGTCAACTGGGTCATCTCTCCAATAAGTGTCCGATGCAGAAGTTGGTGAATTTTGTAGAAGCCGGAGAGGGAGATGAGGACGACCAGTTTGCCGAAGAAGAGACAGACATGGATGAATTCTGGGAAGATGCAGAAATAGTTGTTGCCTCTTTTTTAGTCTTAACAAAAGAGCTCTAACTTCGTCAAGCATCGTGTGTCAACAAATGTCTGAGCAAGTAAAGTATCGATCCCACGAGAGAAAGTTGTTTAATTTAAATTACTATGCATTTATTAAATCACTATATTTATATGCTCAAACTAATGACTAAGATTGGTTTGTTACTCGAATCGCAAATAACAACTAAAACAATAATAACGATGGAATAAATCAAATCTGAAAATAATGGGACTTCATTTAATATTTCATTTAATCACCACTATCATGCATGACTTGCTCACATATCACAGGAAAGTAGCCAAGAGCACTAAAAGAGTCATAGCCATTTTTGATGCACTTTATGACCTACTTTACACGACATCCACAAATGATAGACTACATGTAATCATCAATATAACCAAAATCACTATATATACATGTGAAATTACAACTATATTGAATTTAAGTTCAAGCCCTTATTTTAACTCATACGGTGAAAGCGTATATATCTATATCAGTTCACGAAATACACAAACCGTATATAAAATGACCCCATATCGTATCTTATCATGATTCTGATCCATACTTGCATGTTCATTGTCAATTCCATACAAATCTTTGAAACAAATGGTGATCGAAGCATTCATACATGCAAAACAATCATGATAGACATCCCATATGATATGTAAAACAATCCGACATTCAAGCGTGCAATCAAACTACATATTAAAATCCGTTAGAATCCCGTAATGGAGTTTAGTTCATGGTGAACCAAAAGCCGTTATGGGATCAAATCTAAACATGATTAATAAGCAAACAATTGAAAGATGAAAGGTAGAAACAATCAAACCCAATTCTTTGAATATAATTCACTATTCAAATCCTCATATGAATCCAGCAAATACTAATAATAATCCACTCTGGTAGAAAATCCCAAGAAGTAGAAAAGTAGAGTTTTGGCCTCCTTTTGCGTTGGAATCTCTCCCAGAGAGTAAACCCTAGTTACGATGTTAAAAATGCGTAAAAACTGAATAATTATTTATCATCCTCTGACACCAGTTAGATTTATCGTTTTAAAAACCTGTTACAACCATTTTAATTAAACATTAAAATAAAACATTTCGGCGATGATTAAGCGTCGCGCGGCGGTTGTAGCGCTCCCCGATGTAATCCTCGCGGTATGCGACTTGCGATGTGTCGTGATGTCGGTAGGGTTCTCGGCGCGCGTGTAAGGTTCCATGCTCGATGTGCTGGCGTAGCGGTTTACGCACTTTTGATTCACGGTTACTGCTGCTGATGCCTTTTGATCTGCTCCTGCTTTGCTCATTTCTTTGTTCATCCTCTTTGAGTCTCTGCTCTCCTTGATTCTCATGCCCGCATCCTCGCTCGTGCCTCACTTCGTGCGTCCATTAGCCTCGTGCCCTCTAAGTCCACCAAATTAGGCCGTTTCTTGCACTTTTTCACCAAAAGGAGTTTTAAGTATATCTGATGCAAACTAACATGAAATCTGACTAAAACATACTAAAATGTACTTGAGATGGGCATAGTTCGCATGAATTGGTACTCCATAAGTAGGTATAAAACCCACTTATCAAATACCCCCAAACTTGAATTGTTGCTTGCCCTCAAGCAATGCGTACTAATGAACAATGAAAATGCTGACTATATTACTGTCTGACTACATTATGATCTGACTAATCTCACATTGTCCCAACTATCATAGAAATTTGGTCCCAAATGCCTCGGTGAATTTTTCTAGATTCGAGAATCTGATTCAAACCAAGCTGTAGGCATAATGTCATACACTCGAATAATTCACAAATCTTTATAGATATCTTTGTGTGTGTGTGTGTTGTGTTCACCAAAACTTGATTTAAGCGAAGAATACACATATATATATTGCTTAAAATAGAAAATTATAGTTTAAAGCAAGAATTATGTATATATATGCAACAAAGACTATTCAACATATCAAAACAAAGCGAGGTTCAACAATGGGCTTTAGCTGCTTTATTTTTTACTCACGAGGCGATTTTCGCACTTTCATGATGTTTATTGCTAGTTTTCTTTTTTTTTTTTTTTTTTTTTTTTTTTTTTTTCACATGGTGTGCGATGTCTTACTCCATTAGGCAACACTGCTACCCCTTAGCGAGCTTTCGACCAACGACTCCCAGACCATGAAAGACCTTAGGGCGCTAGGTGTAGAGACAATCCCCTCGGGCGTACTTACTCAAGTAGCTAGGGCCCCGAAATAAGACTAGCCACGTTATTGCTATTTTTTTTTTAACATAGATACCCATGTTTTCCCAAAGTTTAAAAATCAATGTTTTATACAATCTAAACTCACTTTTCACATATTTCCTTTTTAAAACTACATTTTTCTATCGAAAGCGATGCAACACATACTTCTTATACCTACAAGTGATTGTGAACACATTTATATGCAAACCAAAAGCATTTAAACAAACATTATGAATTGCATTGTGTAAAACATTATATCTCATTTCATATTATCAAAATACTCAAAAATCGTTTAAAAAATTCACTATAATCATTGGCTAGCTAACAAAAAATTTTATATATGACAGAAGCTGTGAGAAGCAAACTGAGATGAACTAAATATAAACTAAAATATAAACATGAAACTAAGAATAAACTACAAAAATGCAAAAATAAACTATATGATGCAAAATTTTAAACTAAACATGTAAAAACATACACTACTACTACTACCCCAATACCCCAAACTTATAATATTGATGCCCCGTTGAATGAAGGTAAAGGTAACGAAAAACTCCCCTAATGATCGGTGGTACCACCCTCCTCGGGTGGTGAATGCAGTGGTGGATATGGTGCTGCTTTGTTCGAATTGAGGCCACTCTAGCGTTGTTCCTTCTTCTTGAAAAGCTTGACGAGGCCCTTGTGAGTCCGTCGCAAATGTGCCCAAATTATCGTACGTGGCATCGACTTTTTCGCTCCGACCTTGAATTTGGCGATCACCATGGGTGGCACGTGCGCGTGCGTGGTGGAGAACTGCCTCATCATCATGCGAGAAATTTCTTGTGGCTCTCTGGAAAAGTAAATTTGAATGATGAATCCTAGTCGCGTGGGTGTGGTACACCACCGTCGATCCTTGAACTTTGCAATATAATAAGCATGAGTGATTGCGTGGCTTGGGTCTTTCTGCGGTTGCTCATTATTCCATTGGACTCCTTGTTGGAGTACAGAGCATGGCTACCACGGATGCATGCGGAATAGTCCCGATTCTGCTCCCTCGCATATAACGCATGACATGTTTTGATGAATTAAATGGCTACATCGATGTACTTGCCTTTGATGATTCCCCCAAAATAATAATATGCTTTCGGTGGTTATTGCATTGTAATGGTGGTTGGAACTAAGCTTGACGCAGATAAACAGGTTCCATGCTTGGGCATATCGATTCAATGCGGACGATAGAAACGATTTTGGTTCAGTTGTCCCTACCTTATACTTCCATTTGGTGCCCGGAATACACAAATCAATAATCACAACCGATAGATCCGTTTCTAAATATTCACCTTCTATCCAATTGGCAGGCCCGGTGGGTGGTGCGTCATATATGTTGAATACTGCTCTGATCGCTGAAGGTCGAAAGTCCACATGCTCTTCTCGAACCAGCGTTATGCGTGTTGTTATCATCTCCTCAGCATTCGCATAAAATTCTCTAACAATCCCCATGGGGATAGGCATAGGAGATGCAGTCAAGCCAACCCAGTCTCTTTCTCGTATCATATACCAGAGTTGGCCATCCTGCTTCTCAGGTAGAAGTCCCCGTTCCTTCACAAAAGATTTGGCCACACTCCGATAATAGTCCTGCTGGGCTTCCAAACTAATAAATTTACTCTCGTCCAAGACATCCTCTTCTTGGTTATCAGAGGAAGATTCTGATGAAGAAGAGATGGAGATTGTGCGTGCTCTTTTTGGACCCATATGCGGATGATAGAGAGAGAATCTGAGAGGAATTATTGATGGCGTACCCCCAAACTTACTTGCTACACTGACCAAGCGAGAACCCTAGATTTATATGCCAATGAGGGAGATTTGTGGGTATGAACTTTTATGAGAGTTGATGAGTCTTATGAATATGGGAGAACAGAAGAATACGCTTCTATTATATCAGCTGAGAGACCCAATTAGACCACGACTCAGATTTTATACTTTTAAAAATATTTCCACGTCTGCTATCGCGCGCGGCCGCGCGTCCTTGCAATGGTTTTCGGTAGCGGTAGCGCGAGTGGCATTCTGATGCGAGAGATGTGTGGCCTTGTGGTGTGATGCCGGTCTTGATAATGTAATCATCATTGTGTGACGTGCGACCACCTACTTCTGCATTCTTTGAGTTTACTCCCAAAGATGATTACATGAGATTTCACTTTAAAGATTCTGCGACACACCATTTACCGTATCGATGTGTGAATTCTAGAATAAGCATAAATGAACAAGTAGATTTTATACACTACTAAAACAATGTCCCATACATACTCTATTACACACTTACTTATGCTCACATAGCTCTATTATTACGAATGAAATAAAGATGAACTAGCTAAATACACTACTGAATAAATAAAAAGAAAATAGAGATAGAGATAATGGGTTGTCTCCCATCAAGCGCTAAGTTATAGTCAATTAGCTTGACTGTCTCGGATGCTCATGTTGAAGAAAGAATTGAGGTGACTTTTACGTGCATCTACCTCACCACCAAAGTAATGCTTTAAGCTATTTGTCCATTCACCTTAAAAAGCATGCTGGCAGCGTATCGAATACTTGATTGCACCGTGCGGAAAAATAGTTTTCCTTTGTAAATGGTCACGACCACCTCGATTTGACTTTCGGGAAAAAGTTTAAGTGCAGGTTATAAAGCAAAACCCTTTGTCGGTTCAAATGCTCTCTCGATGATTTTTTGGTCATGCCATTTCTTCACTTTCTCCTTATCTGACTTTGAATTCTCGTATGCTGCAATCTGAATTCATCGACTCATTGAGTTGGTGTAGGCGTTCTCCCAAAGCGACTTTCAAATCAAAATTTAGCTTTTGAATTACCCGATATGCTTTATGCTCTAGCTCCATAGGAAGGTGGGGGCTTTTCCATATACAGTGAAAAGGTGACATACCCAATGGTGTCTTATATAAATCTATAAGCCCATCTTGCATCATCTAACTTGATGACCGATCCTTCCTCGTGGGATTCACAACTTTCTCGAGATTCTCTTAACTTCTCGATTCGACACTTGACTTGGCCATTCGTTTGTGGGTGATATATTTGTAGCAATCGATGATTCACCCATATTTAGCCAACAAAAGGCGTAAAGCGCTGTTGCAAAAAGTAGCGCCTTAAATCATTTGATGATAGCCCTTGGAGTCCCAAACCTCGTGAAGATACTTACGTGTAAAAATCGAGGGCGACCTTGGCATCATTTGTCGGGAAGAGCGCCACTTCTACCCATTTCGAGAGACATAATCTCTGATGAGCGAGAATGTAGAGATTTCCATGAGGAAGAAGCGAAAGGCCCCATGAAATCAATTCCCCATACAAAAATTTCTACTTCAAGATTGTATTGATGGCATTTCATTCCTTTTAGAGATGTTCCCCCCACTCGTGACATCTATCTGCCATTTGGACAAAGCGTATGCATCCTTGAAAATTGTCGGCCCGGTAGAATCTGCTTGTAGTATTCTAGTGGTTGTTCTTTCACCACCATAGTGACCGCCATATACAGATAGAGTGATGATCCTGAGAATCCCCTCGGTCTCATTATCTGGAATACACCTTCTTATAACTTGATCGAACCTTTATTTAAACAAATAAGGCTCATCCCATATATACCATTTGACATCATCATGCGAAATTTCTTCTTTTGATAACCCACCAAATCGGAAGGTAGCATCTTACTCACCAAATAGTTTTTGCGTGATCGCAAACCATGGCACTTCCCTTTCACCACAAACAAGCTGTTCATACGGAAAGGATTCATTGATTAAAACCTTGTCATCATCTCTCCTTTCCGGATTCTCAAGTCGAGATAAGTGGTCGCCACTTGGTTTTGATGCCCTTCACATCCTTGATTTCCAAATCAAATTCTGCGATAATAAAATCCATCGATCAATCGAGGGCTTTGCATCCTTCTTAGCCACTAAATGTCGAATTTTGGCGTGATCCGTATACTACTATCACCTTTGTCTTAGATCAAATATGCTCGAAATTTATCAAAGGCGTACACTGCTTGCTTGATAACTCTTTCTCCGTGGTGGTGTAGTTCAATTGTGCATCTGTAAGGGTCTTGTTGGCATAATAAATAACATGAAACATCTTCTCTTTCCTCTGCCCCAAAGCAGCCCCTACGGCGTAATCACTGGCATCACACATCATTTCGAATGGCAAATCGATCTGCAGTGCGGTAATAATTGGTCTTGATGTTAATTTCCTTTTAGGTGCTGCTCAAATCTTGAACACCATGAAGCCTCATCGAAGTTAAAATCGCATCCTTCTCAATAAAGCGCATAGTGGTTTAGTTATCTTGGAGAAGTCTTTGATGAATCTGCGGTAGAAACACTGCGTGTCCCGAAAGCTGCGAACACCTTTTACAAAGTAGGTGGTGGCAATTTCTCTATAGTTTCGACTTTGCCCTATCTACCTCGAGTCCCTTCTTGATACTTTGTGTCCAGTATGATTCCTTCTTGTACCATAAAATGGCATTTTCCCGATTCGATTACTAGATTTGTTTCAACACACAGCTTCAAAACCATCACCAAATTTTCAAGGCATAGATCAAGCGAGTCCCGAAGGCGAGAAGTCATCCATAAATACTTCCACATTACGCTCCACCATATACGAAAATATAGCCATCATGCATCTACGAAAATGTGGTTGGAGCATTTACCTGACCAAAAGACATCCTTACGAAGGCGCGAATGTGCGTGCGGACATGTGAAAGTTGTCTTTTCACGGTCTTACGGAGCTATCATTATTTGATTATAGCGAGAATATCCATCGATAAGCAATAGTACTCATGACACGCTAATCATCCAACATCGATCAATGAATGGGAGTGGAAAATGATCTTTCCTTGTAGCTTTGTTGAGCTGCGGTAGTCCATACATACTCTCCACCACCATCATTTTTCGTGTTGGAATCGACTCATTATTCTCATTAGTCACTCTACGGTCGTACCACCCTTTTTTTGGTACACCTTTGCCTTTGGGCTCACCCATGAGCTATCCGAGATCGGATAGATTATGCGCATCCGACCATTTTAGTACCTCTTTCTTAACCACTTCTTTCATTATCGGATTAAGTCTCCTTTGTTGCTCGGCAGGCGGCTTACTTTCATCTTCCATCGAGATTTTATGCATGCAAAAGCGAAGGTGATCCTTTGATATCCGCTATGGTCGATTGATAGGTTGATTTGAACTCTCGAAGCACTTTCGTAGCGATTTTTCTTCTGAAAAGATGTTAATCTGAGAAGAAATAATCACGGTAGCTTTGAATCTTTATTAAAAATGCGTACGAGATGTTACGGAAGTGGTTTTAATTCAAGTTACGGAGGTGTCTCGAGAGATGGCTTTAATTTTCTTGAGGATTCTCCGCTTTTGTCGATGGCTCAGCAGGTGTTACGAATTTTTACGACTTGTGGAGTGGTATCCGGATATTGCACAAGTTAAATCGAGTTCCTCGTCCTCCAAATCTGAATTTTCAGCAATTATACTCCTCGAAAGGTTCATCATCCACTCGACTCTGTACTTCATCATTTCGACTGATCCACCAAATCAACGGAAACATTCCTCTTCAATGCTTTGGAAACTTCATAGCTTTGAAGACATTAAAGGTGACCTCTTGATCATGAACACGCATAGTGAGTTCCCCATACGCACATCTATCGAGTCTTTCACTGTGGCTAAAAATGGTCTTCCGAGTATGATTGGTATATTTTGTCTTCCTCGTAATCAAAATAATGAAGTCGGTAGGAAAGATAAATCATCCACCTTCACTAATACATCTTCAACAATTCCCGTGGATCGTGATGGATCTCATTAGCTAGCTGCAAAGAAATGTTTGTTGGCTTTGGATCCGGTAATCCCAATTGATTGAACAATGATAAGGGCATCAAATTGATACTTGCCCAAGATCACACAAACATTTTTCAAAATTCATCTTCCGATTGTGCGGGATTGTGAAGCTGTCCGGATCCTTGACCGGAGGTAACCTACTTTGAAATCTTTGCTTTGCATTCTTACATCGAAGGCTCTTGTCTCAAATTAAATCTAATCTCCTCTTCCTTGATAGTATACCCTTCATAAACTTTGCATAGCTTGGCATTTGTTCAATGCCTCGGTGAAAGGTATATTGATTTGCGACTTTTAAATATCTCCGAAACTTCTTTGAATTGCTTATCTTCCCTTTTCTTATTTAATCTCTGCGGATACGGAACTTGAGAGTGAATTGGTGGTATTGAACTCTTAAGCTTCTCCTCTGAACTTGCTTTATCTTTCTCTTCTCTTTGAACCTCGGACTTTTCAGATTTTCTTTCTCGATGGTGGCTCTCTGCTGCTCCTGCCGGCAGTGTGACCTTCTGACCTCTTCTCTTATAAAACATGCTTGGCAGGTATGTGACTTGCGATGTCTCTGTGTTTTTCCCAGATCTTAATGTGATTGCTTGACACTGTTCTTTCCCTTCTCTTCTTGGATTTGTTTCTGTATTACTTGGCAATGAACCACAGGGGGCTGTTAGTAAGCATGTTAGCCATATCGCCCCCATTTGAGTTTCAGATTCTTAATAGCCTTTGCTTGGCTTTTGATCATAACCTCTGTATTTGCCATGTATTTCATCATCATCTCCTCCATTTCTGATTTCTTTTCTTGCTGAGGTGCAGCTGGAGTATGATGTTGTTGTTGTTGTTGAGAAAATCCGGTGGAAAAAGGTGGTCTAGGATTAAAGTGGCTGCTTGTTTGGTTGTGTATGGCCCGATTATTTGATTGAGGCCGATTCTCTTGATTCCCTTGGTTATTTGACCGACTAAAGTTTGGATGATTTGGTTGTTGGGGTGGTATGTGTTACGAAAGCGACCTTGGTCTTTTCGTAGTTGTTCACATCTTTTGCATTGACTCTGGTGATAGCACATTGATGATCGTCGAGTGTGACCCGCACAAATCTCACATCTGAAATGCTGGCCGTCTTTGTTTTACCTTACTGCTAAAATGTATCTATTTTCTTTGCCATGGGCGCCATCTGTCTTTGACAAATTGAGTGATAGCATCCACCTCAACACACTCTGACTTTGGGTTGTGGCATCGAGATGTAGGATTTTGAAAATCGTTTCGATGCCGTTGTCTCGATAAGGTTATAGGCTTCTTCGTAGCTTTTTGCCCATAATGCCCCTCCTGCGGTTGCATCTCTGATCGGTCTCATTGCCATCCCGATCCATTATAAAGCGTGTTGATCACCATCAATCGGCATCTAGTGATGTGGACACTTCCTCGGCATTTCTTTGTATCTCTCCCATGCTTCGTATAAGGACTCACCCTGTTGTTGCTCAAGCGAGAGAGATAGTTGTCCTCATCTTTGCGGTCTTAGCCATTGGGAAGAACTTAGCTAAGAACTTTTGTGCTAAGTCCTCCCGTGTAGTTATAGATCCTGCGGCAAAGAATGAAGCCGACTTCTTGCTTTATCCCTCGATGAGAATGGGAATAGCCTAAGTCGATAGCATCCTTCGTCACACCGTTGTATCTGAATGTATCACTGATTTCGATGAAACTTCAGCGGTGTTCATTCGGATCATCATGTAGTGGCACCCCAAATTTGCAAGAATTACTGTACCATCCGAATAGTGCCGTTTTTTTATCTCGAATGTATTGGGTTGCTATCATTTGATGCAGCGATGCTAGGCTGAGTCCATTAATATTGGGCATGGAATATTCCTTGAGCCCTATGCTCCTCTCTTTGCTCTTCTCCTTGTGCCTCATTTGCCATATTAGTTGTCGTACTTTCTCTTGTGCTTGTAAATTTCTCTGAACACTCGCTTTCCAACCTCTCCGTTTATGTTGTCACGAGCAGGTGTTAAGTTGGGGTTTGGATAATGGCGTCTTATATAAAATTTATCAAATTCACGAAACAAAAACAAAAAAGCTGAAATGAGATAAGACTAGAATTGTCTAAAGTAAATACAATATAGCTTAAAACTAATGATAATAATAATAAATTAAAGCGCCTTTCCCCGTGAATGGGCGCCAAAAACTTGTTGCCTCTTTTTTAGTCTTAACAAAAAGAGCTCTAACTTCATGCAAGCATACACGTGTGTCAACAAGTAATCTGAGCAAGTAAAGTATCGATCCCCGAGAGAAAGTTGTTTAATTTAAATTACTATGCATTAATTAAATCACTATATTTATATGCTCGAACTAATGACTAAGATTGGTTTGTTACTCGAATCATGCAAATAACAACTAAAAAATAATAATAACGACGGAATAAATCAAATCTGGAAATAATGGGATCTAACTTCATTTAATATTTCATTTAATCACCTTTATCATGCGTGACTTGTTCACATATCACAGGAAAGTAGCAAGAGCACTAAAAGAGTCGTAGCCATTTTTTGATGCACTATGACCTACTTACTGACATCCACAAATGATAGACTACATGTAATCATCAATATAACCAAAATCACTATATATACATGTGAAATTGCAACTATATTGAATTTAAGTTCAAGCCCTTATTCTAACTCATACGGTGAAGCAGTATATATGTCTATACGGTTCACGAAATACACAAACCATATAAAAGCATGACCCCATATCGTATCTTATCATGATTCTGATCCATACTTGCATGTTCATTGTCAATTCCATACAAATCTTTGAAGCGAATGGTGATCAAGCATTCATACATGCAAAACAATCATGATAGACATCCCATATGATATGTAAAACAATCCGACATTCAAGCATGCAATCAAACTACATATTAAAATCCGTTAGAATCCCATAATGGAGTTTAGTTCATGGTGAACCAAAAGCCGTTATGGGATCAAATCTAAACATGATTAATAAACGAAACAATTGAAAGATGAAAGGTAGAAACAATCAAACCCAATTCTTTGAATATAATTCATTATTCAAATCCTCATATGAATCAATCCGGCAAATACTAATAATAATCCACTACTGGTAGAAAATCCCAAGAAGAAGTAGAAAAGTAGAGTTTTGGCCTCCTTACTGCGTTGGAATCTCTCCCGGAGAGTAAACCCTAATTACGATGTTAAAAAATCGTAAAAAGCGAATAATTATTTATAAATCCTCGACACCGATCGGATATATCGTTTTAAAAACCAATTACAACCATTTTAATTAAACATTAAAATAAGCATTTCGGTGATGATTAAGCATCGCTTGTGGCGCTTGCGCTCCCCCAGTGTAATCCTCGCGCGGGCGCGCGACTTGCAATGTGTCATGATGTCGGCCGGGTTTCTCATGGCGGCGCGTTCCCACTTGTCTGTCTGCCGCTGGCAACCTGCACTTTGATTCTGGTTACTACTGCTTTGATCTGCTCTCTGCTTTGCTCATTTCTTTGTTCATCCCTGCTGAGTCTCTGCTCCACTTGATTCTCATGCCACGCATCCACAGCTCGTGCCTCGCTTCATGCGTCCATTCGCCTCGTGCCCTCTAAGTCCACCAAATTAGGCCGTTTCCTGCACTTTTTCACCAAAAGGAGTTTTAAGTATATGCAATGCAAACTAACATGAAATGCAGCTAAATTATACTAAAATGTACTTGAGATGGGCATAGTTCGCATGAATTGGTACTCCATAAGTAGGTATAAAACCCACTTATCAACACCAAGCCCTACGTAATTGGGTGGATTCAGAAATGACCCAAGGTGAACGTGACCGAAGTGTGCAAAGTACCTATCTCGATCGGACAACACTACCGAGCTGAAGTGGTCTGTGACGTAGTGGACATGAATGCTAGTCACATGTTATTGGGACGACCATGGCAGTTTGATGTGGATGTCACTTACAGAGGTTGCGACAATGTGTTTGTTTTCAACTGGGGTGGCAGGAAGATTGCATTGTTCCCGAAACAAAATTCGGGAAGTGGCGTAACTAAGAACCAGAAGGAAGAGCAACCTTTACTAACGGTAATCACGTCAGCGGCTGATTTAGATGCAGAAATTAAAGAGGCACAATAAGTACATGTTGTGGTGATACGAGCTTTAGTGGTAGAAGGAAAGGAAGAGCAGAAAATTGAGTTACCCGATAAGGTACAGTCCTTGTTAGGTGAATTCTGTGAGTTGGTGTCCGAAGATTTACCAAATGAACTTCCACCACCGAGGTATATTCAACATCACATCGATCTAATTCCAGGGGCGAGCTTACCCAATTTACCACATTATCGGATGAGTCCTAAGGAAAATTAGATCTTACAAGAGAAGGTGGAGGGAATGTGGAAGAATGGGTTCATTAGAGAAAACATGAGTCCATGTGCGGTTCTCGCATTACTGGTCTCAAGAAGGATGGCAGTCGGAGAATGTGCGTGGATACTCGAGCAATTAACAAAATAACTGTCTGATACAATTTTTCGATTCCGAGGTTGGATGACATGTTAGATATGTTGGAAGGTTCCAAGTTGTTCTCAAAGATAGATCTTCGGAGCGGATATCATCATATTCGGATTAAACCTGGAGATGAATGGAAAACAACGTTCAAAACAAAGGATGGACTTTACGAGTGGGTAGTCATGCTGTTCGGATTGTCCAATGCGCCAAGTACCTTTATGCGACTTATGAATCAGGTATTACGACCTTTCATCGGGAAGTATGTTGTTTATTTTGACGATATACTAATTTATAGTTAGAACGAGGAAGACCATATGGAACACCTTCGGACTGTGTTGGAGGTTTTGGCCGAAAACAAACTATTCATTAACTTTAAAAAGTGTAGTTGGCTAGCCGAACGTCTGTTATTCCTTGGATATGTGGTCAGTTCAGAGGGTATCATGGTGGACGATGAAAAGGTGAAGGCGATACGTGATTGGCCGACTCCTAAGAACGTAGGAGAGGTGAGAAGTTTTCATGGGTTGACAACATTTTATCGGCGATTTATTAAAGTTTTTAGTAGCATTGTGGCACCCATTACCGAGTGTTTAAAGAAAGGTAAATTTCAGTGGGGAGAAGTAGCTGATACAGCTTTTGCGGTTATCAAGGAGAAGTTGTGTACTACTCCTGTTCTGGCTCTACCAAGTTTTGAGAAGCTCTTCGAAGTGGAGTGTGATGCTAGTGGTATTGGAGTTGGAGCGGTTCTGTCGCAGGAGAAGAGTCTGGTGGCATTTTTCAGCGAAAAACTCAGTGACGCGAGACGAAAGTGGAGTACATATGACTGAGTTTTATGCCGTTGTTCGAGCTTTAAAACATTGGGAACACTATCTGATTCAGCGTGAGTTTATTCTATACACTGATCATCAAGCATTGAAGTACCTGAGCAGTCAGCGAAGTCCGAGTAATATGCACGCTCGATGGGCAACCTTTTTGCAGAAGTTTCCTTTTGTCCTAAAACACAAATCGGGTATTCTAAATAAGGTAGCCGAATTGAGTAGGCGTGCGAGTGTTGGTTACTATGCAGCAAGAGATCATCGGGTTTGAATTTCTGAAAGAACTGTATTCGGATGATGAAGACTTCGGCGAAGTATGGGAAATGTATTCAGAAACGAACGGAGGGAGAGTTTCATGTGGTTGAGGGCTACCTGTTTCGTGCAAATCAGTTGTGTATACGTCAGGGTTTGTTGAGAGAGAAACTGGTGCGGGAACTAGGAGGTTTGAGTGGTCATCTGGGACGTGATAAGACCATCAGTGGAGTAGCCGAATGATATTATTGTCCTCAGTTGAAGCGCGATGTAGGAAACTTGATTTTTTAGTGCTATGTGTGTCAAACTGCGAAGGGTCACACTCAGAATACAAGCCTCTACATGCCTCTACTAGTACTAAGTGCTATTTGGGAGGATCTGTCGATGGATTTTGTTCTAGGTCTTCCTCGGACTCAACGGGGAGTGGACTCTGTATTTGTTGTGGTTGATCGGTTCTCAAAGATGGGACATTTCATTCCTTGTCGGAAGACTTCGGATGCATCCCACGTGGCTCCGTTCTTTCGGGAAGTCGTTCGTCTACATGGTGTTCCTTAATCTATTACTTCTGATAGAAATTTGAAGTCGCTTAACCATTTTTGGATCACATTGTGGCGACGAATGGATACTACTTTGAAGTTGATGTACTTTGCACATCCATGTGCATCGATGGACATCTATCGAAAATCTGAACCGAACGCTAGGGAATTTGATTTGGAGTATTTGTGGTGATAAGCTGAAGCAGTGGGATGTGGCGTTAGCTCAAGCGGAGTTCGCATATAATAATGCTACTCACACTGCTATAGGTCAATCTCTTTTTGCTTTAGTGTACCGACAGTCTCCTAAACATGCGTTAGATCTGGCACGTCTTCCAAAGGTTTCTGGGAACAGTGTTGCTGCTGAAATCCTGCCTGAACAAGTTTGTGATGTTCATGTCGAAGTAATAGCCAAGTTGGAGGAGAAAAATAAGAAGTATAAAGCCATAGCCGATGCCAAGAGGCGCTTGAAGTTATTTGAAGAGGGTGATCAGGTTATGGTATTTTTGCAAAAGGAAATGTTTTCCATCGGTACTTATAATAAGTTGAAGTTGAGAAAGTACGGTCCGTACAAAGTAATCAAAAAGATCAATGATAATGCATACGTGATCGACTTACCTGCTGAGATGAACATATCTCGTACTTTTAATGTATCCGATCTTTATGAGTTCTGTGACAATGTTCCACTTAATCCAAATTGTAACTCGACGTCGAGTTCTTTGTAGGTGGGAAGGACTGATGTAGAACAACCAGCTTTGGAGTTCGAGGAGGAGTTATATAGGAAGCGGGAAAGGAGAACCGGTCTGAGGAAACGATCATAATTCCCGAAGACTGGAGCTGTTCCCAAAGAGTTGGGTTCGATTGGCTTCGGGAGATGTCTTTGGGTTCGGGGACGGGTTCGGAGATGGCGTCATGGCTTCGGGAGATCTGAAATTCTTTGGAATTGGCGTCATAACTTCGGAAAGGCTTGATTAATTATTATTATTATTATTTAGTTCTTTTATGGTAATAGTATTTTATTAGGTAGTAAATCTTTTATCATTAAGATGTTACATATTAGGATTTTATTTCCGTAAAACTAGGAAGTTTGTTAGAATCCTTTTCGCATCCCTAGGAAGATTTTATTCCTATTTTTATTTCCATATCTCTAGGAATATTCTAGAGTGACTTGGAGATAAAGTTTTGCTAAGCTATATAAACCTGGCTTGTGGGTTGAGAGTATTATTGATGAATATTATCTTTTTCAATTGAAATCGTATTATTTTCTGGTGGATTCCAGTTTGTGTTCTTAGAATTTACGCTGGTAAATTCTTTTTGCTTTCTGTTCTGCGTCACAATTTATGTGATAAAAATATGTAACTGCAAGTGCACAATGTCTATTGTAGATTTGGCAAGTGCAGGTCGAACCACAGAGACTAAATCAATTCTTTAATATATCCTTAATTAATATTTTAGGCAAATTCGAAACAAAGATGGTAAAAAAGATTTATTAACTAAATTATTCAAACTATTAATTAATAACGAAATTATTAATGAGAAAAGATACCTAGGGATCCGAATCCACTAACTATTAACATAATAAACAATTTCTTGTTTTCCAAATTAATTCCTAAATTATTTTCCATTTCCTTTAAAAAATAATGATTCATATAATTAATACGGGCAAACATAAGTTATGAAAAATTCACATATTAACTATAACTTTTCAAAATCTCGCAATCAGTATAAAAATCACATGCAATTTGTGCGAAGGAAAATATGAAGACGAAAACAATTAGGCTTTAATTTCGGAACGAAAAGAAATTAATTATTATGAAATACTTAGTTTCATCATCAACCTAAGTATTAAAGATTTAACTAGCCATGCAAATTAATTTAAGAATACTAAATAATAATAATAACAACTTAATCAAATTTATTAAACTATTATGGAAGCATGGTATCTAACAGAATACTTGGATGAAAAGAATTGAAGGCAAACAAATTAAAACTAAAGTAACATTAAAATAATAAAGTGGATTACAAAAACTCCCTGATTAAGTCGTAGAATGAAAAAGAAAAAACAAAGGAATATTGTTTTCTATTTGCTTTCTGTCGGATGTACATAAAGAAAGGAAAATAATATTAAAAAGTGGCCCCCCTCTCTCTAAAACAAGAGGCTTATTTATAGGGAAAAGTAAATTGTAACCTAATACTAATACATTGAACTCGATCTTCTTTTTGTTCTCTTATCTTTTTATTTCCAAGTTGACTTAAACTTCTTCATGATAATTTTCTAAGAGTCCCATGTTATCTTTAAAAGCTAGATAGTGATATTTTATTTACTCCCCAAGATATAAGATAAATCCTACAAAACCAAATAAAATGTATTAATTAAATAAAATAAATAGACAAAATAATAAATATGGGAATATTAAAATGTATAATTAATGTGTATATCAAATACCCCATACCTATCTTTTGCTCGTCCTCGAGTAAAATACAATAAAACAAAACCTATACTAGACAATTTTCGTAGGAAACACGATTGCACTTAACATGTGCAACAAACCTTTAAACCCTAAGTGGATGAGTTTTGTCTCGTGAGGGTTTGTAGTGAATATACTCACAAAATTCAAAAATATTTTTGGGTTCAACAAATTATGAAATTGAAAGAAAACTTCTAAGTATCCATGGACAAATTATACATAAGCAAGATTAAATTCAAAATTACACTTTCACCTTATTAAAAATACTCAATCTTCATTTTAGACACCATCCTTCAAAAAAATAACTCCATGTGATGTATGCATGTGTATATGATGTAACTCCTAGTAGGGATTTTTACCATGAAAATCAAGCAAACTCATTTTTCTTTCTTTTTTCTTGAATTTTAACATTTTTTTATTTCTTTTTTTCTTGACTTTTGCAATGTCTCGTTTTCTTTTAGGCTTTTCAGAGTTACTCATGTAGCGAGCGTTGGACCTAAGACTCCCAAACCAGTTGGCTTTATAGCACTAGGTGTAGAGACACCTCTAAGGGCTTACTAACTCGAGTAACAAAGGCCACAAAACTATACTAGTCAAGTTGCTTTTATCCATCACACTTTTCAGCGTAAATATCGATGCTTCCGAGGTTTGGATACCCAATTATTTCGTTCAATGAACATTGAAGCAGTTATTTATTTCTTTTAACTTTTTTTTTCAATTTCTATTTTTTTTCTTCTTGAAATTGCTCGAATCATAGTTTATACCCCATAACTAAGAATTGGTGCGAACGTGAAATGCAGAAATGCAGAAATGCAGAAATGCAGAAATGCATATGAACTTTATTTTACTCAAGATGGTGTTTCAAACTAAGATTTTGTATCTTATCAAAAGTTCAAGAGTTCTAAATCTTTCAATCTTACTCATGAGTTTTAACTCCATGGACACTTACTAGAATAAATTCAATCCATAAAAAGTAACAAAAATTTTCATTTTTCCAATTTTCATTTTTTTTTTTTACTTTTTACAAAAAGAATTAATTTCCTAAAGAGAAGAGGAAAAGAAAAAATATATCTAATAATAATAATGCAAAACTCTAATAATAACATTGAAGCAGTTATTTATTTCTTTTAACTTTTTTTTTCAATTTCTATTTTTTTTCTTCTTGAAATTGCTCGAATCATAGTTTATACCCCATAACTAAGAATTGGTGCGAACGTGAAATGCAGAAATGCAGAAATGCAGAAATGCAGAAATGCATATGAACTTTATTTTACTCAAGATGGTGTTTCAAACTAAGATTTTGTATCTTATCAAAAGTTCAAGAGTTCTAAATCTTTCAATCTTACTCATGAGTTTTAACTCCATGGACACTTACTAGAATAAATTCAATCCATAAAAAGTAACAAAAATTTTCATTTTTCCAATTTTCATTTTTTTTTTTACTTTTTACAAAAAGAATTAATTTCCTAAAGAGAAGAGGAAAAGAAAAAATATATCTAATAATAATAATGCAAAACTCCCCCCCCCCCAAAATACCTAAATCATGCATTATTCTCAATGTATGCAAATGAAGAAAGAGAACAAAAAAAATGAAAGAATTGTACCTCGTAGGATGGGACAGGAACCGGATGACAATATTGTACAAAAGAAAAATACACGTACAAACTTACAAATACAAGTGCAGTGCTAGTCATTCTAAATCAGGTGGGTCAACAAGGTACACCACCTCCTCTGGTTCGTTTGACATTTCTAAAAAGGGTTTGAGTCGTTGGCCATTCACTTTAAAAATTTCCCCACTATTTGGATTTTCAATATCGACTGTCCCACGAGAGTAAACTACCTCACTACAAAAGGTCCATCCCATCTAGAACGCAATTTTCCAGGAAATAGATGTAGCCTAAAGTTATACAAGAGAACTTTTTGATCAGGTGAAAATGATTTTCTCAAAATTGATTTATCATGAAACACTTATGTTCTTTCCTTGTAAATTTTAACATTTTCATAAGCAGTGTTCCAAATCTCATATAACTCAGCTAATGGACATATCAAAATTCAACTATTTTATGGCCCACAAGGCACGATGTTTAAGTTCAACAGGTAAGGGACAAGTTTTCCCAAACACAAGCCTATACGGTGACATTCCTAAATAATTAGTCTTAAAGGCAGTATGGTAAGCCCACAATGCACCTAACAATTTTAGAAACCAGTCTTTTCTATTAGAACTCACCGTTTTTTCCAAGATTTGTTTTATTTGCCTATTCAAGACTTCTAGTTGACCACTTGTCTGAGGGTGATATGGTGTTGCAAGCTTGTGGGTGATGGAATACTTTTTCAGCAAGGATGCAAAAGGTTGATTGCGAAAATATTTTCCTTGATCACTGATTATGGCCCTAGGGGTACCAAAGCGAGAGAAAATGTTCTCTTTTAGAAATTTGACAACAACCTTGTTGTCATTGATCTTGGTTGGTATAGCTTCTACCCACTTAGACACGTAATCCACCACAAGTAAATGTACAGATTTCCAAAAGAATTTTGAAATGGGTCCATGAAATCTATTCCCCACACATCAAACAATTCAATGACTAGAATAGGTTGCATTGACATATTCCTCCTAGTGATCCTCCCTAATTGTTGACACCTATTGCAATTGACACAAAATTCGGTGGCATCCTTGAATAGACTAGGCTAATAGAAACTACATTGGACGACTTTGGCGACCGTCTTTCTGCCTCCAAAATGTCCTCCACAAGCTTGGTCATGACAAATTGACAAAACACTCCTAAACTCATGGTCAGGTATACACCTTCTAATAATTTGATCAAGGCAATATTTAAACAAATAGGGATCATCCCAATAAAAGTGTTTTGACTTGTAAAAGGAATTTGGATCGATCTTGTTTGGAGCAATGGGAAGGATTCTCACAAGTAACCAGGTAGTTCACAATATCAGCAAACCAAGGTGTAGCAGATATATGGAGAAATGTTGCTCGTCTGGGAAAGATTTATTTAAGGGCATGTTAGAGTTGGAATCCATAATTAAACGGGACAAATGATCAGCTACCACATTTTTCTTTTTTGTCCCTTTTCTCTAGATCAAATTCTTAGAGCAATAAGACCCAACGAATTAAACGGATTTTTGAATCTTTTTTGGAAAAAAGATGTTTGAGGGCAGCATGCTCGGTGTAAAAAATTATTTTAGACCCAATAAGATAAGATTAAAACTTTTTAGGGCAAAAACTACAGCTAGAAGTTCTTTTTCAGTGGTGGAATAGTTCAATTGTGCATCATTCAAAGTCCTACTAGAATAATATATGGCATGGGGAATCTTGTTGATTCTTTGCCCTAGAACAACACCAACTGCATATTTAGATGCATTACACATTAACTCAAATGGTTGACTCCAATTAGGTGATTTGATGATGGGAGCTGAAGTCAACTCCCTTTTGAGTTGTTCAAAGGATTGAAGACATTTTTCATTAAATTCAAATTTAGCATCTTTACCTAGATGATTGGTCAAGGTCTTACTTTCTTATTGAAATCTTTAATAAATCGCCTATAAAAGCCTACATGTCCTAGGAACGAACGAATTTCTTTGAGTGTCCTAGGTGGTGGAAAATTGACAATGAGGTCGATTTTGCCTTTGTCTACTTCAATTCTTTTTTCATATATGATATGACCAAGAACAATTCCTTTTTTTCCCCATGAAATGACATTTTTCCCAATTTAGAATTAAGTTTGTTTCCTTACATCTCCTTAGAACTAAGTCAAGGTGGTGAAGGCAATTATGAAATGTAGACCCAACTATGGAAAAATCATCTATGAAATTTTTTAGGAATTTCTCCACCATGTCAGAAAAAATACTCATCATGCATCTTTGAAAGGTGGTAGGTGCCACATAGCCCAAAGGGTAGACGACGATATGCAAAAGTTCCATAAGGATACGTGAATGTGGTCTTTTCTTGGTCTTCTGGGGCTATGGGAATTTGAAAGTAGCCCGAGTACATCAAGGGAACAATAGAAAGCATGACCAACTAACCTTTCTAGAATTTGGTCTATGAATGGTAAAGGAAAATGATCCTTTCTTGTGGCAGCATTGAGTATGCTATAGTCTATGCAAACCTTCCAACCAGATTGGACACGAGTGAGAACTAACTCATTAGCTTTATTTTGAATCACAATTAAGTTATACTTTTTAGGTACCACCTGAACATGACTTGCCCAAGAGCTATCAGAAATGGGATAGATGATCCCATTATTAAGACATTTAAGAATTTCTTTCCTAACAACTTCCTTTAGAATCGAGTTTAACCGCCTCTGTGGGTCTCTCATTGGTTTAACATCATCTATTAAGTGGATCTTGTGTTGGACAATGGTTGGACTGATCCCCTTAATATCAGTTATGCTTCACCCTATGACTTCATTCTCTAAGAATGGTCAATAACTCTTCCTTCTGTGTGTTTGTTAAATCGGAAGCAATGATCACGAGAAGAGTTTTGGAGGGACCTAGATAGGCATATTTAAGATTATAAGGAAGAGCTTTGAGTTCTAACTGGTGAATTCTTTTCAAGAGGTTCTGAGGATTGCAAGGTTGCCTCAGTCACGGGTTCCATTTAGAGTAAGACATTGGTGTGGATGACTCTTAACATTTCATTCACCTCAATTACATATTCTGTCTCATCCCAATTTTGACCAAAATGATTTAGAAAAAAATTAAAAATTTCGTGTTTTCCCGTAAGTTCATTTTCAGATAATCACATTCACTTCAACGGGTTGGTCAGAGAAATCAATAGGTTGCTTTCCCACATTAAACACATTTAAATATATTATCATGTTCCCAAATGTCAATTTCATTAGTCCATTTCTACAATTGATTAACACATTAGAGGTTGCTAGAAATGGTCTACCTAAAATTACAGGAATTTGACCCTTGGGATTGGCAACAGGTTGGGTTTCAAGGACAACAAAGTTAACAGGGAAGACAAAATCGCCAACCTTAATGAGTACATTCTCAACTATTCCCTTTGACACTTTAACGGAACAGTCAACTAGTTAGAGTGTGACACTTTTCTTTTTCAACTCCCCTAAGCCCAAGGTTGTACACAAAAAATGGTAAAAGGTTCACACTAATTCCTAAATCAAGCAAAGTGTCACCTATTATGCATGAAATAGTAGGACAACCGGGGTCCTTATACATCACAAAGACTTGACATGCCAAAGATAAAACTAACATGAGCTGTTAGAAAAGCTTTCTTGGGAACATGAGTGGTTCTTTTGTGTGTGCACAGATCTTTTAGACATTTAACATATGAGGGAACTTTCTTGAATGACATCTAGAAGAGGAATGTTAATTTTCACTTATTTGAACACTTCTAGAATTTCGTCTAACTGGGCTGACTGCTTGTTTGAAATAAGTCTTCGAGGGAATGGGGCTTTTTTAGTTGACTCAAAAGATGTGGTTTGATCATTTTTTGACACATGCTTAGTGGATGGGCCTACTGACTCAGAGTTTGTGGGCTTTTCAGGCTGGGCTGACTTTGAAGATGGATTGTTAGATTCAACATTTAAAATTTTCTCTTTATTATCAATGTCGGCATGATTGTTAAAATAATTTCCAGACCTTAAAGAGATTACAGAAATCACATGATTGACTTGGTTGTTTTCAAGTGAATTAGCATGATAAGGTTTTTGATTAGGAACTGGAAATTTAGGATTGGTTTCGGGTTGACGGGAAAACTTACCCTTCTCTCTTTCACCAACTGTAGTGGCCAATTGACTAATTTGGATCTCTAAACAAGATAAGGCTTGGTTAGTGTTTTTCATTAACGTTTCCATGTTCTTCTCTAAAATGCCAAGTCTTTTCACTTTCATTAGAAAAACCTGGTGGATATTGAGGTGCTGAATTTGATTTTTGGTACAGACCAGGATTTGGCTTTTGGTAAGGTTGCAAAGATTGATTTAGAGACTGATTGACCTGGTTTGAAGAGTTATTTGGGTAGGGTCCTTGGTTCCATGCAACATTAGGATGATTTCTCCAATCTGGATTATAAATGGGTGCAAATGGGTCATTCCTAGGTCTTTGAAACATTGCATTGACTTGTTCATATTCTTCAGGTTGTGACATGACTCTAGGACATTCCTCGATCACATGACTTGGTGAATTACACCTTAGACACAAAGGTGCTGGTGTTGAGACTTGGTTCACATGTGATGGTCCCTAGTTTCTAAAGCTTCGAGTCTTTTAAGTACACCAGCTAACTTAGCTTCGATGGCAATTGAATTGTCAATTGTATGAACACCCCTAGATGAACTAGGTTTATCGGTCTCTGGGGTGGTTTCCTATTGCATGATTTTTTCTACCAAGTCTTCTAAAAATTCCCAAGCCTTTACCTCATCATTATTTAGAAAATTCCCTCGACACATCGACTCTAACATTGTTTTAGTGGGATAGTCTAGCATAATCACCATTTCTCAATTCCATGGTGTGGGCACTGGGATAACAAATTTTTAAATCTATAAAAATATTTTCAAAAGTACTCTTTTTCTAGTTGGCAAAATTGATGAATTGCAGTCCAAATTTTAACAGTTTTATGATTTGGAAAATATCTTTTTAGAAATGTAACAACAAATCCCTCCCAAATTGATATGGAATTATTTGGTAGGCTATATAACCACTTTTTAGCATTATCTTTTAAAGCAAATGTTATCGATGGTAGACTGATTCATGAAGGTTGGGCAGAGTGGAAAGGATACATCGATCCCTTAAAGAAACAATTTGTGTGCCCTTCATTTTCCTTACAGTGAGATCTTTTAAAATGAAATCCGAAAAATCAAGTTTTCTCACTAATCAGGATGTTTCGTCCCTAATCCACACTTTTTACATGCACTATTTAGCAAATAAGTAGATAAGCACAAAAAAGAAAATTAATAAGAGAAAATAGTAATAAATTAAAAAATATTACTAATAAGGTCAACCAAAATAAAATTTAGGCAGCTCCTAACTGTTCCAAGTTACACCGCAAGGTCCACCAAATTCGAAATTAATCACACCACTAGTTAGGTAAGTGTAAGAAAGGTGGGAGTCTCTCTGTAGGTACGGTGACTAATTGAATAATCACACTTCTTTAAGTGTTTGCCTTTTGAACCACTTGCCTAGACCCCAGTAATTTGATTAATTTAAAATTTAGACTCTTCTTGGATTTTCTTGTCCTAATTGAGCTCGAGAGTCCTAGGGGCCAACGTCTACATGATTTTATTAGGTCAAGGTTATGCAAAATGCAAGTTGGGTTGTTTGTGTACAAAGGAAGGGTGATGAAATCCCCACCTTATTTTATTAAGGGTTTTTGCCCTTAATGTTATATCAAAGATGAAAATGAACAAATAAAAAAAACTGCGAACAAATAAAAAAAAATTCAAACAAATAAAGTGTCCTAAAACTATGTGAATTACAAAAGGAGAAATTTTGACGTACCTCAATATTCCAGAAATCACCACAGTTTATATTTGACAAAAAAATAATAAAATAAAATAAAAACCTAAATAGGTTGTGCTCTACGGTAGTGAATGCATGAATGCGGCAATTAAAAAATAAAATAGTAAAAGACTAAACTATAATTTTTTTAATTTTTTATTTAAAAAATGGAGAAACGAAGTACCAAATAAAGCGCAACAAGAAAATATTTATCTCTTCGCTCCTTCGATCCGCTTCGATAATCCTGAAAAAAAATAAAAAATATTAGAGTTAAAAACTAATTCGAATAAATAAAAATTAAGGAATAAAAAATTAATTCTAGTCCCCGGTAGCGGCGTCAAAAACTTGATGAGTTAAAATTATGTAATGCAAGTGCACAGTGTCTATTGTAGATTTGGCAAGTGCAGGTCGAACCACAGAGACTAGATTAATTCTTTAATATTTCCTTAATTAATATTTTAGGCAAATTAGAAACAAAGATGGTTGAGAAGATTTATTAACTAAATTATGAAAACTATTAATTAATAACGGAAACTATTAATGAGAAAAGATACCTAGGAATCTGAATCCACTAAATACTATCATAATAAATAATTTCTTATTTTTCAAATTAATTCCCAAATTATTTTCTTTTCCCTTAAAAAAATAATGATTCATATATTTAATATGGGCAAACATAAGTTATGAAAAATTCACAGATTGACTATGACTTATCAAAACCTCGCAATCAATATAAAAATCTTATGCAATTTGTGCGAAGGAAAATATGAAGGTGAAAACAATTAGGCACTAATTTCGGAACGAAAATAAATTAATTATTATGAAATACTTAGTTTCATTATCAACCTGGGTATTAAAGATTTAACTAGCCATGCAAATTAATTTAGGACTACTAAATAATAATAATAACTTAATCAAATTTATTAAACTATTATAGAAGCATGGTATGTAACAAAATACTTCGATGGAAAGAGTTGAATAATAAAGTGGATTACAAAACCTCCCTGATTAAGTCATAGAATGAAAAAGAAAAAACAAAGGAATACTGCTTTCTACTTGCTTTCTGCCGGATGTACGGAAAGAAAGGAAAATAATAATAAAAAGTGGTCCCCCCTCTCTAAAACAAGAGGTTTATTTATAGAGAAAAATAAATTCTAACCTATTACTAATACATTGAACTTGGTCTTCTTTTTGCTCTCTTATCTCTTTATTTCCAAGTTGACTTCAACTTCTTCATGAAGTTCCATGTTATCTTTAAAAGCTGGATAGTGATTTTTTATTTACTCCCCAAGATAAATAAGATAAATACTGCAAAACTAAGTAAAATGTATTAATTAAATAAAATAAACATACAAAATAATAAATATGAAAATATTAAAATGTATAATTAATGTGTATATCAACAATCGTTTGGTTTCCATTTCATTTTACTGTTCTATGTCAATTTCTAAATTTATAATATCCGGAACAACTGAGACCTATTTATATTATTTCATTTATGTTTCTTTAATAAATATGCAAATATTCTTTTGCAAATTAAAGCTAAAATATTGGGAAGTGAGTTGCATTAAACATGTATCTACTCATGCATTCAAGTAGATCCCCATACAACTTTTCATGGCCTTCCCTGTGGTTTGAGGTTATCACAAGTTCTTATGATCAGCGGACATCACAATTCACAATCCCTCCACCTTCATTAATGCTTCAGCTTGATCCTTGATACGTAAATAATTTATCTATAAAGTCAATAAAGGAACTAGTCAGACTATGTTTAGATTAATTGTGTCAAGCCTGTAGTTAATTAGGCTAGCCTTTTACTTGCTAATTTAACAGGGTTCAAAGTTTTCACGGTTACGTCGAAATATAATGTATCAGTTGGGTTTAGGTTGGCGTCGAACCAAAACCTTAACACTAATTGGAAGATAATTCATGTAAAGGTGAATTTTCAGGGAATATTCTGCGTATCGCCAGGAACGGTTTCGGCCTTGGTAACGGAGAAATCACGGTGTAAAGGGAGAAACGCAAAAAAAAAAAGAGAAGGAAAAACAACACACCTTTGATGTCCGTATCCTCTCCTCTTGCGTATCCGATTTCCTCCACTCCTCCGATCAATTCCCTCCCTGACTGACGAACTCTCTGTACTCTTTCAGTTTCCAATCTATTCTGCCTTACTCCTCCAAATTTCCTATCATTTCTGTTTGTCAGTAAGCTTTGGCTTGTTGGGTGTAATTTAGCTATAAATATAACTAGTTATGCTTTTATTTTATTTGTGCTACAAATATACTCTTTAAGTAAATATATAATGGGCATGCTGGTTAACGAATAAAACTATAAAAGGGGCTGGGTTGGACTTAATTTATATATAGTGGCATGGCCGGGTCTTGTTGGTGTATTTTTTTAAAGTTTAATTAATTTAATTGGTTTAATGTGTTTTAATTAGAGTTTGAATTGTTTATTTAGCTTAATTAGTGAAATAAGTTTAGCTTGTTAAGTTTAACTAATTCAATTAGTTTAGCTAATTTATTTGATTTATTTAATTTGTCTAATTTTTTGTAGGATTTAATTTATTTCATTTTTAGAATATTTTTATTTTTTGTAGAAAAATAGTACCTAGTTAAGTATAACTTGAAAAAAAATTGAACTTAATAAATACTTAGTTAAGTTAATTTGCTTTTAAATTGTACATATAGAGTACCTAGTTAAGTATAACTTGATAAAAAGTTGAAAAAAATCTTAATATATACATAGTTAAATTAAATTATACTTAAATTGTACCTATCTAGCACGCATTTTACGGATAACTTGTAAAAATTGAAAGAAATCTTACCTAAATAATTTTAATGTAAAATTGATTTCAAATATCTATGAGATGTGTGTTTATCATTTGGACAATGCTATGTGTACTAAATAGTGTTTTTTGTGAACAAAATTGATCCATCTTGTTTTTCTTATTATTGTATAATAATAAGAATAATAGTGTTTTTCATAATATTAATATTATTCTTGTTAATAGTGTTTTTCATAATATTTTTTTTGAAGCTCCTAACTAGCGTCTAGCGTAAACATAACAGCGACTTTGAACCATGTTATTTAAGGGACTATTATGGGGGTGCATTTTGGCGACCTTAGTAAAAAAGAAAAGAGTTGCCTCTGTTGAGTGTTCTATTTTATTTCTTATTGTTGTAGGTTGGTTGGATTCCTTATCCCTCCTATTATTGTTTCTCTTTTAAAGAGATTTCTTCTTTTATAAATTTTTTTTTGTGGCAGAGTGAATTTCAATTCTATTCTATTCTGGCATAAATTAATAGTCTAGACCTGAACTTTGAATTGCATATTTTAAGATCAATTGAGGCCAGAAAATACTCTTAGAAGTTTATGACTTTTTTTAATAATTTTTTTGCCAGCATGCAAGGAATTTTTACAAAATGAAATCAAGTTTTTGATTTTTTTTTTAATTTCAATTTTTATATATTTTATGAGGGCGGGGTTGCCTTGCATAGTTTTCATGCAATATATCTGTAATTTCACACAAATAGAAAGGGTGTATTCAAGTTTTGGCCTTTGGGAGACCGTGGGGAGTCGAGGACCCCCCTCCATAAAACCCTCCCAATTGCTTTCTCCATGACAGTTCCTATATATTATGCATTTTTATTTTGTGTGATTTTTTTTGTGGCTTTATCTGGCACTACATTATCCATTGGCGTTATATTTTGTCTTTATTTCTAGATTTTTTTGTTTTGATTTTCCTAATATATTTGTCGGCAGATAGTTAAAGAGGACAGAGCTCTCATCAACGAGGACTGGAAAGAATGTATTTCACCCCTGTTGGATTCAACACCTATCGACCTAAATTCAGATGCTTTTAGTATAGATCAGTATCTCATTGCAAAAAGTCTTATTGCATCTCGGTCTTTTGAGATAGATGAATACCATGGATTTGGGGTGGTACCATTGGCAGACCTGTAAGTTGCATTCCTATACACACTCTATGATCAATACAAAATTTGGATCTACATAACACTTTAGATCTCCTGTGTTACTCGGACTCGCCATTTTTGGTGGAGTACCCGTGTCGACACGACACGGGTACGGGTGCGGGATTCGGCCACATAAATCCAGATACGGCTGTTTGGGAAGAAGAGATGCGAGAGGAGGAAGAAAAAGAGCCGTGGAAGAAAAAGAAGAGAGAGTGAGATCAGATCATAGATTTGAGATTTAAAATATCCATGGAAAATTACAATTAGGTACCTCATAGTTTTTTAAAAAAATTAATTTAGTCTCTCAGGTTTTTTGAAAGTTCAAAATAACCCTCGGAAAATTACATATCAGTCCCTATAATTTTGTTTTTTTTTTCATTTCTGCCCGTTTCTTTATAATTTTGCACTTCAGTCCCTAGAGCAAAAAAACTTTGGTGATATAATTTGAAACATTATTGTTAAAAAATCATAACATACCGTATCCCCGCACCCGTGTCCAAATTCGGATCCATATCCGCGTATCCTCTATTTTTTGACTTCACGTGTCCGACACCTAGATCCGTACCCGCAACCGACACCCACACACGAGTACGAGTAACACAGTAGATCACTATTTAAGGGACATTTGCTTTGAAGGATTGGAAGGCGGAAAGGAATGGTCATTTCGACCAAGCATTCCTTTTTGATGTTTGGTATGCTGAAATTGGTCGAAATGACCATTCTGATGGAATCCCTTTTCCTTTATGCATCAGAATTGGACTCCTTAGGGGGGCTTTGTAATCCTCATTCAAACGAGTGATGGAATGAAATTAAAAAAATTGGATCAAAATGTCCTCACTCATATATACACGTGTATATATTATATATATGTATATAATATGTTTATAATGTGTGTATATTTATTTATTTATATATATATATATATATATATAATATTCCTTCCGTTCCAAATTAATGACTTTTGAAAGTTAATTTGAGACATTTTCAAACTTAAAATTGAGATAATTCATTAAAATTAATAAAACTTACAATGAGTAATACTTTTAAGATAGTTTATAATATTCATCATTATATTGATTAATTTATATTACTTTAATAATATATTAATTATATATAAAAATCATTTATATTTATAAATAATTATATATTACTATATATTTATAATATATATATTTTGAACATATATAAGTACACATATATTTGAAATATACATAAATATTTACATAGTAATATATAAATATAAAATATATTGATAATGATAATAATTATAATTATTATTAATATATATTATAAATAATTAAATATATAATATAAATTTATACTTTTATTATGTGTGTGTGTTTACGAATAAGTAATATTATATATATATTTTTAGAGATAATTTTGATCATATCATTTTACTTCATTCCATTCCAATAAATTTTCAAGTAACGTACCAAACACATGGAAAAAATGGTCGATTCCGTTATGATCTGATTTTGATTCCGATTCCAATTATCATTCCATTCTGCCCTAAAACAATTCCGTCTAGTCAAACGGCCCTCAAGTCCTTTCACATCATTTGACAATATTTAGAAGGACTGTACGAAAGTTGTCATTACACGTACATTAGTTCATCATCAAATCAAATTAGGCAAACATAAACCATAATTAATCAACATATAGGTACTAACACAATGTATATTTGAAATAAGAACCCTTAAAACACACCTTTTCAGTGAGCCCCAAAGAGAAGTGAGGAAGTGACTTTATTCCATATTGGATGGTAAGGCATACAATTACCGGGAATAATAAAATGGTATGCATATACAATCATGGGTAAAAATAAATGGTAAAGCATATAATGATTGCTAAAATCTGCCCAAGGATTACAATACACACACAAGGCCAAAGTATCATACCATTCCTACTAATCTGAAACCTCAAAAGTTAATTAGAAAAAACCATGCTTAATTGTAGATGGGTAAACTCAACACTCTCCAAAAGGCCCAATAGAAAAGACCAAATCCCATATGCCATGGGGCAATGAGGGACGTCAAATTCTATCATTCTGCCTCCATCATTCCTTACTTGACCCGTCGAGGAACTTTTCTTGTCATTCTTCAATTTCTTATCTTCTTTTTAATCCATCCATCCTCTTTGTTTTCCATTAGTGTCCTACATTTGGAAGCAAAAGGCTCTAATAAAATTTAAGGCTTCTGGGTGGTTTTTGGTTCTTGCCAAGTTAAGCCTAATAACATTTCTCATATGCGGAGACCCTGAAGTTTCAATATCCTGATGTGTGTATGATATATATGAGTGATTGTGAGTCTCATTCTTATCTGTTCTGGAATGTCTAGTGGTTGTGCAGCTGTTATGATTTCAGTTGGGATTTAGGAAGATATAACATAATTTAGGAAGAATTAGAGAATAAGGGAAAGCAAGATAGAGATTTCAGTAGAGTAGAGAGAAAGAAAGGGGAGGAGAAGAGATATAAGTAGATTTGGGTAGAATTTAGAGAGAGGAGTGAGAGAGATAGAGAGAGAGAAAATAGCATCGAGAGGAATTCAATTACATTCATCATGCCATTCTCAAGTAGAAGGCTCCCTTATACAACTAACTAAATAAAAAATGATAACTACTATCCTTATCTACTAACAACCTGATAAGTAATACTTAATTACCTTATCTACTTACTAACTAACAATCAGATATCCTACTAACAACTAGATAACAACCATTATCTAGACTCATCCATACTTGTAAGATCATGACAACAGCTTTCATGTTATTCGTTTGGGGTGTTAGGGGACACATGGTTTTGTCATTTTAATGTGGAGAGCTTCCTTGCAGTTTTTCGGGGGCTTTGGTTGCAATAAGGATGTCAAGATTGATCTTGTGGTGATGCATTTGTTTTTGTAATTTTATGCATTTGTAGACACAGCAAAAAGGATCGAGTTTTCACTAGCTTATTGTCTGGTTACATGCTATGGAATAGTGTTTCTTTTTATGCTTCTTTGTGGGCCTTTGCTATGTTATCTTTTCATGGGTTGTCTTTGTTTGATTTACATAAAGATTGAAGGGCTGTTCTCCATTGAGGGTTGTGTGGTTTTTTCTCCTGTTCTTCCTTCATTTTTTGTTTTCCTTTGATGGACTACGTATATGCATTATTCAGTGTATTCTCTCTCCACTCTTCTAAACTTTAATAAGATATAAAATACAATGGAAAGGGAGGACAAGCAGTTTCCCAACGTATGAGATAAAGTGGAACAAATTACCAAAAACTCAATGGAGGGTAGGCGCGCAATCCTGATGTATATTTGGAATAGGAACCCTGAAAATACCTTTTCAGTGAGCCCCGAAGAGAAGCAAGTAAATTGACTTTATTCCATATTGGATGGTAAAGCATATGATTACTGGGAAAAATAACAATCACAGGAAAAACTAAATGGTAAAGCCTATACTGATTGCTAAAATCCGCCAAAGGATAACAATACCGTTCCTACTAACCTTGAACCTCAAAAAGTTAATTAGAAAAAGCCATCCTCAACAGTAGATGGGCAAAGTCAACACTTTCCAAAAACCCCAATTGAAAAGACCAGATCCCATATGTCATGGGGCAATGAGACTACTAACCATCATAACATCAAGCACACATTTGAGTATAACAATTTGTGAGGCCTATGTGCTTGCCTTAGGGTTAAATGCTTTTTTATCACTGTATTTTAGGTCAACTTACAAACGACTAACTATACTTTTTTTCTTACAGTTTACTAACTGAACTTGATGTTTTCTTACAAAACGTTAAAAAATCCGTTATATTAGTTTGACTTTTGACAGAAATTTGAGTTTGCATATAATTAAGAGAGAGAAACATCCACCTCAACACTGACATTGCATATGAGTGATGATGTGTGTAAAAAAACATATTTTCAAAATGTAAAAATTCATCTTAATGAGATTTGAGGATATAAATATACTTAACCAAACAAAAAAATAAAAATAAAAACAAAATTAGTAAACCAAATGTGAATTATTACAACCTAATTTTAACCCTTTCATAAAAAAAATACTAATTAATTCGGATAACCATCCGTTCTAGCTGCATTTTAGATTCTTCAAAATTATTAATCTTGGAGTAGATTCCTCAAAGTTATGAATATATTTAAATAAATTATAAAAATAAAAAATTTGTTAAAATAAATTAAAATAAATTCTTTTTGACTTTATAAACATATATGTTCAAATAATTCAAAAGCACACTTAAAATGTAAAATCAGTTCATCTCCTTCTAAGAACGCATGTGAAACCAAAAATAAAATTTGCACCCAAAAATTAAAAAATTAAAAAAAAATGAAATGAACCCTGTCATCAACCAAAAACGAAATCAAAACTACTAGTTGAAGCTTGTACTATAACTTTTCATCTTCTTTATAGTAATTGTAACCTAGATCATCAACCAATTAACATATTTCATACCTAAATACACGCCGAATCAAATTGAAACAAATCCTAACCCTAACCACTTCATCTTACTCACCACACAATTGCCATTGAAATCCCTAACCCAACCATAGAGCCCATAAGCACAACTTAATATCTCACCTGAAAAGAATAGCTCTTTGACCAAGGTGTCGATCTCTCATCGTTCCCTTTGCGCATGCGAGCTCATATCTCTAACTTTGAAGCACGCTACAGATCCCGACATTTGGGACTCTACTTATTCTTACTTTTCTTTGAATTATAGTGAATTATCAACATGATGTTTAGATCTGGTACTGACGGTTGGTGTTTGGTCGGTAGTTTGATCTTGTGATGGGTTTGATTGAATTTTATTTTCTAAATAGTGAAGCTTCGTAACTGGAAGAACCTTGATGATAAGGGTGGTTGACTTTTTGGGTTAGTGGGGCTTGATGGTAGTAATGGCGTTGGTGGCAGCTATGAAGAGTTTGAACAATTGAAGGATCTGGGAAGAAGATGAGATTAAGAATTGGATTTGACGTTTCATCTATTTGTGTTTTTTTTTTATCTAGGATAATCTTTTTGTTTTAATCAGGTTAATGTTCTTCAAAAATTGTTTTTGTCTATTTAATTTATATTCTAGTATTTTTATTTAATTTTCTACTCCTATTAATTTATTTTAATGTCATACAAATTTCTTTTGTATAAAAATTGCCACGTCAAGTGCCATGTCAATGTTCCGTTAAAAATTTAACGCCCGAGACGGAATTTCGGATTTATGCAAGTAAATTAAAGTTTGACTGTAAAAAAAAATATAGTTAGTAGTTTGTAAGTTGACCTAAAGTAGAATGATGAAAAAAAACATTTAACTCGCTTGCCGTATGTCATTAGTTTTAAGCCTGCCTAACTCTAATGCCCAAACTCAAATCCCTAAACTTTGAAAAAGACTTCATCTTCAGATGTAGGTCACTGAAGGTGAAGGGAACCAAGAAGAACATTGAGATCCAATAAAGAAAGAGAATTAAGCTTACAAGAGAACACCCCAGATGCATCGAAAGACCACTAGCGACTAACGGAGTAGAAGAGTGGGCAGTGGAGCCAAACAAGTCAACAACCTACTCTTAAGGATTTGTTTTGAAAGAAACAAAAAATCTATGAAATGAACTGGGCTGTTAGAAAGTATTTATGAAGGAAGTACAGAGAAAATAACCGCGGAAAAGACAAATAAAGAGAGTGATCATCCACCCACACAATTTTTCTGACTAATCAATAATTGTAATCAGAGTCATATCTATCTACTACTCTTGCCAAGATAAAATTCAAGAAAGAACTGATGGAAAGGGCCAGCCTGATCATGAATTCTTACATTGCAATTAAGCATGAGCATCCCTAGCTACTTGAGATTAATCATTTCAGTCTTGTCTTGTTTCTCGTGAATTACAAGCATGTTCCATTCCAAAAGTAGTATGCTCTGGGTAAAATCAAACTTCTTGCCAATCCTCTATTTTAAGGTAGAAGAAGATGTACGCAACCTCGTCTTTAGGCAATCTTTGTACTGCTGTTTGTCAAGCCCTTTCTGTTCTTTTGTTTGCTTCTTTTCTCCACCATATAGAAAGTTGTCCATTTAGCAGAAACCTCATTTCTAATTATATGCCGTATGTGCTTTAACTAGAGCAAATATACAAGCCATCAGGCTTTACCTGTCTAGCAAATTAAGAAAAGAAATTGAAACCAACTCAAAATTTGTTTGTATTTTCTAATGCACCAACGTCATATAGGAAAATAAATTTCTTTTGCCCCTCCACTTTCTCTGTCTTCTTCCCCAAGTATTTGAAGAATTGTATATTTTATGATGCAAGGTTCAATCACAAGACCGGTGCTGAAGATGTACATTTTACATCTGTATCTTCTCACTGTGATTCCGACAATGATTCTGATGAGAGCAATGGATATGATGAAAATGCCAATGACAGTGATCGTGACTTGCAGTCTCAAAATATGGGGGATAACCCTGCAGTCCTGCAAATGATTATTGTGAAAGATGTCAAAGCAGGAGCTGAGGTTAGCACCTTTCCTTGTAGTAAACATTTCTACAAGAGTACAAGTAAATTATGTCTTATTTGGCTAGTTCATGTTGAGTTCTTCTTCCTTGCTTGATGATTCACTTTATTAAATATTAGTTGAGTTGACCACAGTTATACGGCGAATTATTTTATTGGTATAATCTATGTAACATGGACTCTTCACATTACTCTAAAATACCCGTGTCTATCACTCAACACTAAGATAGGGTATGAATATTGGGCACTTCATTTTAGTGTAAAATATTGACAAAAACAACGAGTACCCATGTCGGACTTTTCAAAAGACCATGTCCAACCGGACACATCATCCAAGTCCGTGTAACAGGTATATAATTATATGGTGAATTACATTTAGGAACTAATATGTAAATATGCTTGCATCACCTTATACTCTTTTCAGGTTTTCAATACATATGGATCCTTGGGTAATGCTGCATTGCTACACAGATATGGATTTACAGAGCCTGATAATTCATATGACATTGTGAATGTAGATCTTGAACTGGTTCACCGGTGGAGTACGTCCCTGTTTTCAGCTCGCTATAGTAGAACTAGGGTTTCATATGGAGAAAATTAGATTACTCTGGATGTGTGGGCCAAAATTCTGAATATTTTGAAATCTCATCTGAAGGGGAACCGGAGATTGAGCTGCTAATTCTACTTCATATAATGTTATTACCGGAGGAAGCCTATCATGATTTAGATCTTAAATTATCAATTGCAGTCACATCTGAAACGTCTACAGGCATTATTTTATTGGGGAAAGGGAATATCACATTGGATAAAGGTACCGAAATTAACAAGAATTTGTTGCTCACAAGTTCTGTTCGAAGTGCTCTTTTGGCGCTTGCAGATTTGCAGGAAAGTTTATATTGTTCAAGGTCACTTGAAGATGACATCGAAGCACTGAAGAGGTGTTGTCCAATAAAAGAGAGGAAGTTGTACCATTCTTTGATGCTGCGTATAAGTGAGAAGAGGATTCTAGAGAAGCTCAGAGCTTATGCCTCTGCTGGTACTGGTCCGTTAATAAATTCTGTGAGAGCCACTAAGAGGAAGAAGTTAAAGATAAAATGATTTAGGGAACTTCAATTTTATATCCTTTTCACTTTCCAGGCTTTGTTTCAGTTTCATTGTGATTTCCACATTTACTTTACAAAGAGGGCTTGTTGCAGTTCTTTCACCGAAAAGGAAAGAAGTTGAAGAAACAACAGGTGGCAGAGAAAACTTGTCGAAAAAATCTTCAATACACGCAAGAATTTTCAGTTATTTTACACTAAATGCTTGGTTGAGATATTCCAAGTTAAAAGATTTTGTCTTCGAATTGATGCCTTGATGTTATCATGGGAAAGTGTGGACTCTGTTGTGTTGTTAACCACAGGTAACAAATCTCATTGACTACATATCAATCTTTTGGAATAACTATGCCAAAAGATTTGTTTATTTTAATTGAATTTTTTTAAAACTAGTCTAAATAAATTTCTATTTTCTTTATATTTTAAATTTTTGTAGATTTTTTTAATGTCAAAATAAAACTTTTGAATTAGATGGACGTACATATTTTAACTATATTATGGGTACTTAAAAAAAAACTTATATATCATGTCTCAAGAACACAAAGGTTTGCCCTTATAAACCGTTCTTATTTTTTCTAATATTTTATGTGTTCTAATCTCTAATTCAAAATTTTAATCAATTATAATATAAAATTTCTCAAATAAAAAAGAATGCTATTCAATAAAATTGTAAATAGATAATTTAATATATTAGATCAATTCTATATATAGTTAAAAATTATGTTTTGACCAAGTGTATACACCTTCTATCCTATAAATATGATGTATAATAAAATTAAGACAAAATGGATAAAGAGTAAATGGTTAATTTATTTTAGGTCTATTAAGGGTAATATAGTTTCTTTAACATTTGGGTGTGCAACTATCACTTTATGGTATGCATATATCAACACCCAACTTTATTTCTTGAGAAAGAGTTAAAATTTTATTTTACTTTTTATGGATGAAAAATGATGCTCCATCCATTTGGAAATAATCTTTATGTTCTAAAATATAAGATTATTATTGAATTTTTAAATTTAATTTAAGATATTTTTAAACTCAAAATTAATGTGAGATCCCAATTTTTATGAATAAAGTTTAATTTTTTTAAAATATCATTTTGAATATTAAGGTGTGGATTTGATAAAATATTATAGTTGTGGGAAATATTTATAAATTTTGCAAAGTAAACAAGTTGTCATAAAATATTTGATTGGTCGGGGAATATTTGTTTTATCAGGGAATATTCGTACGACGGCATAATCATTGGTGGACCCCACTACGGAATTATTGTCGGAGTTAGAAAACGAAAGAAATAACTTTTTATAAAAATAACAACAAAATTTTACCGTTAACTATTGAAATACCCGGTGATAAAAGTACAGTAATACGTGTGGTTGCATAGTAGCACGCGATATTGATTATTGATGTTTACGTGAGAAGTCACTCAGTTATACTCAATTATTACCACAGTAATTGCTGCATAAATATCTCATATTATTGATTCAATTATTGTCACATTATTATCTACACAATATTTTATATTATTAAATCAATATTAAGACGACAAAGTTATTCATATTATTATTTGCATTATTGATGATGTCTAGAAAGTTCTGTCGAGGAAATGAGTTTGGTCACCTAATTGCGTGCCAATAAGAAGAAGTCCTTATCGGAAAGCCCATCTTTTCTGGGAATGATCTAGTTGTTAATATTGCAAACTATAATATTAATGATGAATAAATGTTATTAAAAATGTGTTTTGAGAAGCTAAGTGATTTGAGATAAATAGAGGAGATTTTTATGAAGTATTTGTTGTAAATTTGACTTATTATATAGACCCCCACTTACTCATTTTTCAAAATAAATGAGAGAAAGTTATCGGTTTTGTTTATATATATATATATATATATATATATATATATATAAAATAAAGATCACGGAAGGAAGGGGGAATACTATATATATATATATATATATATATTATAAGTTTTATTTTTTTATATAAAATAGAATATATTATATTTTATTATTTGCATAGTACTGCATATTGTTGCATACTACTGCATAGTGTATGCATAGTAAAATTAAAAAAATTTAAAATTTGTTCGTGAATCGGCGCCCGTGAATTCTACTGTGCAGTCCATGATTTTCTAAATTCAAATAGTATCATGCCATTCTCCTATAAATAGGATGCTTAGTTTATAATTGAAAATCACACCAAAATCAGAGAATTCTTCTTCTATAATATTGAGCGTATTTTTTTAGTGTAAGGAAGCTTTGAGTGTAGAAAATAGTGCAAGTTTTCTTCAAGAATATCCCCGTCATACCATTCAGAAGTACTCTCCTTTTAAGGTAAGGATATTATTTTTGTTCAATACTCGTATGAAATAATATTTTCTTCCATACTCTGTATTATGTAAATAATACTATTTCGTTTCGTATTCCTAATTCTACACTCATGTTGATAAGTATTGCTTCTATACTCCTTGAAATTAGTAGAATATACTTGAAATTTGCGATTCATCTAGTCTCGTTTCACAAGAATATTTTTCTGAACATTCTTGTTAAATTTTGATCTTTTCATGTCGGAGTACTATTCACGGGATACTATTCACGAAGTACTACACGGGGTATTATTCACTCGGGTACTATTCACCCGGGGTACTATTCATGACAAAAATTGATTTCTTTTATGTCAAAATTATTTTGATATATGAATATGATTCTTGAATTTTACTCCACAAAGCAGTTATCATGTTGATAATTTGGACATTCTTGAACTCTGGATAAATTGATTTATAAATCTTTAAAATTTATCTTTGCTCTTACTTAATTGAATTTTTATATCATTGTTATCATCCTCATGCTTATATTATGATGAAAGTCATCTTTGGCCCGTAGTGCATAGATGGACTGTGACGGCCCCAAAATTAGGTATACGTCACCCATCTTGGGTCGCCAATTACATGGTACATAAATTCAAATACAACTTACTAATACAAGTATGTGGTACAATACGACAAAACATAAAGCTGTGAGTTTGAATACAATTATTGTCTACTAGAGATTATACAAACTCAAAAGGAGTCATCATTATTAATTATTATCACACTATTTCACAAAATAGTGAGGACTACTAATGCTATTCTACGGACCATCACTCCGTTCCACAGGCTCGTCCCGGCTATATTCTTATTTCGAAGAGAAACGGTGAAAGAAAGGGTGAGCTCAACTATCCCAGTAAGAAATATTATGACTAAGATAATGCAGAATAAATTATCATTAGCCTCCAACAATGTTAAACTGATAAAATACAATAGACATCAAGTTTAACTGCAGTGGGACAAGAAATCCATTAAAAGAGTCAAGTAGAGAATATAATCTACTATCTTTTATGATTTAAAAAGTTTTTCATCACTTTTATCGTTGAAACTCATTTCGATAAATAATCCACATCGGTAAATCATCCCCGCACTTTCTGGGCCGAGGATATTCTTTAGTATCACGACCACGAATTATCCATGCACTCACGGGCGAAAGATAATCGTGTTTTCATCAACTGGTCTGATCATGCCATAAAACAATTCATCTTTGCTCCCTTGGTCAGAAGAGAATCCATAACCATAATCATACCAAAAGCGTCCATCAATGTACTACGGCCGATGAGGACTTTTAATTTTCACATCATTTGTAACATTACGGTCATGATTATACCGAATAATCCTCAGTCATAATCATACCAAGTCCATCTATGCACTACGAAGCCACAGATGACTTTCAACATAACATAAACATGAGGATGATGACAATGATATAAGAATTCAATTAAACAAGTTCAAAAATTAATTTGTCCAGAACCGATAACGTCCAAATTGTCAACATGATCTTTGCTTTGTAGAGTAAAATTCAAGAATGCTCGGAAGAATATTTCCACGAAAAGATCTTTGGATGAAGCGCAAATATCGAGGATATTCCACTAATTTACGGAGTATAGAAGTCCAAATTTTAATCAATGAGTATAATACCGAATGGAATAACAATAGTTATCACCATGCATGCGGTACTTCAGTATGAGCGGTTATTTCAATGAGAATAATAATAACGGAACCGAAGTCGGTGAAATTCACACACAAGCGGGATGTTCAACGAGAGAATAATAAATGCGGAATAATAAATGATGAAACTAGGTGCGGCGTATAGCATGCAGACGAGATATTAAACGAGAATAATAAGGCGGAATAATAATAAAATGGAACCCGAATTAAGGCCGTATAGCACAGATGAGGACATTAAAATGAGAATAATAAAAGACGCAGAATAATAGAAGAATGTCACCAAGTATAGGGTAGCTGTGCGTATACAAGTTATTCAGCGAACAATAAAGAAATGGAATAATGAAGTTCTCTTCTTGAATACAAAAGAATAATATCCCTCTAGTAAAATAATACTTGATATAAGAGTAGTGAAGTAGCGAGAAAACTTTTCTTCTATCTCTCTATAGTCCCTCTCTATAGTTTCTCTCTCACAGAGTTCGATTGAATTCGTAAGAAAATAATGAAGGAATGAGCTTCTATTTATAGGAAAATGGAATGCATAGTAACTAATCCATGAGCGGTCGAGTTGATTTACTTTAATATGACGGTCCATATTTAAAGAAAAATCTTTTAAATAAAATATAATATATTCTATTTATATAAAAAGATTTTTTATTATGCAAACACTATCTTGGGCACTATGCAAACACTATGCATAATAAAATATAATATATTCTATTTATAGAATAACTTTAATAAATTATACATTTTATATAAAAGATTTTACTATGTAAAACACTATGCATAATAGAATATAATATATTCTATTTATAGAATAACTTTAACAAAGTATTCTATTTTATATAAAAAGATGTTTCTATTTTATTACGTGAATAAAACAAAACTTCTAAATCAACAATAATTGAATCAAATAATGTGAGATACTTGTCAGTGAACTATTGTAGCAATAATTAAACAAAAGCGAGTGACTTCTCATATAAATATCAATAATCAATACTGGTGTATTGCTCTTATGCAACAACGGCAGACATTCTTTGGACTTTACTCTTGAGTAGTTCAACAAGATCAGCGGTAAAACTTTCATAGTTATTTTCAATAAAATATTTTTGTCGTTTTCTCAATCCGGCAATAATTCCGTTAATGGGGTCCACTAATGATTGTGCCATCGCATCGAATATTTCATTTAAAGCGAATATTCCCGATCAATCGAATATAATATGACAACTTGCATACTTTGCAAAATTTATAAATATTACCCACAACTATAACATTATCTCAAATTCACACCATAATATAAAAAAAATTATTTTGAGAAAATTAATTCTGTATTCATAAAATCTGGGGTTTCACAATCTCCCCTCCCTATGGAATTTCGCCCTCGAAATTTACGTACGTACCTGGTATGCCGAACATGTGAAGATGCCTTGACTTCATTTCAGATTCTAACTCTTGAGGTATAACCCTTGAGTGTTGGATACGATTCTTCTTATCCAAGATTTTAACACGAGATCTCATACGTTAAATCATCCGCTATCTCGTCCGATTCTAAATTAATAATGTGGTTCGGGTCATCCACATATTTACGTAACATTGATACGTAAAAAAAAAGTTCCGAACACGCAATATACTTGGCGGTAAAACGAGTCTATAGGCCACAGTTCCAACTTCATCGAGGATTTCAAATGGGCCAATTAAATCGAGGGTTGAGATTTCCTTTCTTCGTCGATTCTTGCTTCTAGAATAACGCCTTCTTGAACCTTCTTCTTCACACTCATCAGCTCTGAGTATGTTGCTTGAGCGGCTTTAACTTTATCGATTAAAGTCGATTCTACTCGTATATTCATTATCTTCACTTGGGTTCCTAGAGTCTTTAACTCTATCTTCATCATTTGTAAGTCATACAAAATGGGCCTTTGTGTTAACAACATCACACTCGTAAACACATACGATCTTCTACTCAACGCGTCAGCTACCACGTTCGCTTTCCCACGATGGTATTGAATGGTACAATCGTAATCTTCAACAGCTTGAGCCAACGTATTTGGCGCATGTTACGTTCGTTTTAAGTAAAGAAATATTTGAGGGTTTTAGAAATGGGTATTGTACTGTGGTTAATACAAAATTCGATTTCACGCTCTAAGGGTAGGCTAGGAAGTCTTCATGAATACGTCAAGAAATTTATTAACGATAGAAATATAATTCAAAACTGTTACTCTCATCCAAGACTTGGATAGTACGTCACATTGATACCAACTGTGACTTCTATCCCTTAACCTAGATAGCACCTCACAATGATACCTATCAACTTGTCATCGTCATTCACGACATCGCCTCTGAAAAAATGCGGCTTGGTGCATTCCACACAAGGCAGTCATCAACAAAAGGATCGGGGCTCTTTACTTATGGCTTGATATGACAATGATTGAATTTAGTGGTTTGGTTGTGATGAGTGAGTTTTATACACATGAATTGGATACATTCGGGCTTAATTTATTGTTGTTCTCAAGTCTTTTAGATTAGTTTTTAAGTTTTTGCGTCTATTCATGCATGTTTTATATTGTTTTGTAGGAATTGGGACAAAAGTTACTTGGATCGACGTTCGGGGTGGCTAGATTCACGTTTTCGGCTTGCCATTTACACAGCAGTCACTTCAGAGCCAATTTTACTATAGCTCCGGATATTATTTTGAAAAACTCAAAGAATGAAAGTTGTAGATCTACTTTTTCTCTTTCCGGATCATTTTGAATCATCAAAATCAGAGTTCGGACGAAGAAGTTATGACCATTTTTCCAAAGGACGTCGGAGCAGAAAATGTCAAAAAATGGGGCAGCGCCGGGGCGCCCATTTTAAGCCTATTTGCAGCGCCGGGATGCTATAAGGCAGTGTCTGAGCGTCGTTCCCAGCGCTGGGGCGCTGGGGAAGAGGTAGGGTGCGGCCTGGACGCGTTTTGGGCGAATTTTGACACCTTTTTGACTCCAAATTGGATTGGGTTTGTTCCTAAGCTCAAAATTGGACTTGTAACCTATAAATACATGATGTAAGACATAAAATAAAAGGAGATTACATAGCTTAGCCTAGATAAAACACTCCTTTAGATTAGAACATAACCCTAGTTCTTATTAGTTTTGGAGATTGAAGCAACTTGGAGACCATTGAAGATTCAAAGCAGGAGCGAAAGAGGAGTCTGAAATTTCTTGACAATAGATTATATTCTCTTTTTTCTCTTACTTTTATCTTTTAATATCTATTCAATTGTGGATTCTTGATTTTAATTCATTAATTATGAACTAACTCTTTCATTAAGATTTCAATTGAACTTTTTATGATTATGAATTGATTATTTAATTTATTCTAATTATTTGTGTTGAAGTGAATTGTTCATCTTGCTTTGTGCTTATTGATTAATTATCTGATCAGTAATTACCTTGTTACTCTAGAAGGAATTGAGAAAGGAATTCTAGGGTTAGAACTGGGCATGGTGACATGTGACTTAGTTATTTGCACAGTGAATAATTAGGTTTGTGAATAGAATGAGAATATCTATTTGTCGCATGTAACACATAAGGAATTGGGATTGTAGCGAGTTTAATTCAATTGTTTTGTATAGAGATATAGCAAAATTAATCTGGGTTAAATAGAAGACAATTGATCACTCGAGAGAGGGTTTTTGGCATTTGAGAATTCCTGTTAATAATTCAGTAGACATAATAATTGGAATAGTTGAATAATTGATTTATAATTCATAATTGGGGATATTGGAGTCTTAATCCTTATTTATCTAAATTCATTCAAATTTTAGTTGTTTATTTGCTTTCTTTTAGAATAATCTCTTTTAATTGTTTTAATTTAGTTTTCTTAATTAGAAAAATCACAATTTGCGATTGTTTAAATAAAATTGATTTGGTTAAGAGTTAGTACTTGGTAATTTTTATTAAATAATTCCTCGTGGGAACGATACTCTACTTTCACTTTATTACTTGTTGACCGTGTATACTTGCACGTATTCATTGATTGCGAAATCGATCAACAGGTTGCTTGAATTCGCATAATAGGTTGGTTAGGAATATGAAAGCTAACAACTTTACGAAAAACATGATGAGTAGTTAACCAATCGTTTAAAAAAAACCACATCAAAGGCAAGTATTTTCAAAGAGATAAGATCGACAGGTAATGTGAAAGTGTCGATTTGAATCAAACAAGATTTATAAACAGTGGAGGTAACGAAGGTTTCTCCCAATGGAGTTTCAATAGATAAATCAAAGTTTAACTTCTCAGGAGTTAAGTACAAACATTGAACACAACTAGGTGAAATAAAAGAGTGAGTAGAGCAGATATCTAACACGGTATAGACTTCGAAGAGCTTATGATTAACTTACCCGTGATAATTTTATTCGGGTTCCTCGTCACGAGAAAAAAAAATGCTCTCTCTTAAACTACCGATTTTGGCTTGTCTGGGACATCCTTTGGCATCACTATCCCAGTTGGACTTGACTTCACCATACGACAAAATCGAGCTAGGTGACCTTCTCTTCTGCAATTAAAACACGCTTTGGATTGTTGCGTGCGGTTTGGAAAGATGTGTCCCTCTTGTCGCATTTGAAACATAATGACCGATGGGCGTTCTTCTTCCTTTGAAGCGGGTCTTTGGCCGACGCGTCTTCACGTCATTGTTGAACCTTCTCTTCTTAAAATGTCCATTCTTATTATCTTGGCCATGATTACCACCCAAAATGGTTACCATTCTTGGCATGATAATAACCCCCACGATGGTTATCGTTGTTCGATGACCGTTGCTGCCGTATGATGATTATTATCGTGTTGTTGGTCGTTGCCTTTTGGTTGTCTTGACTCATTATCGCTCTCCAATAAGCGAGCCCTATTCACAACATCGAATATAAACAAAGTTTGTGAAAAATGAGGTATTGGACGTATATCGGGTTTCAAATCTACTTAAAAACATTCGCGTCATTCGCTTCTCATTATAGACCAAATGGGATGCAAACCGGGATAACTCATAAACTTAGCCTCGTCTTTGCGACACGATCATATTGTTTTGCTCGACTTGATGAATTCTACCTCCTTCATGTGACGAATACTTTCAGGAAAGTACTTGTCGTTGAATAATTCTTGGAACTTCTCCCAAGACATCTTGAGTGCGTCAGGCTGGGTACGTTTTACAGATTCCCACCAATGATCTCCTTCTTCATGCAACATAAAGGTGGCGAATGGAACCTTTTGCTCCTCTGAGCATTCCAAGACATCAAATATCTTGGTAATCTGCTTTATCCATGTCTCCGCCTTAAGTGGTTCTGGCTTTCCCAAAAACTCCAGTGGTCCCAGCTCCTTGAACTGCTTAGCGGTGACCAACCGTGGGTTACCATTTTTTCCACCTGCATTATGGACAGGAGCTGCCTTCGCCCGTTGTTGCATGAATTGCTCCTTAAACTGCTTAGCGGTGACCGTCCGAGAGTTATCGGTATTTACCGCATTTTGGACATGAAACGCCTTCACTTTGTTGTTGTATGAATTGCATAAAGTCTCGACCATCTCATCATTCACCATTTCATCGGTGTTGTTATTGTTTCATGAGGAGTATTGTCCTCACGGTTGCACATTATCTCGATTATTGATCTTTGGAGACTCAGCGGTCTCATGTGCTCCATTGATAATCTCAACATTCTCGGATGCCATTTTCAAACACGCCACACAAAACAAGGGTTAATTAACATATCACATATTATCCCTATACTTTGAGTGACCAATTAAATACCAAACAAACTTAGGTAGGTCATACTAGCGAAGGAATTCCCCTCTCTCCCTCCTAGTTCTTATCTCACAACTTAGCAGGATCATATCCCTAAGCTTTGATACCTGTTGTGGCGCGCCCCAAAATTAGGTATACGTCACCCATCTTGGGTCACCACTTACATGGTACAAAAATTCAAATACAACTTACTAATACAACTGTCGTGTACAATATGACAAAACATAAACTGAGTTTGAATACAATTATTGTCTACTAGAGATTATACAAACTTAAAAGGAGTCCTCATTACAATTATTATCACACTATTTCACAAAATAGTGAGGACTACTAATGCTATTCTCTGGACCATCACTCCGTTCCCCGACTCGTCCCAGCTATATTCTCATTTCCTGAAGAGAACAGTGAAAGAAAGAGTGAGCTCAACTAGCCTAGTAAGAAATATTATGACTAAGATAATGTAGAATAAATTATCATTAGCCTCCAACAATGTTAAACTTATAAAATACAATAGACATCAAGTTTAACTGCAGCGGAACAAGCAATCCATTAAAAGAGTCAAGTAGAGAATAGAATTTACTATCTTTTATGATTTAAAAAGTTTTTCATCACTTTTATCGCTGAGACTCAGCTCAATAAATATCCACATCATTAAATCATCCCTGCACTACAGGCCAAGGATATTCTTTAGTATCACGACCACGAATTATCCATACACTACGGGCCAAAGATAATTATGTTTTCATCAACGGTCCTGATCATTCCATAAAACAATTCATCTTAGCTCCCTTGGCCGAAGAGAATCCATAGCCATAATCATACCAAAAACTGTCCATCAATGCACTACGGGCCAATGATGACTTTTAATTTTCACTTCATTTGTAACATTACGGTCATGATTATACCGAATAATCCCTGGTCATAATCATACCAAGTCCATCTATGCACTACAGGCCACAGATGACTTTCAACATAACATAAACATGAGAATGATGACAATGATATAAGAATTCAATTAAACAAGTTCAAGAATTAATTTGTCCAGGAACCAATAACGTCCAAATTGTTAACATGATACTGCTTTGTAGAGTAAAATTCAAGAATGCTCAGAAGAATATTTCCACGAAAAGATACTAGATGAAGTGCAAATATCAAGGATATTCCACTAATTTCATGGAGTATAGAAGTCAAAATTTTAATCAACTGAGTATAATACCGAATGGAATAACAAAAGATATCACCATGTATGCGGCACTTCGCATAGACGGTTATTTCAACAGAATAATAATAACGGAACCAGGTCAGGTGAAATTCACACCGACAGGATGTTCCAACAGAATAATAAATGCGGAATAATAAATGATGGAACCGGTCAGACGATAGCACGAAACGGGATATTAAAATGAGAATAATAAAGGCGGAATAATAAAAATGGAACCGGTCCCAGGCGTATAGCATGCAGACGAGGATATTCAGCGAGAATAATAAAGAGCAGAATAATAGAAGAATGTCACCAAGTATAGGGTAGGTCAGCAGCATATCTGAGTTATTCCAACAAAACAATAAAAAATGGAATAATGAAGTTCTCTTCTTGAATACAAAAGAATAATATCCCTTACCATAAAATAATACTTGATATAAGAGTAGTGAAGTCATGAAAACTTTTTCTATCTATCTCTATAGTCTCTCTCTATTGTTTCTCTTCTAGAGTTAGATTGAATTAAGTAAGAAAATAATGAAGGAATGAGCTTCTATTTACAGGGAAAATGGAATGCATAATAACTAATCCATGAGCGGTCCAGATTGATTTACTTTAATCGACGGTCCATATTTAAAGAAAAATCTTTTAAATAAAATAAAATATATTCTATTTATATAAAAAGATTTTTATTATGCAAACACTATCTCGGGCACTATGCAAATACTATGCATAATAAAATATAATATATTCTATTTATAGAATAACTTTAATAAATTATTACATTTTATATAAAAGATTTTACTATGCAAAATACTATGCATAATAGAATATAATATATTCTATTTATAGAATAACTTTAATAAAGTATTACATTTTTATATAAAAGATGTTTCTATTTTATTACGTGAATAAAACAAAACTTCTAAATCAACAATAATTGAATCAAATAATGTGAGATATTATGCAGCAACTATTGTAGCAATAATTGAACAAAACTGAGTGACTTCTCACATAAATATCAATAATCAATACCGTGTGCTACTATGCAACAACGCGTATTACTGTACTTTTACTACCGAGTAGTTCAACAGTATCAACGGTAAAACTTCCGCCGTTATTTTTAATAAAATATTTTTGTCGTTTTCTCAATCCGACAATAATTCCGTTGTGGGGTCCACCAATGATTGTGCCGTCGTACGAATATTTCCTGTTTAAAACGAATATTTACCGACCAATCGAATATAATATGACAACTTGCATACTTTGCAAAATTTATAAATATTACCCACAACTATAACATTATCTCAAATTCACACCATAATATAAAAAAAATTATTTCGAGAAAATTAATTCTTTATTCATAAAATCTGGGGTTTCACATGGACTGTTGATTGGTATGATTATGACTATGTATCGGTATAATCATGACCTGTAATGTTATAAATGATGCGGTAAAAGTCGTCATTGGCCCGTAGTGCATTGATGGACAGTTGTTGGCATGATCATGACCACTGGTGATACTAACGAATATCATTGGCCCGTAGTGCATGGATAATTCGTGGATGTGATAATAATGAATATCCTTGGCCCATAATGCATGAATAATTCATGGATGTGATACTAACGAATATCCTTGGCCCGAAGTGCATGAATAATTCGATGATGTGGATTATTTATTGAGCTATGTTACAACGATAAAATATTGATGATGAACTTTTAAATCATAGAAGATAGTACATATTATACTATACTTGACTTTCTAATGGATTGTTTGTTCCGCTGCAGTTAAACTTGTTGTCTATTGTATTCTATCAGTTTAACACCGTTGAAGGCTAACGATAATTTATTCTGCATTATCTTAGTCATAATATTTCTTACTGGGCTAGTTGAGCTCACCCTTTGCTTTCGTTGTTCTCTTTAGGAAATGAGAACGTAGCTGGGACTAGTCGGGGAATGGAGTGACGGTCCGAGATGGTGGCTGTAGTAGTCCTCACTATTTTATAAAATAGTGTGATAATAATTGTAATGAGGACTCCATTTGAGTTTGGTTATTATCTACGAGACAATATTCATGTTAAAACTCTTAGCTACGTTTTTATCGTATTGTATAAGGAAGTTTGTATTTAAATTTTGTACCACGTATTTGGCGACTCAGAATGGGTTGTGTATACCTATTTTGGGGGCATCACAATTGGTATCAAAGCTTAGGGATATGATCCCTGGCTGAGATTTGAGGCTAGAACTAGGAGGGGAGAGACGGGTATAAACACTCGAATTTTATTGCATACATGTTACTAACATTGCAGGAGGGCAGAATCGTCTTTTAGAGATAACCCTGGAAGACAGCTCAGTTCAATCTCAGAGACAACCCTGGGATATTCAGTATTACCATCTCGGAGATAACCCCGAGATGTCCAACTCAGTCCCGGAAATACCACCGGAAGTTTCAACCTCAAATCCGAAAACAACACCGGGGGTTTCAGTTTCAACCTCAGAGATAACCCCGAGGAATGCAGTTCAAATATCAAAAATCACACCGAAGAAGACCGTTTCATCTCGGAGATAACCATGATATACTCAGTCTCAGCCCTAAAAACAACATCGGGAAAGACAGTGTCAACCTTGGAGATGACCCCGAGGCATGCAGTTGCAATTCCGGAGATAACCCTAGAAATATTTGTTTCAAACCTATGCAAACAACTTCAAACACTCGGCAAAAGCCCCGAAGCACTCATTCCCCAAGCCCGGAGATAACCCTGGGAAGTAAGGCATACCTCAAAAACAACCCTGAGGATGGTCAACACCTGCAGCAGTCCAATCTCAGAGATAACCCTGAGCAACGACCGCTAAATCAGCTCAAACCAGAGATAACCCCGGTGAAGGGCAAAATTGTCATTTTGTCATCCCAAACCCACATCGCGCCGTCTCAACAACAACATACATACATTCTACATAGCAATGTCCTACAAGAACCAAAGAGCGCCAATCCCGAGTGACTACTGCACAAGATAGCACAACAGATAGAATTTGAAGCTTGAAGACCTAGGGCATGGTCCCATCTTCCTGACTTCGTACAACCTCTAATCCCATGTCATTGTGTAGCTCTCAACAATAGCATGCCATAAAAGGTCTTATACACCTCGATCAGATGCCCGAATTGAAGTTCTGAAAGTTCGAGCAGACAACACGTTGCATGTACTTCGAGACGGTGGGACCCGCGAAACTCGAGGCACCTGCGGTACACCTGTAGCTCCCCTCTCTATAAATAGAGGGCTTGGGGCAGCCATTTTTCATAGAGATAAGGCGAGGAAGCCCTGTCCAATTTGCTCTGTACACACTATAAATTGAGTGTTTTCTCATTTTAAACATTTATGAGCTTATATATTGCTATATTTTTACCGGTGGGAGCCGAGTGTTCTCTTCTTTGGCAGTTAACTGTAAGCCTTCTTACACACTTTAAAGCATTTCTCTCCATCTTTACACACACCGTTCTTCACATTGAGAGTCGTGTTGCGTGTGTATGCCCGGACTTCAGTACGCGACTTATATATATATATATATTATATATTTATATATATGGACTAACATTATCGAGTTATGCCTCGATTGAGCCTGGACTCACGTTCGGAGCGTTTATTTGCTTATATATATATATATACTTTTATATAAACTGTGGCCGAACTTTGTTCGATAAACCTGAATTTTACATCCGGAGCGTTTATTGCTTATATATATATATTCTACCGAAAATTGGTCAAAATCTTCAAAATTTCTTAGATTTTGTAAATTTTTTTTGTTTAAAAACAAATCGATCGAATCTGAAACAAAGGATCACTTTCGATTGGTCACGATCTATCGATGAAATCGATCTAAGCAGAAGACTTCTTTGTTAGCTGTTTAAACAAAATTTTTTTTCTTGAAGGTCCACTTAGACTCTAGCCTTACTTGCCTTGAACACATACAAGTAGATCTAAAGATTCCTTTTAGCCTTTTACTGCTCCCAATTGAGACTTACAAAGCGGCATTATTCGGGACTTAAAGGCGATCTTGGGTGGTTTCTGGCGAAAGGTCGAAGCGATTAAAAGCGGAAGCAAGAAAATAAAAGTTTGAAAAAACATTTAAGTAAACAAATCAAACTGCTTTTTAATCGAAACCAGATAGCATCAAGAACCAACAGTGTGGCTCGATACCATATATAACAACGGGATAAGTTTTAAAAGAAAAACTTTAATGAAGAAAGAAAAGATTAAGAAGATGACCGGTTAATCGGTAAAGTAATCTCTTTCTTTTATTTATAAACATTTGAGGAAGGGATTACATTAATTCCTAGACTAAATGTTTAAGAGGGAAGATCGAAGTATTAAGGACTTCGTCTTCATCTTTAACTAAGAAGATCGAAGCTGAAAGCTTCGTCTTCGGCTAACTCTAGAGAGAAGGGAGAGCGGACCTCGGAAGAGCTTTCTAGAGAGAGAAGCTCTGAGGCTACACTGAATAAAGCCTAAGTAACTCTAAACACTTCGAGTTACTTAAAATAGAAAACAGAAAAGTAAATTACTATTTGATTCACGCAGGAATCATTATTACATTGACTGAAGTAAAAGTAAAACGTAAGAAACATTTTACATTTACTTTTACATTGGTAAATGTAAGAAACATTTAACTAAAGTTAAAAAAATTTAACTTAAGTAAAAGCAAAAGTTATTCTTTTACTTTTACTTTTACATTTACTAAAGTAAAAGACTTTTACTTTACGAAAAGCAAAAGCTGAGATGATGGCTGGGGCCATCACCTGTCGGTTGACTGAAGAATCCTCTGGTGTCTTCTTCGTTTAATAGTCCGTCTCCTGTAGATACCAAAAGGTGCTATTGATCATCCTCTCAGATGAGTCACCATCCCCATACATTTCCACCTTAAAATTTTTATCCAGGAAGGATAAAAATTTTCTTCTCTAGAAAGCTCTTCCGAGGTCCTCTCCCTTCTCTCTTAGTTAGCCGGAGACGAAGCTTTTAGCTTCGATCTTCTTAGTTAGAAGATGAAGACGAAGTCCTTAATACTTCGTTCTTCCCTCTTAAATATTTAGTCTAGGAATTAATGTAATCCCTTCCTCAAATGTTTATAAATAAAAGAAATAGATTACTTTACCGATTAACCGGTCATCTTCTTAATCTTTTCTTTTTCTGTTTAAGTTTTTCTTTTAAAATCTTATCGCTGCTGTTATATGGTATCAGAGCCATTCTTTTGGTTCTTGATTCTGTTCGGCGATTTCGAAGAATAAACAGTTTGATTTGTTTACTTAAATGTTTTTTCAAACTTTTATTTTTCTTGCTCCGCTTTTAATCGCCCGACCTTCGCCGTAACCACCCAAGATCATCTTAAGTCCCGAATAATGCCGTTTGTAAGTCTCAATTGGGAGCAGTATAAGGTTAAAGGGAATCTTTAGATCTACGGGTATGTGTTCAAGGCAAGTAAGGCTAAAGTCTAAGTGGACCTTCAAGAAAAAGAATTTTTGTTTAAACAGTTAACAAAGAAGTCTTCTGTTTAGATCGATTTCACTGATAGATCAGGACCATTCGAGTGATCCTTTGAATTAAGCCTAAAGAAACTCTAACACTTGAGTTTCTTTAAATAGAAAACTGAAAAGTAAATTACTATTTGATTCACGCAGGAATCACTATTACATTAACTGAAGTAAAAGTAATTTACTAAAGTAAAAGTAAAACGTAAGAAACATTTTACATTTACTTTTACATGGGTAAATGTAAGAAACATTTAACTAAAGTTAAAAACATTTAACTTAAGTAAAAGCAAAAGTTATTCTTTTACTTTTACTTTTACATTTACTAAAGTAAAAGACTTTTGCTTTACGGAGTGATGAAAGTCACGATGAACCAGAATCATCAGGTGCTAAAGATTCTGATCTCTTTATTCAAGGTCTCTCCCTTAAAAGAATTAAAGATATTACTATTCAAAAATGGTATATCTCTATTAATTTAGTTATCGATAAAACTTTCTCTGTACAGCTCCCTGCTTTGGTTGATACTGGAGCAGACTTGAACTGTATTCAAGAAGGTATTATCCCCATAAGATATTATAAGAAAACTAGTGAAAAACTAAATTCAGCCAACGGTAGTCAAATGGAAATAAAATATAAATTACCTAGTGTACATATTTGTCAAGACAGTATATGTTTTAAGACCTCATTTGTCTTAGTTCGCAATCTTACTGACAAAATCATTTTGGGTTTACCATTTATCTATTTATTATACCCATTTAATACTAGTAATAAAGGTTTAAGTTGCGAGCATTTAGGAAAGAAAATTAAATTTAAATTCCTAATTAAACCAAAAGAAAGAGATTTAAAATTTATTCACGAAGAATCAATTTCTAAATCACTGAATCTGTTAAATTGTAAAGTTACCCACCTAAATTTCCTTAAAGAAGAAGTTAGGTATCAACAAGTTGAAGAACAACTTAAGAGTAAATGTAATTCAAGAAAAATAAAAGAATTAAAGGATTATTTAATAAAAATTTATGTTCGATTCTCCCAATGCTTTTTGTCATAAGAAGAAGCACACAGTTAGATTACCCTATGCTAAGGAATTTAAAGAACATTTAATTCCCACCAAAGCTAGGCCTATTCAAATGAGTCATGAACAGAAGGAGTTATGTAAAAGTGAAATTAATGATCTTCTTAGTAAGGGTTTAATTAGACATAGTAAGTCACCATGGTCTTGCCCAACCTTCTATGTTAATAACGAAGCTGAGAAAGAAAGAGGTGTCCCTCGGTTAGTCATTAATTATAAACCATTAAACAAAGTACTAGAATGGATTAGGTACCCTTTGCCCAACAAGGATGATCTCCTTGGTAGGTTAAGTGTCTCCACAATCTTTAGTAAATTTGACCTCAAGTCAGGATTCTGGCAAGTTGCTATTCATCCAGATGATAGGTACAAAACTACATTCACCACTCCGTTCGGACACTACGAATGGAATGTTCAGTCATTTGGACTTAAAAATGCACCCAGTGAATTTCAGAATATTCTTAATAATATTTTGAATCCTTTCAGTCATTTTATCATTGTATACATCGACGATATCCTTGTATTCTCCAAGACTATTGAAGAGCATATTAAACATTTGAATTCGTTCTTCAAAACAGTTAAAACCAATGGTCTTGTTCTTTCTCCTTCCAAATGTAGTCTATTTCTGACTAAAGTCAGGTTTCTCGGATTAATCCTCTATCATGGACTCATGCGGCCAATTGACAGAGCTATTCAATTCGCCGAATGGGTTCCCGAGATAAGATTACCGACAAAAACTCATTCTGAGAGGTTTCTTGGCTCGCTCAATTATATTGGAAAGTTTACAAGAACCTCGGGAAGATTTGTAAGCCTCTCTTCGGTAACACAAAGTAACCCGCCTCCATGGACTGACATTCATACTTCTGTCGTCCAACAAGTTAAAAAATATGTTAAGGTATTGCCCTGCCTTGACATCTCAAACGATTCAGCTTTCAAAATAGTTGAAATCAATGCCTCTGACATTGGATTCGGTGGCATACTCAAACAAAAGTTAACTCCTACTTCTGATGAACAGATTATTTATTTCCATTCTGGCGCATGAAACCCTACACAGTTAAAATACAGTACTATTAAAAAAGAGATTTTGTCATTAGTTTTATGTATCAAAAAATTTTAGAGAGATTTATTGAATCAAAATTTCCTAGTTAGAATAGATTGCAAGTCAGCAAAATTTATTCTTGAAAAGGACGTTGAGAACGTCGCTTCTAAGCATTCATTCGCTAGATGGCAAGCAATTTTAAGTATTTTTTATTTTGATATTGAATATATTAAAGGTAGTAACAACTCAGTTCCTGATTTTCTCACTCGTGAGTTTATTAACACAGGTATTATTGCAGCAACATGAGTGTGCGAGGAGGTTCATCTTCTCGTGGTCATGGCCGCTCAGCCAGTCCAGTTAATCAGTCAAAAGGAACTGTTGTTCCTCATCCAGTTACTCAAATAACCCACAACAAATTCCAGGTGCTTGGTACAGTTCCCAAGCCCTACTCCTCAGTTCTTGCTAGTCAGCCCAAACCATTTGATATTTTTGCTAGTCAAACCAAGTCTACCTCATCACAATCCAATCACCCAGTTTCAGACTATCGTCAAATTTTTAATCAACACTTATTCCATATTGAGTTACCAATGAAACCCAAGAATGACCTGATTCAATTAGCTGCCTAGTTTTTTCCTACTGGATGGCATTTTCTTCCTTTAGCTCCTTATAAATCACTTGTGTATTATAGGGACATCCTTATTGAAACAGAGTCAGCTTTTATTAAACCAATTTATGCCAACGATGATAAATCCAAGCTTCTTTATCATTCGTTGTATATCAAGCAGGTTCTCAATCTGTCTGATTGGGGTAGTCATCCCTCTGACTCATCTGAGAAGATGATCAACAGCACCTTCCGGCATCCACAGGAGATGGACCAGTCAACGAAGAAGATGCCAGAGGCATCTTCAAGTCACAGACAGGTGATGGCCCATCCATCATCTCAGCTTTTGCTTTAAGATGACCAGTGAAACGATAAAATAATCTCTTTCTTTTATTTATAAACAATTAAAGAAGGAATTACATCTAACCTAGATAAACTGTTAATGAAAGATAGAAGTACGAAGAACTTCTTCTTCATCTTACTAGAAGAAGAAAGCAACAAACTTCTTCTTCAATAACTAGAGAGAAGGGGAAGAGGACCTCGAATGAGGTTTCTTACAAATGAAAAACCTGTAAGAAAAACCTATTTTCAGTCTCAATAAAACTCTTGAAAGATTTAAGTCTCCGGTAAAAGAAATTACCCTCCCTGAGTTAAATCAAGAAGTTAATAAACTTAAGAAAGAAATTTCTAACTTAAAATTAGATATTTCCAACTTAAGAAAAGAGATTGTATGAGGATGGTGACTCATCTGAGAAGACGATCAACAAAGACCTTAAGCACCTACTGAGAGATTTAACGAAGAACGCGAAGAAGACGCCTTGAGGCATCTTGATCAACCAAACGTGTGATGGCCCATCCATCATCTTATCTTTTGTAATTACATTAATTCTTTTATAACAGTTTTTATTGCAATTTTCTGTACATATGGTGACTTCATTTTCACTATCAGATTCATCGTTAGATGCGTTATTACACACACACACACACACACACACATATATATATATATATATAAATACTTATATATATATATGTTGTTGCCATCAAACTCTGTTTGATTGAGCCTGGATTTTACATCCTATGCGTTTACTACTTATATATATATATATATATATATATATATATATATATATATATATATATATATATATATAAATCGCCAAAATGATAAACCGAGTCGGGATCGATATATATCCTGTGCGTTTATCGCTTATATATATATATATATATATTTCTGTTAGGCCTAGAGTTTACTTCATGGACTTTTACAGATTTCTTTACATTTCGTCCCGCCTGAAGTTTACTTCGTGGCGGTTGATCGTTTTACTGCTTTCTTTATATTTCGTCTCGCTTGGAGTTTACTTCGTGGCGGGTGATCGCCTTTACAGTTTTATTTACATTTCTGATCCCCCATGGAGGTGCTTCGTGGTGGTTGATCATGTCTCTATATATATATATTTATCGCTTTTATATATTTACATTTTCAATCCCCCGTGGAGGTGCTTCGTGGTGGTTGATCATATCTGTATATATATATTTATAGCTTTTATATATATAACTGTTTACAGCTTTCATATAAATTGCTACATTATGTGTGCCTAGGAATCATGTGATCACAAATTCAGTCTACTGAATCTAGATTCGGTTCCCGTGATGGACATTTTCAGCTGTACACGGCTTGTAAATTATTCAGTACTGCTATGTATATTATTTTCTCGAAGATGCTTTGCATCTTGAAAATAAAAGCAATCAAGACGAACATCTAATAAAATGAAAGTATCAAAGGCCTCAATTACTATTGAGCATAAGGGTTTGAAAAACCTCTTTTTATAAAACATCACTGCTATATCTTGTTTAAAACTGAATTTTTACACAAATTCAAACCCTTTGTATATAGGTGCAAACGAGGCATAACACTACTTCCAAATAATTGCACATTGATCCACACACACACACACACATTCATATAATAGTTTAATTGAAAAGTGGCGGTCACCGTGGCAACACAGATGTCGGGGGGGGGGGGGTGGGGTGCCCAACACCTTCCCTCCGCATAATCAAGTCTCCGGACCCTAATGAATCTCGGTTTCACAAACCCGTTAAACAGTGTCACATCACTAGGTCAATGTGCAAATCTTTTCTCTGTTGTATTGGTACAACCATTCAAAAAACCAACTGGCGAATCTTACAGTCCAATCGTCGACATATAAATTTCAGACCTTTTCACAACTTGTTTTTTCAAACAAATCTCACCTAACATGAGAACACCAAAAGACAAGAACAGAAAAGGGATAAATAAAAATCCCGACGTCGACAACGGGTAAATCCTTCGCTAGTATGACCTACCTAAGCTTATTTGTTATTTAATTGGTCGGTCAGAATATATGGATAATATGTGGCATGTCAATTAACCCTTGTTTTGTGGTAGTGTTTGAAAATGACATATGAAAATGTTGAGATAAGCAATGGAGCACATGAGACCGTTGAGTCACCAACGATCAATAACTAGGATAATGTGCATCAAGAAGATAATAATCCTCATGTAAATAACAACATCGACCAAATGATGAACGATGGGATGTTCAGAGGTTTTCTGCAATTCATGCAACATCAGGTGAGAGAGACTCCTGTGCAAAATGCAGGTGGAAACACTGGCAACTCACTGTTGGTCACTGCTAAGCAATTCATGGAGCTGGGACCACCAGAGTTTTTGGGAATGCTAGAACCATTTAAGGCAGAGACGTGGATTAAGCAGATCATCAAGATATTTGATGTCTTGGGATGCTCCGAGGAGCAAAAGGTTCCCTTTGCCACCTTCATGTTGAGAGGAGAGGCAGATCATTGGTGGGAATCTATAAAACGTACTCAGCCTGTCGCACTAAAGATGTCTTGGGAGAAGTTCCAAGAATTGTTCAACGACAAGTACTTTCCTGAAAGTTTTTGTCATATGAAGGAGGTAGAATTCATCAAGCTGGAGCAAAATAATATGACCATATCGCAGTACGAGGCTAAATTTACGGAGTTATCCTGGTTTGCATCCCATTTGGTAGATAATGAGGAGCGTATGACGCGGATGTTTGATAAGTAGGTTTTATACCTACTTATCTGGTATCTGTTACTTGAATTATTTGCTTAATCTCATGTTTCTTAGTTACTTGTCATGCATTTTGTGTTCGTTTTGTAGATTATATGTTTGGGAGCTGTGATTGCAAATAATTGGTATGAAATCGCAAAGAAAAGCAATCCGGACATCATTTGGGCTTTCATGTTCATTTCATTTTTTTGGCTTGGAACTTGGATTACATTGTAGAGCTTCTTCTTAGCTTTTCGGAACAACTTGAATCATTCCAATCGGAGTTCGGATGCAAGAGTTATGACATTTGTACCAACGGACGTCGAACGTCACTATTTTGGGTGGTCATTTACATAGCAGCCACTTCAGAGCCACTTTCAACATTGTTCCAGTCCTTATTTCAAAACACTTAAAGCATAAACGTTGTAGATCTATGTCTCCTCTTTCTGGAACATCTTGAATCATCAAAATCAGAGTTCAAAAGAAAACGTTATGGCCATTTCCCCAAAGAACGTCAGAGTAGAAAATATTCCTTCATAAAACTGCCACCGGGGTGGGCGTACCAGCTCCAAAGCAGGCCCCTAGCCCGTCGGGGCGGGCTCGTTTAGTGTATAAACCCCCACCGGGGCGAGGGTAGCCCAGAAAATACAATTTTGTCTAAATTTGAGCCCGGGAAGGATTATTTCAATCCGATTGACTCAAGGACTTCCAAGAGGACTTAAAGACATTTAAGAGACTTATAAAAGGAGGAGAATCACAAGGATTAAGGGAGATTAGACTAGATAGAGGATTCAATTAGATTAGAATAGAGTAAATTATATCAAAATTATAGTTCTAATAAGTTTTGGAGAATGAAGCAACTTGGAGACCATCGAAGATTCAAAGTAGGAGCAAGGAGGGAGCTTCAAATCTACAGAAAATAGATTCTATCTTCTCATCTTCTTCTATCTTTTTCTTTTATTGTGTATTCAATTGTGGTTTCTTAGTTTTAATTCAATAATCATGAACTAATTCTTTGTTTGAGATTACAATGGATCTTATTGTGTAGTTTATTTTAATATGCATCGCTATCAATTATTATGTTCTATTATGAGGATTGTCTATTTTGATTTGGACTTAATTGTTTAATTGATTGGTCATCAATTACCGTGATAATCTATATGAACTCGAGAGATGAAGTTTAGATTTAGATCTAATCATAATAACATGTGATTGTGTTTTCTGCATGGCGTTGGAATACATAATTTATGTCTAGGATAGAGATATACCTAACATCGCATGTAATCTTATAGAGAACTTGTACTTTAAATCCTTTTTAATTGTAATTCACATAGAGATATAGTGGATTAGTTAATTAGGGTATCTTGCTTAATTCTATCATCTGTGGATTTAAGTGAGTATGGGTATTATGCATCGAGAGGTGGTTTTATCTGCTTTAGTGTTATTGATTAACAATTCACGATAGAGAATAATTGATGAGAAGTGTGTTAACTTAAATGAAGCAATAAGTGAATTTGTGATCTTAAATCTCCGTGATCTTAATTTAACTAGTGGAATTTAATAGTAGTTTAATTATATAATTTGAAATTCATTCGTTTAAATAAGATTGAGTTGGTTACGGATTAGTACTTTGTGATTTTTATTAAATAATTCCTCATGGGAACGATACTTTACTTTCACTTTATTACTTGTTGACCATGTATACTTGCGTGTTGTGCGTAATTAGATTTTACCCAACAAGTTTTTGGCGCCGTTGCCGGGGAATTAGTTAATATATTTTTGCCAATATTAGCTCCAATTAAATTAGTTTTAATTTAAACATTTTTTTTTTCATTTTTATTTAATTCTCTTCATATTTTTCTTTCTTTTCAGGTACCATGGATGACTTTGCGTATCAATGGCCATACACGAACATGACTCAACCAAGGGAAACAAAGATTGATGGACTTAATGCATTTTCCGCAGAATCAGTACAAATTGAGGCAAATTCGAAGACGTTGGAGGTTATCGCATCCCAACGGAGTCGAAGGATGGCAGTTACGTGTGACTATTGTGCTGGCAACCATCAAATTCATTAATGCACCGTCAGTATTGAACTGGTACAATATAGTGGTAATTACCTCAATAAATATGTTGATCCTAACTATCACCAAGTTTGGGGGTATCACCCGGATTCTTCAAGGAGCTACATTTATGATGACCAATACTACGCTCCAAATCCAACATACACACTAGAATTTTAATGTCCACCTCCATTGCCATAAGAAGAAAAGCCAAATCTGAGGGATGTAATATTGAAGGGCATAACAAACCTAGAGGAGATGAGTATTAGCCTAGAGGAGATGAGTATTAGCCAAGAACTGTCAACCCAAAATTTTAATAATTGGATGGAACAACTAGTCACTACCTCAACCAATGGTCCTCAATACATGGCTTCCGAGACTGAAATAGAAAATTCAAGGCTAGGGGAATTATTGTTCAAGTTCATAGCAGATGAGGAGAAGATGAGTAATCAAGCGAAGCCAAATCAAAATCTTACGAATCAGACAGAGCAAATGACCAAAGCCGTAAGCAACCTTCCTCCAAACACTTGGCCTTATGACATGGATGACTAAATTGACGGAGAACCCTAACCAAATCTGTGACTAGATGAGCCACAAGATATCAAAAGTGTGGAGACAATTGGGGATAATGAAATAGAGGTCGACGAAGATCTAAATGGGTCTCCACCAACGATCAAAGAGTCAGTCAGATTTGCAAAATCATGCCCACTTAGTAGTCATGTCGTCGGCGAAGCTCTTGATGACATAAGAGCGAGTACAATTTTGAATCCATGGTGGGACGAGAAAGAGAAGATAGACGAAGAGCCCATTGTGTGTGACAAGCTTCCATGCCCCAAAGTGATCACATACACAATGGAGAAAACACCAAGCTGTGGGACGTTCTTGATTAAGAGCATACCAAATCAGAGCATGCTGGGTGACTTTGATGCATTGGCCATCACAAATGGGAACCTACCAAAAGCTATATTATTTCCGATGGATGGAGGGTTCCTCAATTACCGAAGAGGAATTGGATAACGTTGAACAGACAAAGTCAAGTTGAAAGACTATAATTCAAGCGCTAACTAAAAGGCAACCAATAAATTTTTATATTTATATGCTTTACTAGTTTAGTTAGTAGATAGGAATTAATTTGCTTATTAAGTTCTCTTACCAATCCAAGTGCTATTCTAATCCATGTTGTCTATTTATTTTAGGTATTGGAGGTTCAATGGATAGGAAAATGATCGTTGCCACCATCGCCACCATCACCTCACGCTTAGTTGATTACAGGGAAGTTCTCTTCTACTTACCGCTATATTCTTACAATGAGGACATTGTAATTGCTAAGTTTGGGGGAGTTTAGTTTAGTTCATTATTGCATGTTTAGTTTCATGTTTATGTTATGTTATTTTGCATATGTTAGGTTCATTAGGTGTGCATTCATGTAGTACAACTGCATAAGTAGTTTCATAGTAGTATAGTTTAAATAACATTATATTCAGTTCTTAAAAAAAAAAATTCAAAAATTCAAAAAAAATTATTAGTTAGTTACTATGTTCATTTGCATGAATCCAGTTGTTAGATAGTTTACAGTTTGTTTTGGCCAATGATGAGATTGGAATTGGGTAGACAAGTATAGTACTGACTATTAGAGCTTTGGTGTGATTTATTGTTATGAATTGTGTAATATCCGGTTTAAAAAAAAAGATAAAAGATAATAAAATAATATAATTAGATAATAGAAGTGTAACTAATAATTATTTATACATATCTAAAACCTATTAGGATAAGTCAGTTAGACTGTAACAAACTTTTAATTTTAAAATGACTCTTTTACTTAATAACCTATTTTTCAAAGGAATTACATATATTTAAACAACTAGAAAGAAAGAAAAGAACGTAAAAACTATTTGGCTTGGAGTACTGCAGAACAGAGAAAAAAAGAAAAAAACTCAAAGAATTAGTTCACTTTTAATTTCGTGTTTCGCAATATCAAGTAAGTGGTTTTCTGAACTATTTAGTATTTTTAAGATTATCGTTACTTTTAAGTATGTCTTATTAATTATTCGGATGCCTAAATGTATAGTTTCAAATTTCTTTATGTTTTATTTAAGGCTTCCATTTAAATTAAAATGCTATGTTTGGTTATTCAAAATTCGGATCAAGTATTTATTTTTGAACTGTGAATGAGATTATATGATTTTGAACTGTGAAAAAGTATCGTTTATATTATCGATAATATTGAGAAAAGTTTTTAAAATCCTCAGTCTGACTATGTATAGAACCCGTTATTGATTACGTTTAGTTCCGGAGCTAATATAGGACCTACTAAGGCGCACACCTTTTAGATGCCCTGAGGGGGCGTGCATTTTATAGATACCTTAGTAGGGTGCGATCATAACGTTATCGAACTTTTGGGCCGTGTTTATGAGGCTATTGTAACCTTAGTCGCTAAAGTTTGTGGATTAAAAGAGATATAATATACATTGAAATTATTTTTGAATTGTTTAGTTTTTGAAAGCTTTTGTACTATCGTTATTGAACAAAAAGTTATTTCGAAAAAGTATTTTGCAAATTATACTTGATTCGGATAGATAGAGAGGATTGCTACTTGTTAGGCTTCATCGCTCACCCCCTTACAGATTTTTACAAGTCCCATCGTTGAAAGCTGAGCACTTATTTGATACGCTTGGAATAGCTGGAGTTTAGTTTTAGATGTGTTTTTTCTTTTGTTGATGAATTTTGATAAAACTCTTAGTTTCGAGGAGCTGCGTCTCCATTATTTTTATGTGGTATTTATTAGTATTTCATTTGGATTGATTTAAAATATATTTATTGTTGGGTTTTAAGTTAAGATTATTGTTAAGTTATTTTTTTGGGCTGCGCATTATTGATATTGTTGCCTTGCGTTGCGGGCCTATGGGCTTGCGGCATGTAGCACTTCGGACCTATATTGGGTTCGGAGTGTTACAAATTGAGTCTTTTTCTGTTTGAAACTGGTATAATAAGGATAACACAGTAAAAACAAATTGTTGAATGATTGAGTTTAAATTGATACATAATGTGATTCTAAAGGATAATGCTAGTTTAAATAAGAGAATGACAAAGATAGGCAGTGAAGGCGTAGAATTAGGCAAGAACCTAAGTTTGAGGGAAAAAGTGGGGTATATAAGCTTTTTTTTTTAAAAAGAAAAGATATTGAGTTGAATAAATTGAGTCCTGTGGTGGGTCGAGAAGAAGCGTGAAATGCACTCCTCATAAACACAAGCGTGAGATGGAGCGTAAAACGCACTCACTATTCAAAAAAAAAGAAAAAAAAAGAGAAAAGAGAAAATAATAATAAATAAAACGGGAAATAAGAGCAAAAAGCCCCCGTAGATGAAAAATAAAGCATAAGTATCCCATGTTGACCCTCGATATTGGTAATTGTTTGATTTTAGTTGGATCTAGCTTGTTTTTGGATTTCGTAAGTTTACACTGTATGATGCCTTCGAAGAGACTTGTTATGTGTTAAATTTAATTTTATATAAGTTAACATTGTTGTGGAGCACGCACGCATTATATTAGTGATAACAATCTAAGATTTGATGATTGATTGAGAAGTTATTGTTTGGTTTTGATATGATGTATTATCGTGTTTATTTGATTTCTCTAAGGTCAGTTGAATAGACTTGTTTACATCATTCTTCTTTGGATTAAGTAGGCATGTAGATTAGTTGCATTGCATAACATTGTTGTTTTGTGTTTTTGCTTGAGGACAAGCAAATGTTTAAGTTTGGGGGTATTTGATAAGTAGGTTTTATACCTACTTATTCGGTATCTGTTACTTGAATTATTTGCTTAATCCCATATTTCTTAGTTACTTGTCATGCATTTTGTGTTCGTTTTGTAGATTATATGTATGGGAGCTGTGATCGCAAATAATTGGTATGAAATCGCAAAGAAAAGCAATCCGGACATCGTTTGGGCTTTCATGTTCATTTCATGTTTTTGACTTGGAACCTGGATTACATTGTAGAGCTTCTTCTTAGCTTTCCAGAACAACTTGAATCATTCCAATCGGAGTTCGGATGCAAGAGTTATGACATTTGTACCAACGGACATCGAACGTCACTGTTTCGGGTGGTCATTTACATAGCAGCCACTTCAGAGTCACTTTCAACATTGTTCCGGTCCTTATTTAGAAATACTCAAAGCATGAAAGTTGTAGATCTACGTCTTCTCTTTCCGGAACATCTTGAATCATCAAAATCGGAGTTCAGACGAAAACGTTATGGCCATTTTCTCAAAGGACGTCAGAGCAGAAAATATTCCTTCACAAAACCGCCGCCGGGGTGGGCGTACCAGCTCCAAAGCAGGCCCCTAGCTCGCCGGGGCAGGCTCTTTTAGTGTATAAACCCCCGCCGGGGCGGGGGTAGCCCAGAAAATACGAATTTTGTCCAAATTTGAGTCCGGGAAGGATTGTTTCGATCCGATTGAATCAAGGACTTCCAAGAGGACTTAAAGACATGTAAAGAGACTTATAAAAGGAGGAGAATCACAAGGATTAAGGGAGATTAGACTAGATAGAGGATTCAATTAGATTAGAATAGAGTAAATTAGATCAAAATCATAGTTCTAATGAGTTTTGGAGAATGAAGCAACTTGGAGACCATTGAAGATTCAAAGTAGGAGCAAGGAGGGAGCTTCAAATCTGCAGACAATAGATTCTATCTTCTCATCTACTTCTATCTTTTTCTTTTATTGTGTTTTCAATTATGGATTCTTAGTTTTAATTCAATAATCATGAACTAATTCTTTGTTTGAGATTACAATGGATCTTATTGTATAGTTTATTTTAATATGCTTCACTATCAATTATTATGTTCTATTGTGAGGATTGTCTATTTTGATTTAGACTTAATTATTTAATTGATTGGCCATCAATTACCATGATAATCTATATGAACTCAAGAGATGAAGTTTAGATTTAGATCTAATCATAATAGCATGTGATTGTGTTTTCTGCATGGCGTTGGACTACATAATTTATGTCTAGGATAGAAATATACCTAACATCACATGTAATCTTATAGAGAACTTGTGCTTTAAATCATTTTTAATTGTAATTCACATAGAGATATAGTGGATTAGTTAATTAGGGTGTCTTGCTTAATTCTATCATCTGTGGATTTAAGTGAGTATGGGTATTATGCATCGAGAGGTGGTTTTATCTGCTTTAGTATTCTTGATTAACAATTCACGATAGAGAATAATTGATGTGAAGTGTGTTAACTTAAATGAAGCAATAAGTGAAGTTGTGATCTTAAATCTCCGTGATCTTAATTTAACTAGTGGAATTCAATAGTAGTTTAATTATATAATTTGAAATTCATTCATTTAAATAACATTGAGTTGGTTACGGGTTAGTACTTGGTAATTTTTATTAAACAACTCCTCATGGGAACGATACTCTACTTTCACTTTATTACTTGTTGACCACGTATACTTGCGTGTTGTGCGTAATTAGATTTTACCCAACAATGTTTCTAAGAGGTTTGAAACCTGAAATACGTCAATACCTCATTTCTCACAAACTGTGTTTGTATTCAGATGTTATAAATAGGGCTCAGTTATTGGAGCGCGATAATGAGTCAACCCAACCAAGAGATAGCAGCTGGCAAAATGATAATACCAGTGGTAGAGGTCATCGAAGCGGTGACAACAAACGTGGAGGAAATCAACATGCTAGAAATGGTAACCACTTCGGTGGTAATCATGGCCAAGATAATAGAAGTGGAAATTTCAAGAAGAAAAAATTTAATAATGATTGAAAGACAACAACTATTTTTAAGGAAGGAGAACGACCACCGGTCGTATGCTACAAATGCAGAGGGGAGGGACAAATCATTCCAAATTGCACGCAATAACCCAAAGTGTGTTACAATTACGGAAGAGAAGGTCACCTAGCTCAATTTTGTTGTGTAGTGAAGTCAAGTCCAGCTGGGATGGAGACACCAAAGGCTGTCCCAGATAAGTCAAAGCTGGTAGTTCAAGGGAGAGTGTTTGTCATGACCTCCCAAAAAGCAAGGAACCCGAACGAGGTTATCACGGGTAAGCTAATCATAAACTCTTGTGAAGTCTATACCTTATTTGATACCGGTTCTACCCATTCTTTTATTTCTCCTACTTGCGCTCAACGTTTAAATTTAACTCCAGAGAAATTAGACTTTGACTTATCTGTTGAAACTCCATTGGGAGAAACCTTCATTACATCAACTGTTTATAAATCTTGTTTGATTCAAATCGGCAACCTCACGTTACTTGTTGATCTAATCTCTTTGAAAATACTTGCATTTGATGTGATTTTAAGGATTGATTGGTTAACTACTCATCATGCTAAAATTGATTATTTTCGTAAGGTTGTTAGCTTTCATATTCCTAACCAACCTATTATGCGAATTCAAGCAACCAAACCACTAAAGGCAATCACTGTCATATCAAGTCATAAAGCCATTCGTTTATTGAAAAATGGATGTTAAGCTTTCTTAGCCCATGTCACGGATTTAAACAAAAATACGACAAATTTTAATGATATTTCTATTGTTAATAAATTTCCTAACGTATTCTTTGAAGAACTTCATGGTCTACCCCTAGAACGTGAAATCGAGTTTTGTATTGACCTTGAACCCGGTACAAAACCTATTTCTAAAGCCCCATATCGAATGGCTCCTATTGAACTTCAGGAGTTAAAAACCCAACTGTAAGAATTGTTAGACATAGGTTTCATTCGTCCTAGTACGTCTCCTTGGGGTGGTCCTGTTTTGTTCGTAAAGAAGAAAGATGGGAGTATGCGACTTTACATTGACTATCGGGGAATTGAATCATGTCACCGTCAAAAATAGGTACCCGTTGCCTCGTATTGATGACATGTTTGACCAGTTGCAAGGCGCTAAATTCATTTCAAAGAGCGATCTTTGTTCCGGATATCATTAGTTAAATATTAAAACTGATGACATTCAAAATACTGCTTTCAGAACTCGGTACGGGCATTACGAATTCCTAGTCATGTCTTTTGGATTGATTAATTCTCCTGCTGCCTTCATAGATATGATGAACTGAGTATTCAAGGAATATTTGGATCATTTTGTGGTTGTCTTTATTGATGACATCATCATATACTCCAAAAGCCATGAAGATCATGAGCAACACTTGAGGCTGATACTCCAAAAGCTTCGTGAAAACAAGCTATATGCCAAGTTGAAGAAATGTGAGTTCTGGCTTGAGAAAGTAGCATTCCTTGGGCACGTGATATCGAATCACGGAATATCTGTTGACCCAACGTAGATTGAAGCAATTCAAAGCTGGGAGCAACCTAAGTCAGTAACCAAAATACGTAGCTTTCTAGGCTTAGCTGGTTATTATCGGAGATTCGTGGAAGGATTTTCTCGAATCGCTACTCCATTAACTGAGCTAAAGCAAAAAGATACAAAATTCGATTGGAGCGAGGAATGTGAGAAGAGTTTTAAAGAACTTAAGAGGAGACTCATTTCGACACCTGTTCTGACAATACCATATGGTTCGGAGAGATTTGTCATCTACAGTGATGCTTCAGGCAGAGGGTTAGGATGTGTTCTCATGTAACATGGGAAATTCATAGCCTATACCTCACGACAACTCAAAGAATATGATAAGAATTATCCTACTCATGATCTAGAGTTGGCAGTAGTCATTTTTGCGCTTAAAATCTGGAGGCATTACCTGTATGGGGAGAAATTAGAGATCTATACGGATCATAAAAGCCTCAAATAATTCTTCACCCAAAAGGAACTCAACATGCGACAACGACATTGGCTCGAGTTGTTGAAAGATTACGATCATACCATTCAATACCATCCTGGAAAAGCGAACGTGGTAGCTGACGTGTTGAGTAGAAGATCATTTGCCGGTACGAGTGCGATATTGTCAACGCAAAGGCCCATTTGGTATGACTTACAAAGGATGGAGATAGAGTTAAAGACTCTAGGGACCCACGTGATGATGTTAAATATACGAGTAGAACCGACTTTAATCGATAAAGTTAAAGCTGCTCAAGCTTCGGACCTGGAGCTGATGTGTATGAGGAAAAAAGTACAAGAAGGTGCTATTTTGGAAGCATGAATTGACGAAGAAGGAATACTTCGAGTCAACTCCAGACTTTGTGTTCCTAACGACTCTGATTTGAAGTATAAAATCATGATGGAGGCGCACAACACACCATTTGCAATCCATCCCAGGAGTTTCAAAATATATCGTGATCTTTGACATACATTTTGGTGGAGCAATATGAAGAGAGAGATAGCGAAGTTTATCTCAAGGTGTTTATCTTGTCAATGAGTCAATGCGAAGCATCAAGTGCCAAAAGGTTCATTACAACCACTTGAAATTCTAGAATGGAAATGGGAGCACATTACCATGGATTTCGTTACTGGTCTTCCCAAGGTTTCTCAAGGTATAGATGCAATTTGGGTCATTATTGACAGATTAACCAAGTCTGCTCATTTCTTACCTATACGAGAAACTTATTCACTTGAACATCTTGCTCGTATATATATAAATGAGATTGTAAGACTGCATGGTATGCTAGTATCCATAGTTTTTGATCGAGACCCAAGATCCACTTCATGATTTTGGGTTAGTTTGCAAAAAGCTATGGACACAGATTTGCGATTCAGTTTGGCATATCATCCTCAGATGGACGGGCAGTCGGAGAGGACTATTCAAACTCTTGAAGATCTATTAAGACTCTGTGTCCTAGACTTCAAAGGAAGTTGGGACAAGTTCTTGCCATTAGTGGAATTCTCCTACAACAATAGTTATCAAGCAAGTAAAGGCATGGATCCATTCGAGGCGTTGTATGAATGCAAGTGTCGTTCTCAAGTATGCTGGGATGAGGTGGGTGAAGCAACGTTGTTGGGACCAGAATTGGTACACATGACAACAAAAAAGATTCAAATGATCCGGAAACGTATAAAAACCTCACAAGATCGACAAAAGAGTTATGTTGATCTTCATCGAAGGGACATGGAATTCAATGTTGGAGATCATGTGTTACGTGTTTCTCCATGGAAAGGAGTTACGAGATTTGGAAAGAGAGGAAAGCTCAATCCTCGATTCATTGTTCCATTTGAAATCCTCGACCGAGTAGGAACGGTGGCCTATAGACTTGCCTTACCGCCAAGTATGTCTCATGTTCATAACATTTTTCATATATCTATCTTACGTAAACATATGGAAGACCCGAACCCCATTATTGAATAAGAACTAGACAAGATAGCGGAAGATTTAGCGCATGAAGAGGTACCTATTAAAATCTTGGATAAGAAGGAACATATTCTACGCTCCAAGGTTATACCTCAAGTCAAAGTTTTGTGGAGAAACCACGATGTTGAGGAAATGATCTAGGAGTTAGAATCTGAAATAAAATCAAGGCATCCTCACCTCTTCGACATATTAGGTATGTACACAAATTTCGAAGACGAAATTTCATTAGAAGGGGAGGTTGTAAGACCCCAATTTTTATGAATAAAGATTAATTTTCTCTAAATATCATTTTAAATATTAAGGTGTGGATTTGATATAATGTTATAGTTCTGGGTAATATTTACAAATTTTGCAAAGTAAGCAAGTTGTCATAAAATATTTGATTGGTCGGGGAATATTCGTTTTATCAGGGAATATTCGTACGACGGCACAATCATTGGTGGACCCCATAACGAAATTATTGTCAGAGTTAGAAAACGACAGAAATAACTTTTTATAAAAATAACGGCAAAAGTTTTACCGTTAACTGTTGAAATACCCGGTGATAAAAGTATAGTAATACGCGTGGTTGCATAGTAGCACACAATATTGATTATTGATGCTTAAGTGAGAAGGCATTCAGTTATACTCAATTATTACCACAATAATTGTTGCATAGTATCTCATATTATTGATTCAATTATTGTCACAGTATCAGCTGCACAATATTTTATATTATTAAATCAATATTGAGACGACAAAATTATTCATATTATTATTTGTATTATTGACGATGTCTAAAAAGTTCTGTCGAAGAAAGGGGTTTGGTCACCTAATTGTGCGCCAATAAGGAGAAGTCCTTATCGGAAAGTCCTTATCGGAAAGTCCCATCTTTCATGTGAATGATCTGGTTGATAATATTGCGAATTATAATATTAATAATGAATAAATGTTATTAAAAATGTGTTTTGAGAAGACAAGTAATTTGAGATAAATAGAGGGAATTTTTATGAAGTATTTGTTATAAATTTGGCTTATTATATGGACCCCCACTTACCCATTTTTCAAAATCGTCGGAAGAAAGTTATCTCATTTTTGTTATATATATATATAAGTATTATATATATATATATATTCAATAAAGGTCAGGGGGGTACTATATATATATATATATATATATATTATATTATAAGTTTTGTTTTTTATATAAAATAAAATATATTATATTTTATTATTTTCATAGTACTGCATAGTATTGCATAGTACTGCACTGTATGTGCATAGTGCTGCATAGTGCAACATAGTAAAATCAAAAATTTTCAGAATTCGTCCGTGAATTGGCGCTCGTGAATTCCACTGTGCAGTCTGTGATTTTCTAAATTCAAATAGTATCATGCCATTCTTCTATAAATAGGATGCTTAGTTTAGAATTAAAAATCACACCAAAATCAGAGAATTCTTCTTCTATAATATTGAGCGTATTTCTTTAGAGTTTAAGAAAGCTTTGAGTGTAGAAAACAGTGCAAGTTTTCTTCAAGAATATCCCCGTTATACCATTCAGAAGTACTCTTGTTTTAAGGTAAGGGATATTATTTTTGTTCAATACTCGTATGAAATAATAATTTCTTCCATACTCTGTAGTATGTAAGTAATATTATTTCGTTTCGTATTCCTAATTCTACACTCATGTTGATAAGTATTGCTTTTATACTCTTCGAAATTAGTAGAATATCCTTAAAATTTACGCTTCATCTAGTCCACAAGAATATTTTTCTGAACATTCTTGTTAAATTTTGATCTTTTCATGTCGGGGTACTATTCACAGGGTACTATTAACGAAGTACTATTCACGGGGTACTATTCACTCGGGTATTATTCACTCGGGGTACTATTCATGAAAATAATTAATTTCTTTTATGTCCAAATTATTTTGATACATGAATATGATTCTTGAATTTTACTCCACAAGGCAGTTATCATGTTGATAATTTGGACATTCTTGAATTATGGATAAATTGATTTATAAATCTTTAAAATTTATCCTTGCTCTTACTTAATTGAATTTTTTTATCATTGTCATCATCCTCATGCTTATATTGTGATGAAAGTCATCTTTGGCCCGTAGTGCATAGATGGACTGTTGATTGGTATGATTATGACTATGTATCGGTATAATCATGACCTGTAATGTTATAAATGACGCGGTAAAAGTCCTCATTGGCCCGTAGTGCATTGATGGACAGTTGTTGGCATGATCATGACCACTGGTGATACTAACGAATATCATTGGCCCGCAGTGCATGGATAATTCGTGGATGTGATAATAATGAATATCCTTGGCCCGTAGTGCATGAATAATTCATGGATGTGATACTAACGAATATCCTTGGCCCGTATTGCATGAATAATTCGATGATGTGGATTATTTATTAAGCTGTGTTACAACGATAAAATATTGATGATGAACTTTTAAATCATAGAAGATAGTAGATATTATGCTCTACTTGACTTTCTAATGGATTGTTTGTTCCGTTGCAGTTAAACTTGTTGTCTATTGTATTCTATCAGTTTAACACCGTTGAAGGCTAACGATAATTTATTCTGCATTATCTTAGTCATAATATTTCTTACTGGGATAGTTGAGCTCACCCTTTGCTTTCGTTGTTCTCTTTAAGAAATGAGAACGTAGCCGGGACTAGTCGGGGAATGGAGTGACGGTCCGAGATGGTGGCTTTAGTAGTCCTCACTATTTTATAAAATAGTGTGATAATAATTGTAACGAGAACTCCATTTGAGTTTGGATATTGTCTACGAGATAATATTCGTGTTAAAACTCTCAGCTACGTTTTTGTCATAATGTATAAGGAAGTTTGTATTTAAATTCTGTACCATGTATTTGGCGACTCAAAATGAGTTGTGTATACCTATTTTGGGGACGTCACAATTAATATGAAAATTTAAATTTTATTCAACTCAACGGTGAATTTCGTAAACTATTTATTTTATTGTTTAATAATTTTTAATGAACTATCTCAATTTTAGAGTTGAAAATATCTAAAATTAACTTTCAAAAGTAAGTAATAATCTTATAATTCGAAATGGATAGGGTATTAGAGATCATGTTTTGACCTTCTGTTGGGTCTCCACCTATTAGAGAATTCTTTTTGATGATAACAAATAGATAAATATTAGGTATCTAAGAAAATGAGACAAAACAAATTAGGATCCTCTCCATATGGATGATTTATAAATTATTATAACTTACTTATTTTTAATTAATTTTGTCCAAGTTTTCCAAAACTATTGAATTTTATATTTCACATAACCTTGATAAATTAATGTTTAGAGATATAAATTTTAAAGTTGACATTTCCTAATGCAAGAAAAAACTTTATTCTCAAATGATTTTTAAACATTCTAAAATAATTTCACACACACACACACACACACACACACACACACACACACACATATATATATATATATATATATATATATATATATATTATGAAGTATTTGTCAAAATAAAAATAGGTAAAATTGTAAGGCACTCATATCAAATTTTCATATCATATTATCATGTCCGCATAGAAGAGCTCCTCAAAATTTCAGTCATTACTCGGATGAATTTAAAAATAAAAATTGTCAAATTCTTATCATATCTAATCAAGTATTTGGGTAAGCCACATGGAAATCAAATTTAAAATCAAACTTGCTACTAACATGTGGGAAAAATGAAGAAAGGCATATAGGTTCACGCTTCACGTATGATATCAATCTAGCCTTTGTCCAAAGAGAAGAAAATCTGAATGAATTAACTAAGGGACAAAAAGTCATCATCTTTTTATTATATTCCAACCGAGCTAACATGAAGTAGCGGAAGTAAACATAAAAGCGTTATCAATTATTGAACCGCGCACGATTGTCAAACGATGACCTTCTACAACCTGTTGATTATACGAATTCTAGGAAATAGGCAACAAAATTCTAATTTAGAGAATTTTGGAAAATAAGAACAGTCTATTATTCATCAAAAACTGCCTCTTCCCATCATAACAAACATTTAAATAACAAAACCTTAAAACGGAAAACAAAAACTAATAAGGAAAATTACAAAAATAACCCAAAAATAGTAAAATGTATTTTTGAAGGCCTAAACAATGGAATTTGACCAAAAAACCTTGTAGTTCACAAGCAAAGCTTGTGTTTTTTGATTGTTGACCCGTTTCTAATAATATTTGGCTCCGAAAACGCCAAAATCCGACACTCCAAACTTGATAGAAGTTACCAAATTGCCACTGGATCAAATCTTTCCATAAACTAGATCAAATCTTTCCATAAACTGACACACTTGCTCTTCAACCACATCATTCTCCCCAGGGTGGAATAAATTCACCCTCGAATTGTCATCATCAGAAGAATCGCCTGTGTAAGGAATCAAATGCTTAACGTTAAAAACATTCGCTGTACGAATATGACTCGGCAGTTGCAAGCGGTATGCATTAGGATTGATCTTCTCAATGATTTCCAATGGCCCAATCTTCTTGGAAGATAACTTATTATAGTCACCATCAGAAATCTATCCTTAGTAAGAACAATCCACACATAATCTTTCACTTAGAACTAAACATGACACCGATTCTTATCAGCAGCTTGCTTATACTTGCTCACAGTCTGCAGCAGATTGTCACGGACAGTGTGACACCCAAAAATTTTGACCTCCACTCGGTCACCCGAATTTGGTTCGTCACGTTCTCATGGAATCACTGTGACGCCCCCAAAATTAGGTATACATCACCCATCCTGGGTCATCAGATACATGGTACAAAATTCAAATACAACTTACTAATACAACTGTCGTGTACAATACGACAAACATAAACTGTGAGTTTGAATACAAATATTATCTACTAGAGATTATACAAACTCAAAAGGAGTCCTCATTACAATTATTATCACACTATTTCACGAGAATAGTGAGGACTACTAATGCTATCCTCGGACCATCACTACGTTCCCAGGCTCGTCCCGGCTATATTCTCATTTCACGAAGAGAACAATGAAAGAAAGGGTGAGCTCAACTAGCCCGGTAAGAAATATTATGACTAAGATAATGCGAATAAATTATCATTAGTCTCCAACAATGTTAAGCGATAAAATATAATAGACATCAAGTTTAAGCTGCGGTGAACAAGCAATCCATTAAAAGAGTCAAGTAGAAAATAAAATCTACTATCTTTTATGATTTAAAAGGTTTTCATCTTTATTATCATTTGAGACTCGACTTAATAAATATTTCACATCATCGAATCACCCCGTGACTACTACGGCCGAGGATATTCTTTAGTATCACGACCACAATTATCCATGCACTACGGGCCAAGAATATTTGTGTATTCATTAATGGTCATGATCATGCCAACAACTGTCCATCAATGCACTACGGGCCAATGAGGACTTTTACCCCATCATTTGTAACATTACGGTCATTATTACACCGATTAATCCCTGGTCATAATCATACCAAGTCCATCTATGCACTACAGGCCACAGATAACTTTCAACATAATATAAACATGAGGATGATGACAATGATATAAGAATTCAATAAAACAAGTTCAAGAATTAATTTGTCCAAGAACTACTAATGTCCAAATTGTCAACATGATACTGCTTTGTAGAGTAAAATTCAAGAATGATCAGAAGAATATTTTCATGAAAAGATACTGGATGAATCGCAAATATCAAGGATATTCTACTAATTTCATGGAGTATAGAAGTCAAAACTTTAACCAACTGAGTATAATAAAGAATGGAATAACAAAAGAAATCACCATGCATGCGGTACTTCAGCATAGAGCGGTTTATTCAATAGAATACTAAATAACGAAACCGAGTCGAACGAAATTACAGACCAAGCAGGATGTTCCAACAGAATAATAAAGAATGGAATAACAATGAAATCACCATGCATGCGGTACCAAGCATGGCGGAGTTATTCCAATGAGAATACTAATAAGGACGGAATCTAGTCAGGTGTAAAATGCATGCATGGATATTCCAATGAGAATAATAATAAAGAGCGGAACCAGTCCAACGTAAAAGCGCATGCAGACAGGACATTCTAACAAAATAATAAAAGGCGGAATCAGTCCCAGAAAGCGCCTGCCGAGCAGGATATTCCAACATAATAGTAAAGATGCAGAATAATAGAAGAATGTCACCAAGTATAGGGTAGTCGCGATATCTTTGGTTATTTCGTGAGAATAATAAAGAATGGAATAATGTAAGTTCTCTTCATGAATACAAAAGAAATAATATCCCTTACGAATATAACAAATAATATTCCCTACCTTAAAAAGAAGAGTATTGGATATATAAGTAGTGAAGTAGCAGAATACTTTCTTCTTTCTCTCTATAGTTTATCTCTCTAGAGTTTCAATTGAATTCGTAAGAAAATAATGAATGAATGAGCTTTATTTATAGAAAAATGGAATGCATAGTAACTAACTCATGAACGGTAGAGATTGATTTACTTTAATCTGACGGTCCATATTTAAAGCAAAATAAAATATAATATATTCTATTTATAATCTAATAAAACGAATAACTTTATAAAAGATTTTACTATGCAAATACTATGCGAGCACTATGCAAACACTATGCATAATAAAATATAATATATTCTAATTATTGTCTAATAAAAGATAGCTTTATAAAAGTATTACATTTTATATAAAATGATTTTACTATGCAAAAACACTATGCAACACAATGCATAATAGAATATAATATATTCTATTTATAGAATAACTTTATAAAAGTATTACATTTTTATATAAAAGTTTTTTTGTATTATTACATTAATAATACCAACAAAAGCGAGTGACTTATCACTTAAGCATCAATAATTAATCTAATACCGTGTGCTACTATGCAAACCAGCGTATTCATTATGCTTACTTTAACAAGGGTGTTTCAACAGTTAACGGTAAAACTTCCGCCGTTATTTTCATAAAGTATTTTTGTTGTTTTCTCAATCCGACAATAATTCCGTTGTGGGGTCCACCAATGATTGTGCCGTTGTACTAATATTCCCTGTTAAAACGAATATTCCCCGACCAATCGAATATTATATAACAACTTGCGTACTTTTCAAAATTTATAATTATTACCCACAACTATTATATCAATTTCACTCCATAATATTCAAAAATAATATTTATAGAAAATTCATCTTTATTCAAAAAGTTGGGGTTTTACAATCTCCCCTTCTTATGAAATTTCACCCTCGAAATTAGGGTACGTACCTGGTATGTCGAAGAGGTAAGGATACCTTGATTTCATTTCAGATTCTAACTCCCAAGTCATTTCCTCAACAACGTGGTTTCTCCACAAAACTTTGACTTGAGGTATAACCTTGGTACGTAGAATATGTTCCTTCTTATCTAAGATTTGAACAGGAACCTCTTCATATGTCAAATCTTCCGCTATTTCATCCGGTTCCAACTCAATAATGTTGTTCGGGTCTTCCACATATTTACGTAACATGGATATGTGAAAAACGTTATGAACACGAGACATACTTGGCGGTAAAGCGAGTCTATAGGCCACAGTTCCTACTCGATCAAGGATTAAAAATGGGTCAATAAATTGAGGATTGAGCTTTCCTCTCTTTCCAAATCTCGTAACCCCTTTCCATGGAGCAACACGTAACAACACATGATCTCCTATATCGAATTCCACGTCCTTTTGATGAAGATCAGCATAACTCTTTTGTTGATCTTGTGTGGTTTTTATACGTTGCCAGATCATTTGAATCTTTTCTGTAGTCATACGTACCAACTCTGGTCCCAACAACGTTGCTTCACCCACCTCATCCCAGCATACTGGAGAACAACACTTTCTTCCATACAACGCTTCGAATGGAGCCATGCCGATACTTGCTTGATAAGCTGTTGTTGTAGGAAAACTCCACCAATGGTAAGAACTTGTCCCAACTTCCCTTGAAATCAAGGACACGAGTCTTAATAGATCTTCAAGAGTTTGAATGGTCCTCTTCATTTGTCATTCCGTCCGTCTCGAGGATGATGATATGCCGAGCTAAATCGTAAATCTGTGCCCATAGCTTTCTGCAAACTAACCCAAAATCGTGAAGTGAATCTTGGGTCTCGATCAAAAACTATGGATACTGCCATACCATGCAGTCTTACAATCTCGTTTATGTACATACGAGCAAGACGTTCAAGTGTATAAGTCTCTCGTATCGGTAAGAAATGAGCAGACTTGGTCAATCTATCAACAATGACCCAAATCGCATCCATGCCTTGAGAAACCTTGGGAAGACCAGTAACGAAATCCATGGTAATGTGCTCCCACTTCCATTCTGGAATTTCAAGTGGTTGCAATGGACCTTTTAGTAGTTGATGCTTCGCCTTGACTCGTTGACACGTTAGACACCTTGAGATAAACAACGCTATATCTCTCTTCATATTGCCCCACCAAAATGTATGTCGAAGATCATGATACATTTTGGTACTCCCAGGATGGATTGCAAACGGTGTGTTGTGCGCCTCCATCGTGATTTTATACTTTAAATCAGGGTCGTTAGGAACACAAAGTCTGGAGTTGACTCGAAGTATTCCTTCTTCATCGATTCTTGCTTCCGGCATCGCACCTTCTTGCACTTTCTTCCTCATACGCATCAGCTCCGGATCTGTAATTTGAGTAGCTTTAATTTTATCAATTAAAGTTGGTTTTACTCGTATATTTGCCATCATCACGTGGGTCCCTGGAGTCTTTATCTCTATCTCCATCCTTTTCAAGTCATACAAAATGGGCCTTTGCGTTGACAATATTGCACTTTTCGTGCCGCGATATGATCTTCTACTCAATCGTCGCCTACCACGTTCACTTTTCCAGGATGGTATTGGATGGTATGATCATAATCTTTCAGCGATTCAAGCCAACATCGTTGTCGCATGTTGAGTTCCTTTTGAGTGAAGAAATATTTGAGGCTTTTATGATCCGTAAAGATCTCCACTTTCTCCCCATACAAGTAATGCCTCCAAATTTTAAGTGCGAAGACAACAACTGCTAACTCTAGGTCATGAGTAGGATAATTCCTCTCATATTCTTTGAGTTGTCGTGAGGCATAGGCTATGACTTTCCCATGTTGCATGAGAACACTTCCTAACCCTTTGCTCAAGCATCATCATGAGATGACAAATCCCTCCAAACCGGATGGTATTGTCGTAGCAGTCTTTGAAATGAGTCTCCTCTTGAGTTCTTGAAAACTCTTCTCACATTCCTCGCTCCAACCGAACTTTGTATCTTTCCGAGTCAGCTGAGTTAGTGGAGTAGCGATTCGAGAAAACCCTTCTACGAATCAAGCTTACTAGTCAGATTCTAGTCCTCAAGGTAGTTTGACAATATTCACAATCAAGCTTACTAGTAGGTTTAACATGCTCATGTTTCCTTACTAATCACATCAACACACGCAAATGGTTTATTCATGTACTTCTAAGTTATATTAACATGCTTGCAAAAATCAGTATACATACATGACATACATACATATTAAGTTCTTTTCTAAAGTCATAAATCCATTTTAAGCTACACACTTTCTTTAATCATGCGAAGCTAGTCTAATATGCTCACATTAGGTTAATATAGCTATATATACTCCTAAAACATGCTTGCATGCTAGTACATGATATAGTGCTGTAACAAATTGCAAAACAGAAGCTTAAACTAATTTCAGAGGCCGGCACAACTGCGTTTCACCTTAGGGTTAATACGGCGCAGCTACGTTGTACCTGGTTCGAACCAGGAACAGTAAACCTTGGCAACTATTTAGCCCAAACACAGAAATTATTCACGAAATCATTTCTAAACATTCTTATAACATTTTAAACATGTTCATATGGTCATATAACAACTATATGAACATTACCCAACCTCATTAACATCCAATTCTATAAAATCAAAAATTTGCAATTTCAAGAACTGGACAACTCTATTTACAGAAACTGAAATTGGAAAGCTAGTAATGGAATTATACCTTTGTAATGTGAAAGCACTTGCTACTACTTGAACTCTTAAACTCTAAGAATGCTTGTATGCTTTTAACTCTTACTTAGAAAAATCTCAGACAACTTCAAGAACATCAACTGATAAACATGGCTGCTATATATAGAAGAAGTTTGGACTGGACAATGACTTAGCACTGAGGTTGAATTCATGGTGCAATGCAATGAAACAATGGTTCAAGAAGGGTGGCTCAACCACTCCATACCAACCACCTAGCTAGCCATGATCATCTATGATTTAGCCTTTTGAAAACATACATATTATAGCTTGTAGTCACTATTCATGTCCTTGTGCCACTCATTTTGGGACAAAAGAAACTCTCAGCAACACTTAGCCTACACACTTGTACACATTTTTACTCTTATGCTATATCAACCATATATTATAACCTAATGTCATAATATGACTAAATATTTCAAGTTAGTAGGTGCTATGTAATATACATATAATCCATGTACATTCTATTTTAAGGTCTACTCACATGTATATGGCTACTTATATATTTCATGATATATATATACTATATAGTTTTAATATGCATAATCAAATTGCTTCATTCATAAAACTTAATATATAGTCACGTAATGTCACACTACACTATATAGTATAGTTGAATTATTGTTCACATACACATGCTTGTCAATATAATATTACTATATTAATAACTTACTTATTTATGTCAATTAAATAATTTATTCACTTTCTTGATTAATTACCACCAATATTAATTAATCCATTTATTATTGATGAAATTATGGATTTTCATAACCATTAACTATCGATATAATTCTTATTATATTTATAGATATATTGCAAATTATAATAAACGTATATTACGAATTAATTACCAAGTAATCCATATTCCACCACAATTAATTAATATTAATTAATGGATTAACAACTCCGTTATCGGACATAACATACTTTAATTCATGGTTTATCAATGTCACACATATCACATAATTGTTCCATTTAATTTTCAAAGTGGAAAAATTACTTTTCTCCAACTGACTACTAGCGCAGTATTTTGCTCAGTTTTATCTTCTTTGGGATGGTAGCCGCACTGCGTTCTGACGACAAATTGCCAAGACTAGTTTAGCTTAAGCCAGTGTCAACCCCTATCGCCATACCCGTTTTACTTGACATAAATTAATGTCCACAAGAGTGTTACTACAAGTCTAAGAGCGTATTTATTACTTATATAAAATCTCATGATCATACACGATTTACCTTCCTAATTCCTGGTTTAACTCACTTAGTGAATTTTCTCGTTTCACATTATGCCACACATGGCATTTTATAAATCTCATTGTCACTTCACACATCTTAATAATCATCGATCAAATATGAATCACTTGATTTAATTGACTTACAAAATAATAACACTTATATTCACAGAAATATTATTTCCATTAATATATTCATTTAATAATATGGGGAAATTCTTGGGTATTACATCCTCCCCCCCCCCTTATAAAAATTCCGTCCCGGAATTGCTACAAGTTTACACAAATAGATGGGAATAATCCCTCATCATCCTATCTTCTAATTCCCACGTAGCCTCCTCGACATCGTGGTTACACCAAAGTACTTTTACAGAAGAAATGATTTTATTTCTCAAGGTTTGCTCTTTCCTATCAAGAATTTGGACATGAATCTCTTCGTACGCTAAATTCTTCACCACTTGAATAGGTTCATAAGAAATCACGTGTTTGTAGTTAGGCTTGTATGGACGCAACACGGATATTTGAAACATGTTATGGATGTGCTCCAACTCAGGTGGTAGTGCAACTTTATATGCTACTTCGCCCACTCGCTTGAGTACCTCGAACGGTCTTATGAATCTTGGACTCAGTTTCCCTTTCTTACCGAAAAAGATCTTTCCCTTCCATGGAGATACCTTTAGGATTACAAAACTGTTAATTTCAAAATCTCGGTCTTGCCGATGCAAATCTGCATACTTTTTTTGGTGATCTTGAGCTACCACTAGTCTGGAACTTATTACTGTCACCACATCTGCAATTTGTTGTACCAACTCTGGTCCGAGTATTCGTCGTTCTCCGACTTCATCCCAACATAATGGTGTTCTGCACTTTCTTCCGTAAAGAGCTTCGTACGATGGCATGCCAATACTCGCATGATAACTATTATTATACGCAAATTCGACTAAGGGTAGGTGGTTGTCCCAATTCTCCTTGAAGTCCATCACGCAAGTTCTAAGCATATCCTCTAGCGTTTATATTGTTCGTTCACTTTTTCCGCATGTCTGAGGATGATAAGCAGTACTTAACCTTAACTGTGTTCCCATCTTCTCTTGCAAGCTTTTCCAGAATTTTGACGTGAAACGCGGGTCTCGGTCAGAAACAATCGACACCGACACTCCATGTCATGAAACAATTTCCTTTACGTACAGACTCGCTAACTAATTCAAACTGTAGCGGATCTTGATCGGTAGAAAATGTGCGGTCTTTGTAAGTCGATCCATGATAACCCAAATGGAATCCAACCCTTTCTGCGTGACCAGAAGTCCTACCACGAAATCCATCGCAATATGTTCCCATTTCCACTCTGATATTTCCAATGGTTGTAGCAACCCACTCGGCCGCTGATGCTCTGATTTTACGTGTTGACAAGTCAAACATCTACTAATACACTCTGCGACTTCCCGGTTCAAATTGGGCCACCAAAAATGTTGCCTCAAGTCTCGGTACATCTTAGTGCCTCCCGGGATGAACGGAATATATCGTATTGTGTGCCTCATGCAAAATCTCCTCTCTCAACTCGGTTACCACCGATACCCACACTCTCCCTTTGAATCTTAAAATACCGTCTTTATCTATTCGAAATTTTTCTTCCTCATTTCCCGTGATCCTTCTCTTGATTTTCTCACATTCTTCATCTTTCTCCTATGCTTCCTTTACTCTATCCAATAATATCGGACAAGCTTCCATTACAATTAATTTCTCTTCAGACCTCTTGGGTCCCATCACTTCTATTTCCAACTTCTCCATCTCTTATTAACTCCCCTTGAGTTGTCAATTGAAACAATTTCTCCCTCCTTTCTCATTTCAAAGCGCCCAAGAACTACGTTTGCCTTACGTGAACACTCAAAATTTTATGTCTATCTTTCATCCACTAACATTACAGGAGGATGATTCGTCTTTAAGAGGAACCACGAAAGACAATCCATATCCATTCCGGATACTACCGGAAGTTCAGCATCAACCCCGGAACACACACTGGGAGTAACAATTCCAACCTCGGACATAACCAAGAGGCGTGCAGATCCAATACCAGAACACACACCGGAGAAGATCGATTAATCTCGGAGATAACCCCGAGGTATCCAGTCTCAGTCCCAACCATAGGAATAGCCACCAACTTTGGTGATAACCCCAATGAATGCAGTTTCGGCGATAACCCCGGAATTCTTGTTTCAAATGCGACCAGCTTCAATCTCGGCGCTCACAACGAGATACTCCGTACCAACCCGGAGTTAACACCGGGAGGACAGGCACACCTCAAAGATGACAATGAGGACCTTCGACAATTGCAGCAGTCCAATCTCAGCGAAGCCCTAAGCAACGTCTGCTTTATCAGCCCAATCCGGCGATAACACCGGTGAGGGGCAACATCGTCATCTCGCCAACATGATACCATGCCACATCGTCTCGACATTTCATACACATCTCTACGCAACGATGTCCCACAAGAATCAAGGATAATCAATCCTGAGTGACTATTGTGCAGGGTAACGAATAGAATTTGAAGCTTGAAGACCGGAGGGCATCGTCCCATCTTCAATGACTTCGTACTAACTCTAATCCTATGCTATTGTACAACTCTCGACAACGATGGTCCAAAATAGGTCCTGTATACCTCAATCGGATACCCGGATTGCACTTCTAAAAGTTCGAGTGGACATTACAGTGCCCGAGTGCACGTACTACGAGATGACCCGACCCGAGAAACCCGGGCCCACCCGAGTTGCCTCTGGTACACCTGCGGCTCAGCCGCAGGTACACATGCAGCTCCATCCTCAATAAATAGAGGGCTTGGGGTGGTCATTTTGCAAGAGAAAACAGCGAGGAAGCCCTGTCCAATTTGCTCTGCACTCACCACATATAGTGTACTTTCTCATTTTAAACACCTGTGAGCTCATATATAGCTACTTTTGTACCTAAAAAAGCCAGTGTTTACCCACTTTAAAGATATAGAAGTCTTCTTTAGCAGTCAACTGTAAGCCTTCTCACACACTTTAGAGTCTTTCTCTTCATCTCTGCACACACCCTTCTTCACGTTGAGAGTCGTCGTGCGTCACAGACGCTTACGCGGACTTCAAATCAAGTGGTTTTATTTCGATTTGTATATATATATATATATATATATATATATATATATATATATATATATATATTGACTAACATTATCGAGTTATGCCTCGATTGAGCCTGAACTTGATGCAGTGCGTTTTACGCTTTAATATATATATATATATATATATATATATATATATATATATATATATATATATATATATATATATATATATATATGAGCCCGGATTGGGACTACACGATGAGCACTGATTTTACATGCGTTTATATCGCTTTTATATATATATATATATATATATATATATATATATATATATATATATATATATATTAATTAATAGCGTTGGACTACATTCGATGAGCTCGATTTTACATCCAAGTGCGTTTATTATATATATATATATATATATATATATATATATATATATATATATACGAACTGTTGTCGAACTTTGTTCGATGAGCCTAGATTTTACATCCGGTGCATTTAAACATATATATATATATATATATATATATATATATATATATATATATATATATATATTCGTCCCACCTGGAGTTTACTTCGTGGCAGTTGATTGCTTTGTACAACTTTATTTACATTTCATCCCGCCTGGAGTTCCCTTCGTGGCGGTTGACCATATTTACAACTTTATTTACATTTTGTCCCGCCTGGAGTTTCCTCCGTGGCGGTTGATAGCTTTTACAACTTTATTTACATTTCTGATCCCCCATGGAGGTGCTTCGTGGTTGGTGATCATGTCTGTATATATATATTTATAGCTTTTATATATATACCTGCTTACTGCTTTCGTACAAATTGCGGTATCATATGCGCCTAGGAATCATGTGACCACAGATTCAGCCTATTGGATCTAGATTCAGTTCCCGTGATGGACATTTTCAGCTGTAAGCAGCTTGTAAATTATTTTGTGGTGTCTTAATTTCCTCAGATGGTTCTCATACCCACGAGGAAGTCGGCATTATTTTGTACATTATTTTCGTACGGATGCCTCGCATCTGTAAAATAAAATCAATCAACCCGAACACTTAATAAAATGGGAGTGTAAAAGGTCTCAATTACTATTGAGCATTAGGGTTTGAAAAACCTCTTTTATAAAACATCACTGCCATATCTTGCTTAAAATTGAATTTTTACATAAATTCAAACCACAATATATATAAAGTGCGAACGAGGCCTCGCACTACTTCCAAATAACAGCACATTGACCCACACACACACATTCATATAATAGTTTCTTGAAAAAAGGCGGTCACCATTGTAACACGGATGTCGGGGGGTGCCTAACACCTTCCCTCCGCATAACCAAGTCATCGGACCCTAATGAATCTCGGTTTCACCGACCCGTTTAGCAGTGTCACATCACTGGGTCAATGTGCAAACCTTTTCTCGGTTGTGTTGGTACAACCATTTAAAAAACCAACTAGCGACTCTTAACAGTCCCATTGTCGACATTATACATGTCGGACCTTTTTCACTTGTTTTTTCAAACAAATCTCACCTAAAATGAGAACACCAAAGAACAAGTAACGGAAAGGGACAATTGAAAATCTCGACGTCGACAGGTGGCGACTTTGCTGGGGACTACAGTAAGAGGACTTAAGCCGCTATTTCAATTTTTTCAAAACTGTTATCTGCTTGTGTGTGGATGTTGCATTTACATTTATGATGAATGTGTACGAATGCAGTTACTTATTGCACTTAGTGCCTCACACCATAACTGCTTGTGACATTAGTGCTTCGCACATGTCATCATTTTCATACGGTGAGACGCGATGTATGTGAATGTATGTTGTGTGGTCCCTCCACCAAGAGGCTATCCCATCGGTGTTTGATTACTGGACTCGTGGGAAGAATAATTAATTTCCCGTTGAAAGACCGGATTAATTTCCCGTTGAGTACATTGCGATGATTTGGGAACCTTCATGCCAAAAAGCCGCGAGAGTAACCTAAGATAGGTCAGCCTCTGATAAACCCAAAACGGGGGAAAGTCTCTTCATGCTCTCTCATTTCAATTACTTGTAAACACAGTTACTTGTAATTTCATTCCATATCTATCTCCATGTAATGAGAAATATGAAGAAATGTGTACACATACATATTTTAATTAACATGCTATAAACAGCTGACATCCGTTTTATAGGATAAAATTCCTAAAATGGACACATCACATAGCATGTTATTATACACATTCCCTAAAGACTAAACTATGCATGTCTTTCGCAGGGAACCATTCGGACCTACTACCCGGTCAAAATCCAAAAATGCTTCAGGCCTACAGTCAATCATGTCGTCATCCGACCAGACTGAACTTAATCCAGTTTCTTGCAAAGAATTCAACGGATTAAGCAAATAAATTACTGATTTGGTTGTTCTACTTAAAGAACTACACCAGTCCAATCAGGGTCCAAGAATACCCATACATGTTGAATCCTCCACACAAGGAGGAACCCAGGTCATTACAATACCTGAACTGTAGTTGGATACGACCAACAAAACTCATGATGCTGCCCATCCCACTGGAGATCCAGACACTGGTGACATCAAAAAGAAAGTTCTCCAAATGGAAGAGACCCTTCGTGCTATCAAAGGAATTGGAACACACGGGAGTGTTTCATATACTGATCTTTACATTTTCCCTAGTGTTCATTATCCAGAAAAGTTTAAAACTCCTGACTTCGAAAAATATGACGGGTTAGGAGATCCTTATACATATTTAAAGGTGTTTATTGGAGAACTTGGATCTTATGCAGAGGACGAAAAACTCAGAATGCAATTGTTCAAGAAAAGTCTAACTGGAGAAGCTCGTTCGTGGTACACAAGATTAGACAATTCAAAGATCCATAGCTGGGAAGAGCTATCACATGCTTTCCTCACTCAATACAACTTTCAATCTCAGATGGTTCCTGATCGGTATCAAATTACTAAGATCAAGAAATAGTCTAACGAGTCTTTCAGAGAGTATGCTCAAAGGTGGAGATGCCTGGTTGCCCAAGTTAGTCCTTCCATGACAGAATCAGAGATGGTCATGACTTTCATAGACATACAAGAAGCATCTTTCTATGAAAGAGTTTTAGCTGGAATCGGTAAACCATTTTTTGAAATGGTCAAACATGGGGAGATGGCTGAGATGGGATTGAAGTCTGAAAAAATTCAAGACCTAGCTGCACTCAAAGCTGTTGCTGATCACATCCTATCTGAAAATTATGGGAACAACCCCCGGAGGGTCCATAAAAAGAAAGAGGAAGATGTTTCCCTGATACTACAGGGTCAAAAAGGCAGTCAAAACATGCCTATTCAAAGGAGAAACTACACTCCCTGTCAAGCACAGTTTGCGAACCCTCCAATACCAAAAGGTGGAAAAGTCAAACACCCTCGAGTGTTTACACCCTTAGGGGATACCCTCGAGAACATTCTCAATCTTCTGACAATACAGAAGAAAATTACGCATCTTCTTCCACCAGCTAACCCTAATGGACGGGGTTTCAATGCTGCTCGGAAATGTGTTTATTATGCCGAGGCACCTGGACATGATACTCAGGATTGTTGGGCCTTGAAACACAAGATCCAAGACCTGATAGACTGTGGGAAAATCGTGGTCACCAAACCAGATCAGCCTCACGTTCAAGACAACCATCTTCCTCAACACAAAGAAGAAGAGGTCAACATGATAAATTGGAGTAACAGACAATACCAATTTCAACTGTGAATCCTCCCAGACCCTCAAAGACGGTGTTGATAAATGTGATTATGCCAAGTTCCAGTTCACAATGGAACGAGAAATCAAAGCTCTATACACGCAAATTAAACAATTGGCAGAATTGGTGACTTATCAGCATCAAGTGACTCGTTAATTGATCAGTCGGGAGCACGCCAGTCTCCTACCTCTTGTCATGAATATTCCCTCATCACTTTCAGAAAATAAAATGCTGGAAGACAAAGTGACAAAGAGAACAAATGCCAAAGCCCGTCGGGATTTTGCCAACAAAAGGGAATTCGCCTATTTGGGCCAACCTATGGAGGAAATCCTTCAGATGTTAATTAATAAAGGAATGATCAATTCCCTTCTACCTCCAATCAACCCCCGTTCAGGGCGGTACAACTCTGATGGAGTATGTCAATATAACTCCCAGTCTCGCGGTCACAACACAGAAGAATGCTGGGCACTCCGCCACCTTATCCAAAATCTAATTGACAGTGGTATCCTGCACTTAGCAGACAACGATACTGTGTTACGTGCAAGTGAGAATTCAGATCCTACAAAGTGGAAGAGTGTGGTAGCAGTCATATCCACTAAAACTGATGGGGTTAACAGATTACTCACAATGCCAACAATTCAACTCAAGGGAAGCAACAATCCTTTGAAAGTGGCCGCTCCCGAGCCAATCAACTTGCCGTGCAGAGCATAATATCCTATTGTTAGCTTGAGCAAAGTTCCGTGGAATTATAGAGAAGGTGAAGGATACACCTCATATACAACTGCTACAGTGTCGAAGGAAAATCCACTGGATCTTCCCCAACGGGTGATGAAATCTACCATCAAATCAAAGGGGAAAATACCCATAGAGAAGATTGAAAAATTCCTCTGCACTATGGGTCATAACGAAGCCACAGTGGTTTTAAGCTTAAAGAAGCTCCACAACAGATATCAATTTTGGACTTGGTCCTAACTTCCGAGAATCACCGGAAGGTCTTGTTGAAGGTTTTAAAAGAAGCCTATCTACCAACATCAGTTGATACAGAAAAATTTTAACATCTGGTTGATCACATTTTCAATAACAATGTGATATCCTTCACTGATGATGACATACCGCCCGAGGGGACCGATCATTGCAAGCCGTTGCACATTGCGGTCTTGTCCTTTGGATACATGCTAGTTGGAGTCTTGATAGATGGAGGTACATCTCTAAATATCTGTCCATACGCTACCTTGGTGAAGATGAATATCAATCTCAACTGAATTCGGAGTAGCTATACTATCATCAAAGCTTTTGATGGAGCCCATCGGAATTCGGTCGGAGTAATTGAACTGCCAATCGAAATTGGTCCATATACATTATGCGTATCTTTCCATGTACTCAAGATAGATTCGGGATACAACCTGCTCTTGGGACGACCATGGATCCATATGGCTGGGGCAGTCCCCTCCACTCGTCATCAACAATTGAAATACATTATCAACAATAGCTTGGTCACGGTCAACGCTGAACAAGAGTGTCCTCAGTACAGAGACATGCCATTAATCAATGCCAATGCAGATATTGAACCGGTCAATTTTCATGCCTTGGAAGTAAGCAATACCCAATACCATGCTATTAGAATGCCATTACCCGAGCCGAAGATTTTTGTCGAGGTAATGTCGGCTACTCAAGAAATGATGTCATTGGGTCATAAGTCGGGACAAGGGTTGGGTAAAGATTGCCAGGGTATCAAGTACCCAATTCGATTAACCAAGCAAATTGGAACAACTGGGCTTGGCTATTCTGCCAGTTCTAGTCACAGGAATCCTCATAAGCATCAGCAGATTCCTTCAGCTTCAACCATGCGACGTTTATCTTCGCCTTCAAGCTCTGAGTCCGCACAACCTCCTGTAAAGGTGTCAGCCAGTGTCATGGCAATGTTATTTCCCAAGCCGATACCGGTGAAGGAGAAAGAAGTCTTTGTTCCAAATCCCGCAGTGGAAGAAGAGGAACGAAGAATCAAGCAAGACGTCATCCGAATGATGTCAGGCATACACATCATCGTCATGATGAATATACCAACAGATACACCCTAGACGATGAATGCCCAGACATAATAGCCATCATTCGGGACAGGGAGGATGATGACAATCCCTCCATCACTGCGATCCACCTGGACTTTGCCCTTGCCAATTGGAACAACACTCCTTGCATTGGTCGTCAAGGGTAAAGCGGGCATAAACTCTTTCTGCCCTGTAGATATAATAACTGCTTACTTTTCTGTACAGTATTAGCAGTTTATTTTGCCAGTATATGCTAACACTATGTATGATCAACACATTTCATATATACTAAGTGAAAGCATATTTTGTTTCAGGACTTTGAATTTAGATGTGTGCAGACTTTACGATCTGGTGCCTCTTCTCCACAAGGATTATACCTTTGATGTAGAGATGAATTCACCTTGATGGAAATCTGAGGATGACATTGAGGTGCCTCCAGAAATTCAAGAATGGGTCAAAGACAAACCCAAACCCAACCTTGATCAAACCACTTCTTTCAATCTCGGAACCTTAGAAAGCCCTAAGTTAATCCAGATTGGTTCAGACCTTACCCCAAACCAACGGAATGACATGGTTACGCTATTAACCCAATTCCAAGATGTGTTTGCATGGTCTCATTAAGACATGGTGAGTTTATCCACTAACATTATCCTTCATCGCCTTCCCATTAAAGAGGGATTTAAGCCAGTCAAGCAAAAGCTCAGGCGATTGAAACCTAAGTGGAGTTTAAAGGTAAAAGAGGAAATTGTGAAACAATTTCAAGCTGGCATCATCATGGTGTCCACATATCCTGAGTGGATATCCAACATTGTGCCTGTGCCTAAACCCGGAGGGAAGGTGCGAGTTTGCGTGGATTACCGGGACTTGAACAAAGCTTGCTTAAAAGATAGCTTTCCCGTGCCATTTATCCACATTCTTATTGACAATACTGCGCAATACGACATGTACTCCTTTGTTGATTGCTTTGCAGGGTATCATCAGATCATGGTTGCTGAGGAAGATCGTGAGAAAACTACTTTCATCACGCCTTGGGGAACCTTTTTCTATAGACGGTTGTCATTCGGCCTCATCAATGCCGGAGCCACCTATCAACGAGCTATGATGGCTCTTTTCCACGACTTAATGCACAAAGATATCGAGATCTACGTGGATGACATCATTGTCAAATCCCGGAAGAAGGATGACCACTTAGACCATCTCAAGAAGCTATTCAACAGGTTGCGTAAGTACAACTTGAAGTTGAATCCAGCCAAATGCGCCTTTGGTGTTAAATCAGGCAAGTTACTAGGATTTCTAGTCAGCCACAAGGGGATTGAGTTGGATCCTGCCAAAATCCAGGCCATCACGGAAATTCCCATTCCTCAACTTCATTACGGGGATTTTTAGGAAGAATCAACTTCATTTGTAGGTTTATCTCTCAACTCACAGCAACCTGTGAGCCAATCTTCAAGTTATTAAGGAAGAACTCCTCCATAAAATGAAATGATGAGTGTCAAAATGCCTTCCTCACAATCAAAAAAACAGCTAGTCAAAGCTCCCGTGTTGGTATCACCCAGGGATGATGTTCCCTTGTTCATGTACCTGTCCATAAGTGACAATGCCATGGGCTGTATGCTGAGACAGAAAGACGATAGAGGCCAAGAACGAGTTATCTATTACCTCAGCAAAAGGTTTAGCAGCAGTGAGCACAAGTACACTCTGATCGAAAAGACGTGTTGTGCTTTAGCATGGGCTTCCATGAGGTTACAACATTACCTCCAAGGTCACACAACCCATCTCATATCCCGCGTGGATCCTCTCAAATACGTGTTCAACAAACCCATGTTAAATTGCCGACTGTCCAGATGGCAGTTGATCCTACAATAATTTGACATCGTATATGTGACTCAAAAAGTCCATCAAAGGTCAAGGAATTGCAGATCAATTGGCCGCTGCACCTTCAGGGGATTTCAAACCCTTGGAAACATATTTCCCCGATGAAGGAGTAATGACAGTGCAGCAACACCATCAGTATGATACGTGCCAATCATGGAAGATGTATTTTGATGGAGCTGTTAATCTGGAAGGTTCTGGAGCTGGAGCAGTTCTAGTATCTGGTACGGGGGAGCAGTATCCCGTCGCCGCCAAATTGCAATTTGTCAGCACCAACAACACAACTGAGTATGAAGGTTGTCTCATGGGGCTAAAACTTTCCCGTTCAATGGGCATCAGGCGGTTAACTGTCTTTGGAGATTCAGAGTTGGTAATCAGACAGTCCATCGGAATCTATCAAACCAAGGAACTACATTTGCTTCCCTACCATCGACAAGTTTTACGGATGGTTGTGGAGTTTGAAGAAATCTCCTTTATACACATTCCTCGTAATAAGAATGACTTTGCAGACGCATTAGCAATTTTGGCCTCTTTGATTCGCATATTAGATAAGGAACATTTGCCAAGCATCACAATTTCCCTACACAAGGGCCCAGCCTATGGGAATTACGTTAGAGAAGTATTGGATGAGCTACCTCCCATCTAACATCCTTGGTATCAGCATATCAAAGAATATCTACGAGATGGATCTACACCCGCTGAAGCGAGCCCGACTGAGAAAAGGCGGATCCATCAACTTGCTAAGAAATTCTACCTAAGTGGAGATGCGCTCTACAAAAGAAATGCAGAACTAGGTCTCCTCAGATGTTTAGACAAAGATCAAGCACAAAGGCTTATGGATGAAATCCATGGCGGAGTCTGTGGCCCCCACATGAGTGGCCCACTCCTTGTCAAGAAAGTCCTTAGGACAAGACATTATTGTCTATCTCTCAAAGCTGATTGCAATGACCACGTCAGGAGATGCTATCAGTGCCAGATTCATGGGAATGCTATACAGGCTCCTCCACGGAAACTCCATAATATGAGTTCACCTTGGCCCTTCTCAATGTGGGGAATGGACGTTATCGGGCCCATTGAGCCTAAAGCCAGTAATGGACATCGATTTATCTTCACCATGATCGACTACTTCACCAAGTGGGTAGAAGCAGCCTCCTTCCCAGGGTTACTAAAGAAGTCATCATTTCTTTCATAAGAAACAATGTCGTTTGTCGATATGGACAACCAGAGGTGATTGTGTCAGACAATGCTAAGAACCTCAACAACAAAATGATGGAGTAAATTCCACATCAAACATCTTAACTCTGTCATCTATCGTCCGAAGATGAACGGTGCTATTGAAGCGGCTAACAAAAACATCAAGAAGATTATGCAAAAGATGTCCGCCAACCACAAAGAATGGCCTGACCTATTGCCTCTCACTCTATTAGCCTACAGAACCTCAATGCGTACTTCCACTGGGGCAACCCCCTACGCTTTAACCTATGGGATGGAAGAAGTGCTCCCCATAGAAGTTGAAATGGAATCCCTCAGAGTGTTGATAGACGCTCAGCTGGATGAAGATCAATGGGTACAAGACAGGTATCACCAATTATCTCTAATAGACGAAAGGCGAACCGCAGCTATCTTCCATGGTCAGTTATATCAATAAAGGATCGCCAGATCTTACAAAAAAAAAGTCCAGCTAAGGCAGTTTAAACAACATGACTTGGTTTTGAAGAAGATCCTTGACAACCAAGATCAGTCTAAAGGAAAATTCGCTCCTAACTAGGAAGGCCCGTTTATTGTCAAGGAAGTATTGACTGGAGGCGCTTACAAGAAATGGATGGCGATGAATTTCCGCAACTCATCAATTCGGACGCCGTGAAATGGTACTATGTCTGAAGTTTCCATCAAGCAAACACCCTGGTGTTGGACCATCAGATCACCAGTCATTCTAGTTCTTTAACCCTTTACCACATACAACTTTTCTACACTTTGCCCCTCAGGGAAACATACCTTTCAAGCCATCAGCCTGGCTCCTTTGCGTTCCTACGACTTAGGTCATCCCACTACGGATTGAACCTCTTGCGTTTGCAGTTTGGCTACCCATACATGGGATCAAACTTCTCATACCTACAGTTTATCCTCAACCTAGGATTAAACTTTCTCCTCCCCGCTTTTCGACTCGCTTATGGGATTACGCTTTTTACTACTCACTACGACGCCGGCGAACTACGTTGACCTGATCTCCTCTTCAATAAGAGTACGTAGGCAACCATTTCATATGGCCCGGTTGCAATAAAACAAAAATAACAAAAACATTTCCACCCTTTTCCTTACACCATTTATGCCATATACAGCGTTGAACCTCTTACACCAGGTTCGAACTACGCAGAACTGATCTCCTCTTCAATAGAGATACGTGGCGACCATTCATGGTTCGGTCTCACCCCCTACCAAAACACAAACCATTGTCAGCTGGTACTAGGATCATCCTTCAAACCAATACATTTCATTGGCTTCAGACCAAAGGGATGGAATTACCTGAACTCCTCCCAAATAGGAGATTCGGCGACCATCTAAGCTGCGATCATACCTTGAAGAGCAACACCAATCCATAAGAGATGGAATTAACTAGGCTTCTCCTAAATAGAAGTACTGGCGACCATCTGTGGTGCGGTCAATCTCAGAGAAGAAAGCCACACTCCTCTCCATATTTCCATACAGAAACCAGTCCTAAGACACCAAAGATGGTAGGGATATATACAGATCGATGATCCATTCTGAACTATCCAGAGACAACTCAATGTCCATCCACCCAGGAGGAATTCAGAATACACCAGGATCACAAGCCCTGAAGCAGTAGGCAAAATATCAACAAGTAGCAAAGCATATCTAAAAGGGAAGTGATCCAAAATCTATATTTCCCTGTCATATATATAATGCTGTTTGATATATACAATGTAAACTGTACATGACAAAATGGCTAAGCTAGTCTGTGCAGATAAATACAAGCTCATCTATAAGTCAGGGTATATGCGAGCTAACAAGCCCAACATGGCGTCCCTCTCAGAAGAAGGAGGCGAAGCTGTGGTCTCCTGTACGAGAATATCCACACGACCCAACAGATCTGCAGCCATCTGCATGGTGACCATATGCTCATCGATGTAAGTGCTCATCTCTGCGATCATGCCAGTGGTAAGGGACCTCACTGCAGTACTATCTGTGATGGCTACATCCCAGGCAGATATAGCACTATCCCGCTCAACTATCACTGTATCTCTGGTTGATCTGGCCTCATCCCGCTCAACAACAGCGATATCTCTGCAAGCTAATGCCTTGTCTCTCTCTAATAGAGCTACGTCTCTCCCATCAAGGGCAGTTAACATCATAGATCGAGCCTGATCTCTCTCAAAGGTAATCAGATGAAGACTCTGCTCTAGGTACTATGCCGAGTCTTTGAATCACAACAAGATCTTTATCTTGGGAGAATCAGGAGGAAATGTCGCAACCCAAATGATGGGCTCCTCCTCTATGTAGGAATCAATGTCCTCCATGGGCTCTACATCATCATCGACTCATTATCCCAGATCTTTGGATATCTGCTGCGGTGATAAAATCTGTTTCCATCCATGCGGAATACTCTGCAGAACAACCCGGATGGCTCACAGAGAAAGCGACTATCTCCCCCGATCCCAACAAGTATACACGGGATCGGTCCTCTTTGAAAGATATCAAGAAGTCGAACGATGACCTATCCCCTCGAAAGGATGAAAATCTGGCCCGGGTCAAACTGCAACATCACGGCCGGTGGGTGGTAAGTAGACGCGCCCTTAAACCGACCGGAGGAGGTAGTCCATGCGGAGCATGAGTAATGAAGTCAGTATGGTGAACTAAGCCCGAACACACAATAATATGAATAGATCTCTAATATCTGCCAAAAAGGTGGACCAAGACAGAGCATCTATACACTCTGATGGCTGAAAGGAGTATGACATGGCTACATCATGGGTGAACCAATACCCATGCCGTCTAAAAGTGCCAATCGGTCTCAAGTGTGACATAAACCACACATATAGCATGACCGAACTACCCGTGAACACTCCTGTCGGATAAGTGCAGCAGTAAGATGCTGACCGCAGGGTCTCTGCTACAATCATAGGTATAATGGTGCGACCCTCCCTAAGAGCTCTCACGGCCATGTTGACACCAATGTCTATCTCATCCATGTACCGTGGCATATAGACATACGACAGTACGCATAACAGCAGTACATCAACCCTGGCCAAACACCAATGATCCTCCGGTGCGGTGAAATCCCCGGAATGTCGTGAATAGCTATCCTCAGAGCCGAATATGTCATACAAAAATATTTGGGATATCACGTGGCGGACGTCACTCATCTGCACCACTCGCACCGCAATCCACCGAGAGTCATGAACTATCTACTCATGTCTCCCAAAGTTATACGCACGGAAGGTGCATCTAATAAAGCAAAGATCGTTAATCGTGCATACTCCTCCAGAGTAGGAGTTAACTCATGGGTCCCGAATCGGAAGACCTGCCTATCCGGTGCTCAATGCTCTAGCATCCCATCCACAAACCCTGCGGGAACCTGAAACATCAATAAGGTCATGGTATCTTTGCGTAAAGAATGATCTCTGATCACCCCGTCTGCGGTGGTGACATTCTATCATACCACGATCAAGATACCCAATGCCACCAATGACGGTGGGGTATGATCTATACTGACTAATCGTCAAGAAGACATGCGTGTGGCAGCCGTGTCATAAGACCATCCAGGGTCAATGCTAGAATATCTCGGACATACATACATATGCATAACATGATACATGCATAGCAGATAATAGATGGCAATATGATATAGGGAATGGAAAAACTGTGCATACATTCCTAAGTATATCAACATCTAATACATCATCTCTGTACAGCTACAAATACAGGGAAATGGGGCACAGACGCCCTACTACTAACAGAGGCCTATCAAAAGATATAGCGAGAATGGGGTACAGCCACTCAATATCTTACAGAGGCCTATCAAAAGATATAACGAGAATACACATCAGAAGAAGACAATGGTGTCGATGTCCACATCATCAATCATGTCCACCTGATGTAACTCCTCCTGAGTCACTGGATCTCTATCAACAGGGATGTCAGGCCTATATAGAGGAGGATCTGCATCAAAGGCCCGAATGGGTCATCTCGAGGGGCCATTCGAGCTGGAAGGATCAAATGAAGCCGCCTCTGCCGGATCTCTGTCCAAATGCCGGATAAATATGTGTGCCTGGTCCAACTGCCGGGTCAAACTATCAATCTGTGTTATATGAGTTGGATCTCGGACACAAGCTATCCAATCCGTCATCATCACGGATCACGGAACCATATCCCCATAAACGTGTGGTGGCGGGATTTGGGCTCCGATAGTATGAGGGAACCACCAACGCTGGAACGTCTCTCGAGTGCAAGGACCTCTTGATAATGTAAAGCCTTCGAACCCCAACAATGGGATATCAGTGACGGGTGACTACGACATGAAGCCAATGATGCTCGACAGAGGCAAGATTGGCATCTGAATCTCCCCCGTGGTGCTCCTAATAGCACGCTCCTAAATAGAGCTCCCGGCCTCCATCGTGAAGAGAGGAACTCTCCGGTGGAAATCACATACTCGACTCGATCGGGTATCCATCCTCAAAGCCGATGGTCAAGTGTTCCCCTGAATAGGGAGTCCATGTGATGGTATCAGCTGTCAACAACTCCAGCTGCATACGGCAGTGAGTGAAGCCCTCAGCTACAGGGACCTCCAACAAAATGGAATGATGCCATCGTCGTCCTCGTGGATATGTATCTAAACCTAACACACTCATGGGACGCAAGCATGGGAGCCTCTCATAGCCCAAACCGCTAACACAATGGCAAAACATCTCATTATCGTAAACACTCTTAACCTATAAATGGGAAATACTCACTAGTAGAAATGGGTAGGCTTCCAGCCAAGCCTCGGTTAAACCTTGTGAGCGCACACGCATGCCCCGGAGGAAATAGGCAAAGGTGTAGGAGCCCCAATCGTATTTCTCCAATACGGTTCACATGACGACGTGGCTACCGATCAAAGTGAAAGACACCGTAGAAGAGTTATCTGCTATATGGCGACCTCTAATGATCATCAGAACAATCACCGCAGAATGCGAACCCCGATTCTCGACATCATCAGCATGGGCTCACTCAAAAGCCCGCTCATAACATCTACGCTCAAAGGACTCGAAGCAGACAGATCCTGCGAGAAAAAGGTGCCAATTTGACTATCTCAAAAGTTAATTTTTTTCACATCATTATGTCCAGCATGGTTTAATACTAACATTTACTATGTTGAATATTTTTTAGCAAGTCATTTGTGCATACATAATCACTACTATGTGTTTAGATGCATTTCATGCTATAACTCAAAATCCAACGGATAAAAACTGGAAAAAAATACATGCATACGCTACCAGGATAGTGTAGAACACTTGAACGGTGACAGAATTTTCAGAAAATAGCCCGAACTCAGCAGATCTGAAGGAGGCTCACGGATTTCTCTAAGCGAATCAAGTTGAAAATGATTTGTGAGACCAACCTGATGGATCATATGATCCACGGCCGCCATGAGCTCATCTCTGCTGCACAAGAGTGTATCTCGCGGTACCTATATGGGCCCCACCCTTCTACTCGGCCCGATTCGAAGTTGCAAAGGAGTTCTTGCGGACTAGAAAGGTCAAATCGAGAATAAAAATGCCACGCGATTGAGTAAAATAGCATACAATCCTGGTCTTCTCAGATGAAACTTTGAGTCTGTACATCGCTCATTGGTAGTCACCCAAACATGAGGTATACCCTACCAATGATCTCATTTGTCACAAATCACATCCGGTAATACCTTGTACAGGTCTGATGCCGCCAACTCCGGGTCATTACCCTTAAAGATCAACGTGAATCCCCGACAGGGGTTACAACGTAGATCCCTGATGGGGGTTACAACGTAGATCCCCAACGGGGGTTACAATGTAGATCCCCGACGGGGGTTACAACGTGAGTCCCCGACGGGGGTTACAACGTAGATCCCCAACGGGGGTTAAAATGTAGATTCCCGACGGGGGTTACAGCGTGAAGCCTCGGCAAGGGATTACAATGTACATTCAAGCCGTTGACACACATATCAATGAAGGTCAAGTATTCTTGACGTTATCTCAGCCGATAGCGATTAAACCTATCAGAGCTCTAGAGCTATTCAAGGATTTCATGCTCGATTACTTATATTCCCCAGCGGATCCCCAGCAGGGGTCACAACACAATCTTCCATTAATTCACACATCGGTCGCAGTCAATGGCCTTCGACAATTTACCCACAGAGTATCGGTAGTTGATTCACACGTCGTCAAGGTCAAGAAACCTTGGCGATATCCCATGTGATTTTTCAATAGATTGATTCACATGTCGATGAAGTACACGTCGCCAAAAGGTCGACATCCTCGACAAAGATTTGTTGTTGGCGATAAATCCAACAAAATCTTGACATGTCCTAACGATACCAACCAGGAAAGGACAATGTTATCAAAGAGGATAGATGATGGAATATGTTACACACATCCTCAAACAAACCAAGCTTTATCCCCACAGATCTCTTACATATAAGAGGTACATCTTCAAGATCAAGTCATTATCAAAGACACATGAATTTGGTGATAACTCCAACGTCAACTTCCTAATGATTGAATTACACATCAAATCGTCATCTTTCCCAATCCCCAGTTGAGGCAACAGGGATCCAGCAATCATCCCCAGCATGTTGGGCCACAACCCCGTACACATGCATCATACATTTGCATCATGTTGCTACATATAGTACAAAATGTTTGTCTTGTTGCGTTTAAAGTGTCTAGGATTCTTTATCCTACCCATGCATCGCCATGCATGAATATGATAAAGAGGGGCATCTATAGACACTCGAAATTTTTGTACCATCATCACTAACATTAGGATGACAAATTCGTCTTTTAAGAGGGAGCCCCGAAAAGACAATCCATATCCATTAGGATACTAGGAAGTTCAAAGATTAACCCGGAACACACACCGAGAGTAATAATTCCAATCTCGAATATAACCCCGAAAGTGCGAGATCCAATACCGTAACACACACCGAGAAGACCAATTAATCTCAGAGATAACCCCGAGGTATCCGGTCTCGGCCCCAACCATGGAATAGCCACCAACCTTGGTGATAACCCTAAGGAATGCGGTTTGGCGATAACCCGAAAATGCTTGTTTAAATGCGATCACTTCAATCTCGGCGCGCCACACAACGATACTACTGTATCAACCCGGAGATAACCTTTGGGAGGACAGGCACACCTCAAAGATGACAATGAGGACCTTCGACAATTGCAGTAGTCCAATCTCGGTGAAGCCTCGAGCAACGCGTCTTCTTTATCAAATTCAATCCATGATAACACCGGTGAGGGCAACATCGTCATCTCGCCAACGCGATACCACGCCACGCCGTCGTCTCGACATTTCATACACATTACGCAATAATTTCCCACAAGAATCAAGGATAATCAATCTCGAGTGACTATTGTGCGGGGTAACGGATAGAATTTGAAGCTTGAAGACCGGAGGGGATCGTCCCATCTTCAATGATTTTGTACCAACTCTAATCCTATGCCATTGTACAACTCTCAACAACGGTGGTGGTCCGAAATAGGTCTTGTATACCTCAATCGGATGCCCAGATTGCACTTCTGAAAGTTCGAGTGGACATTACAGTACTCGAGTGCACGTACTACGAGACAACCCGATTAAGAAACCCGGGCCCACCCGGGTTGACTCTGAAATACACTGCGGCTCACCAGCAGTACACTCTATGACTCCATCCTCTATAAATAGAGGGCTTGGGTGGCAATTTTGTAAGAGAAAAAGGCGAGGAAGCCCTGCCCAATTTGCTCTACACTCACCCAATCTGATGTACTTTCTCATTTTAAACACTCGTGAGCTCATATATAGCTACTTTTGTACCTACAAAAGCCATTGTTTACACACTTTAAAGATATAGAAGTCTTCTTTGGCAGTCAACTGTAAGCCTTCTTACACACTTTAGAGTCTTTCTCTTCATCTCTCGCACACACCCTTCTTCACGTTGAGAGTCGTCTTTGCGATGCGTTTGCCGAACTTCATCTGTGGTTTTATTTCGGTTTGTATATACATATTATATATATATATATATATATATATATATATTAACTGTGTGTCGGACTGCATTCGATGAGCTTGGATTTTACATCCATATGCGTTTACTCGCTTTTATATATATATATATATATATATATATATATATATATATATATATATATATATATTAACCGTGTGTGGGACTGCTCGATGAGCACGGATTTTACATCCTATGCGTTTATTCGCGCTATATATATACTTATATATATGAATCGTTGTCGAACTCTATTCGATGAGCCCGAATTTTACATCTATGCGTTTATCGCTTTATATATATATATATATATATATATATATATATATTTACGTCCCACACAGAGTTTACTTCGTGGCGAGTTGATTGCTTTATATGACTTTATTTATATTTTTCATCCCGCCTAGAGTTCCTTCGTGGCGGTTGATCAGATATTATGACTTTTATTTACATTTCGTCCGCCTGGAGTTTCCTTCGTGGCGGTTGATAGCTTTTTATGACTTTATTTACATTTTCGATCCCCATGGAGGTGCTTCGTGGTTGGTGATCATGTCTCAGATATATATATATCTATAGCTTTTTATATATATATACCGCCATCGCTTTTGCATACAAATTGCAAGATTACGTGCTACTTAGAATCATGTGATCACAGATTCATTTAATTGGATCTAGATTCGGTTCCGTGATGGACATTTTCGTGTAAAAAATGTTTTGTAAATTATTATATGGTGTCCGAATTTCCTCAGATGGTTCTCATACCCACGAGGAAGTTGACATTATTTTGTACATTATTTTTAAATACGGATGCCTCGTGATCTCAGTAAAATAAAATCAATCAATAACACTTAATAAAATGGGAGTGTAAAAGGTCTCAATTACTATTGAGCATCGTGGTTTGAAAACCTTTTATAAAATATCACCGCTATATATCTTGCTTAAAATTGAATTTTACATAAATTCAAACCCTGTATATATAGTGTGTAACGAGGCCTCGTGACTACTTCCAAATAACATCACATTGACCCACACACACACACATTCAGATAATAGTTTCTTAAAAGAGGCGATCATTTGTGGTAACACGGATGTGAGGGGTGCCTAACACCTTCCCTCCAGATAACCAAGTCCCCGGACCCTAATGAATCTCGGTTTCACCAGAATTCGTTTAGCGTTGTCACATCACCGGGTCAATGTGCAAACCTTTTCTCGGTTGTGTTGGTACAACCATTTAAAAAACCAACTGGTGACTCTTAACAGTCCCATCGTCGACATTATATATGTTGGACCTTTTTCACTTATTTTTTCAAACAAATCTCACCTAAAATGAGAACACCAAAGAACAAGTAACAGAAAGGGACAATTAAAAATCCTGACGTCGACACCTTCCCCGGGTGATAAAGAATCTCACAGTTATAATCCTTGATTAACTCTAACCACCTTCTCTGACGCATATTCAACTCCTTCTGTGTGAAGATATATTTCAGACTTTTCTGGTCCGTGTATATCTCACATTTCTCTCCGTACAAATAATGTCTCCAGATCTTTAACGCAAAAACTACTGCCGCTAACTCTAAGTCATGAGTAGGGTATCGTTTTTCTAAATCCTTCAATTGTCGTGACGCATACGCAATAACTTTGCCATGCTACATTAGCACACAACCCAGTCCTCTATACGATGCATCACTAAACACTACAAATCCTCCTGTATCATCTGGTAAGGATAATACAGGCGCCTCGCTTAATCTCTTCTTCAACTCTCGAAAACTCTCTTTGCATTTGTCGGTCCATACGAATTATACCGTTTTTCTCGTCAGATTAGTCAACGGGGTTGCTATCTTAGAAAAATCTTGGATGAATCTTCGATAGTACCCAGCTAACCCTAAGAAACTTCTCACCTCCGTCGGTGTTCTCGGTTGCTCCCAACTACTTACCGCTTCAACCTTTTCGGTTCATCGAGATTCCATTCTCATCCACCACGTGGCCTAAGAATTGAACCTTCTTCATCCAAAATTCGCATTTTGAAAACTTCGCGTACATCTCCTCCTTTCGTAGTGCCTCCAAAACAATCTTCAGATGTTTGGTGTGTTCTTCCTCTGTCTTCGAGTAGATCAAAATGTCGTCAATGAAAACTACTACAAATTTATCCAAGTAGGGGTTGAAAACTCGATTCATTAAGTCCATGAATGCTACCGGAGCATTAGTTAAACCGAATGACATTACCAAAAACTCGTAATGTCCATAACGGGTTCGAAATGCGGTCTTTGGTATATCTTCATCCCGCACTTTCAGTTGATGATATCCTGTTCATAAATTGATCTTCAAGAAACATTTCGCTCCCTTCAGTTGATCAAACAAGTCGTCTATCCTTGGTAGCAGATATCTATTCTTGATCGTTACTCTGTTCAATTCTCGATAATCGATACAGAGCCTCATCGATCCGTCCTTTTTTTATCATGAATAACACTGGTGCTCCCCAAGGAGACATACTTGGTCGAATGTACCCTTTATCCAATATCTCTTGAAGTTGTATCATCAATTCCTTCATTTCTACTGGTGCCATACAATATAGAGCTTTCAAAATCAGTGATGTTCCCGGTGCTAAGTCTATTACGAATTCGATTTCTCTGTCTGGTGGAAGACCAGGCAGATCATCCGAAAACACGTCTCGAAATTCATTCACTACGGGTATATCTTTAATCTTTACTCCCTTTTTTTGAGTATCTACGATGTAAGCTAAATAACCTACACATCCTTTCCTTAACAACTTCTTGGCCTGCATCATCATAACGCAACACGATTGCTTAAGAGATGAGCTACCATGAAACACTACCTTAGACTTACTCGAGTCCAAGGTTCACACACTTGTTTCGATAATCAATTATTCTGCGCATGGTTATATAACCAATCCATTCCCAAGATACGTCAAATTCTCCCTAGCCTAATAGGAATCAAGTCTACTTTCGATTCATGTTCTCTAATATTTTGCGCTTACAATTTCGATAAACGATTCTACAAGGATTATTTCTTTATTCACAACTTCTACGCTCAAGGAATCTTCTAAAGCGTTCTCGGGGTGTACTAAATTTACTAGCAAATTCTTCAGATACAAAAGAGCAGATGGCACCGAATCAAATAATACATAAGCATTTATATTATTGATTGGGATTATTATGATGATTTTACGAATCCGAGGTCTCGAATCACCGCGGATCCGGTTCGATTATTCTATACAACTATTACTATTTTGCGGAAGATATAAACATAAATTGTTTATACATTAAACTTACACATAATCCCCAAGGTCGAGTAACCTTAACTTAATACACAATACATAACTTGTCTAACACATAACATTATTATCATACATTACTATTACAAATCTAATCACATACGCAAACGAAAGCTGGAACTGTCTTTAACCTTTCCTTGTATCCGACGCGTTTGTCTTAATCTGTAATGTTTATCATGATATAACAAGGGTGAGCATAAGATTGCCCAAAGAAGTTTAAGTTCAATAATATAACGATATATCATGATTGAAAGAGTCCGAATAATAAGGTGGCTATAATTCAACAGTATAATTATGAACTAGTAGGAACAAAATTTTGACTGAACAAGTATTGAACATGAACAAATATATCTGAACCAACTGGTAATGAAGGTTATCAGCCTTTCATACCTGACTTATACATGCAATATGTACATAGTACAATTCATGGCAACCAGCAATGATTAACCATAAGCTTATTCGAATAAAACAACTCTAAGTAGAGTTAAGTAAAAACAAACTTTCTCGAACAGTTGATTATCAAGCACTTAATTTATATCGCTTTATCCAAGACCTAATATTAGTAATATAGATCTCCAATATTAGAATAATATCAAAGACAAGATAATACTACTATATATATAAACATAGAATAACCTAAACACATAACACATAATCCTATTAGTCTATAAACACATAAGACTCAAGATCGTGTCAAACTATTTCAATTCGACTTGAGTTCGATTAAAGTTCTAACATCCCGACGGCCTACAACGGACAACATTTCGAGTTTAAGTTCAATTAAACTCGTTTTAAACACTTAACCATTATCTACGATAATTTAATAACAGTCAAAATATTTCTCCAAGTCTCATAATAATTTTTAAATAATTATTATCATTTATCGTGTATTTTCAATCATTAATAACGTAATTATATGAATTAAATACCTCAATATTCTATTATCATTAATATATATTTATTATTAAATATTAATGAAATACATGTCATAATCTTATAATATATTTATAATATTACAAAGTATTTTGAATACCTTAAAATCATATTTATATGATTTTTAAACATTTAAATCCATTATCCGATAATGCTTTTAATATTAAAATATTAATATTTTCATGACAAAATATCAAAAGTTAAATTTTTAACTTAAAATATTTTGTATAACCCTTAAATCATTTTCATATGATTTTTAAATCATTTATTCTATTTTCCTTAATTTATTTAATATATTTATTAAATAATCTAATTATCATTAATATTGATTAATTAATGAAATTCATCCTAAAAACATGAATTCATTGACTATCCCTGTGACACCCCCAAAATAGGTATACATCACCCATCTTAAGTCGCCAGATACATGGTACATAAATTAAATACAAACTTAATTATATAACTGTCGTGTAAAATACAACAAAACATAGCTGAGAGTTTAAACAATAATATTGTCATATAAATAATATCCACACTCAATGGAGTCCTCATTACATTTATTATCACACTATTTAATAGAATAGTGAGGACTACTAAAACAACCATCTGGACCGTTAATCCGTTCCTCGACTCGTCCCAGCTATATTCTCATTTCCTGAAGAGAACAATGAAAGAAAGGGTGAGCTCAACTAGCCAAGTAAGAAATATTATGACTAAGATAATGCGAGAATAAATTATCCTTAACCTTCAACAAAGATAACAACCGATATAGAATACAATAGACAACAAGTTTTAGATCAACAATCGCAATGAAATAAGAAATCCATTAGAAGAGTCAAGTAGAGCATAAAATCTACTATCTTCTATGATTTAAAAAGTTTTTCATCAACTTTATCGCTAAGACTCAACTTAATAAATAAAACACATCATCGAATCATCCTCGCACTACTTGCTTAAGGATATTCATGTAATCATCAATGGTCATGATTATACCGAATAATCCTCGGTCATAATCATACCAACAACTCGTCCATCAATGAATTAAAGACCAATGAGGACTTTTACCACATCATTCGTTACATTACGAAATTGGCCATGATTATACCGAATAATCCCAGGTCATAATCATACCAAGTCCATCTATGCACGTAAGCCAAAGATAACTTTAATCACAATATAAGTAATGAGGATGATGACAATGACATAATAATTCAATAAAACAAGTTCATGGATAAATTTTAAAGATTTGTAATTTAATTTATCCGAAATCAATAACGCCCAAATTGTCAACATGATATTGCTTTGTAGAGTAAAATTCAAGAATAATATTCATGTACCAAAAAATAATTTGGATGTAAAAGAAATATATTTTTAGGGTAAAGAGTACTCCGTGAATAGTACCCAATGAATAGTACTTGGAATAGTACCTCGTGAATAGTA